>JARJLF010000079.1:0-475037 GCA_029378395.1 Mycena leptocephala
CGTATACATCCGGCATCGCACGGCAGGCATCAGTCTGTGCCCGCTTTGCTAGCTTTGTTGCTGTTGTGTTTGTTCTCGCCCATTCCCACGACCGACCGGCGACCTGCCACAATATTGCGCCAGCATCTGACATGCACCCGCTCGAGCCGACGGTGGGCAGCCGCAGCCCTCGCGACGTCGACGATGACCAGGATCAGGATTGCGACCGCAGACACCTCTCCCGGTGTGCACCACAACCAGCCACATCACCGATGCCAGACAATGAGAATGCTATGCACTGGGAACAGTTGCCACCTAATCTCGAACCAGACGCCGAGCTTCCCAATACCAGCTCATATTCGATGTTCTCGGATGTCGCTCTCGACACCAGTGACATAGTCATCCATCTGAATGCTGTACACATCGAAAACCCGCAGGACACCGAGTCGGACGATGGACCCTTCAGCCTAGAACATATTTTACGCGACGAGGCGCTCTCAACTCGAGTTCCTCCACTTGCACTTGAAGATGATGCCCGCCGCACCACAGCTATGATGGAGCTTCAGCGGCTGGAGGATGAATTCGTTGGGACCCTGAAACGATTGTTGGATTTGGGCGTCCCTCGAGCAACACTTGCGCCACAGATCAGCCCCAGTATATCTAAACGACTGTTCAATACTGGTTGATACCTGAAATTCCTCGCCGCGGGCGCTGTCCCTCGCGAGCTGCAAGCGGCGCATAAATGCTCGACAGCGCAGTGGAAGCTTGCTATGACGGGTCCAGGTCTACGACTCACCGTCGCTAACCATACTGTACACTCACCTAACGTGTACCCGCACTTTGTCGTCGCTACTTACGTATTGGTCTCGACCCATTCAAATCTCTTGCTTTCTACCTTTCGATACACAGAATGAACACCGCGTCCGTCTCCCTATGTAGTTTCGTCCCTCATGGGTGAAAGTAATGAATTAGCTCACTCTGTCGCAGCTCCCCAGCGACGGTGAAAATTGACTGTAGAGTGGTACCAACAGTTGAACTGCCAGTCGAAGTACGGCGCCGGGCAACCGCGACGACCGTCACCTGGTCAAAGGAGGAACTTAGCGACTTTTCCTTTTCTTTTCCTTCCTTTCCAAGGATCGAAATCTTACGCTTTCGCAAAAACATTTCTATTGCTCGTGCCGTTGGATTACATCAGAGGCTCGGAGCACAGAAACGTTAAAGAAATATCGTTAGCGTTAAAAAACAAGGTGACATTGCATCTCAAAGGGTCCATTCCCGCCTAATGGATTTCCAGACGTGAGCTCAAGTCCGAGATCCTGTTACATGTATTCAATCCTTTCGAGCTCATCCATTTGCAGTGATTGAAAGCAAGTCAGACAAAGGGGTTGCAGAGTGTGCAGAGTAGTTTCTATGGCAATTGGTTCAACTCTCCTTCTCTCAAAAAAGTGCATTTCAAATTCTGCGGGAAAATGCCTGGTATCTTCAGAATTTCCTGTTTTGGAAATCGGCTAACATATCGAAATGTCTTGTATCCACTCATATTTTCAGTCCATAAGTTGTTTGGAGTTATTTGGTGGCCAGAATGGTGAGAACCACGACACGCAATTACTTAATTCGTCCGCAAGTATGTACGGGCGAGAGGAACGCGATCGCGAAGTGCACGGGTGAATCTGCGGAGGGGGTGGTCAGTGCGGATGTAGATGTGCGCGAAAGAAAGCTCAGGCGCAATAAACCCTCCCCGGTAAGATAAAATGAAAATAAAAAGAGAGGAGAGGAGTGGGAAGACCGACCTAAAACGTCTCCTCCTCGTCCACCGTGCCCTCGCCCTCGGGAACCTGGAATCCTTCCTAAATAAGGGGAATGTTAGACTCGCGTCCGATGGGAGGGGTAGATGTAGAAATAGAGAAGAACGCGGACAAATAAATAAGTCTGGCATAAATGAAGGGCGCGAGATGGCCGGGGCGGATGAATGCCCTCGATCTGCAGCGCAATCCACCATGCGTTTCAAACGACGTCGCCGCCGCCGCCTGACACGTGACAGAGGAAATGTGCACGCCATCGCGTTTTATCAAAAAGCATCTCCGAGGTCGCGACATTGACATGAATCGCAACCGAAGTTGCGATCGGGTCGCGCGCATCCTGCACACAGCGATACGGCATATAGAACCCCGGCGCTGTCCCATCAAGCGATGGAACGCGATCGAAGGATTTTGAAAGCTTCAGACATACGCGACCGCCGCCGCGCGGTTGCACCATCGGAATATGTAGGCAGGGTTATGGCGGCAAGAGAAGGCAAGGAAGGTACAAAGGAAAGGATGGGACGAGCACGTACCTCTGTACTATACAGTATCTTCTGTATCTCGCGCAGCGTCTCGTCAACCTGCCCCCCCGCCTCGAGGGCCTCCATCTTTGGCTGGATGAGGATCTCGATGCTACGTAGCTAGCGTGCGTGACCATTAGATTCCCACATAACATAGAGAAGTCGAATAAAAAAAGTGGGGATGCAACTCACCTTCTCGAAATAAAAGTCCCGCTCCGTCTCCAGCCCCTCCAAATGCGCGCGCAGCTCGCGCACCTGGCCGTTCAGGGCCTGCACCGCCGCGTCATTCGGCGTGCTCGAGCGGTGGCCGCTTACGGGTTTGGGTCCGCCTGTTTTCACCGGTGCAGGCGGTGCATGACCGACGGCGCCCGCCAACGTGGCCGGTGGGTCTCCCGGCGCGCCCTTGCGCCTCCCGACGGCGTCGTATTCGCTCCCGCCGTAGTTGGCGTCCCAGAACCGTTTGAGCCACTGTAAGAACTCCAAATTATCCCTAAAAATTAGACAAGGTATTTTATATCGTCCTATTCATAAAAAAATTTGACGAAGGCACGCACTGCATCTTACACTTGATCAACTTCTCCACCGGGATCGTCTTATCGATCTTCTTTATCTTGAACACGTTCTGCATGATCTTGTAGTTCGCGACATACTCATACTCGTGCTTTGCACCCATCTTGACGCGCGCCATCGGGATGTCGTTGTAGATGCTGTCGAGAACTTGGAGGTATGCACCCCCGGCGCCGCATTGCTCCACTTTGGTGTAGTTGAGCTGGAGGAGCTCATTGAGCCATCGGAGAAGCTCCGTGCGCGAGGCGTCTGCCATAGTGGTGTTGGCAGAGAGAAAGAAGAGTGATGGGTCACGTCACGTGGACGCAACATCACGTGTTCGGCCAAGAGGCGAACGACCTTTGGATCGGGTACATTGATCCAGACCCCTTCCCCCGCAAAAAAGGCGAAATACTGTACTAATACATTCAATTCGTATGTCACGCGTCACACCCGATTTCTGAAAACCCCTGCAATAATTTTTTGGAGATTTTATGGTGCCGGTCTGGCCAGCTGCCGCTACCCAGTGCTTGAAATTGCTCGGCATTTCTCGGCCCGAGTTTTACCTCTATTCCTTATCCCTCTTGCAAAAGTGTTCCTTTTGACATTCCGCACAGATCTGCGAGACAGATTTCGATTTGGATCAAAATTGAGTGAGGTAAAAAAAATCTTACTTTCAATTTGGCCACTGGCGGGGGAAATAACTAAAAAAAGTGGGTGACTGTGGCTGGGAAAATCTGTGGAGTTCATGTCAAACACGTCATTCTGGGAGCCATTGGATGGCTCCAATGGCTGCAGCGCAAACAGGCTAATTAGGTTTTATGTTTCCTGCGATGTATGTAGGCGACCGCAACTGGTCATTCGCCTTTTAGGATGTGGGGTAGCTACGTGTACTCTGTTTGATCCACTTTTTTTTGACAGTCGGCTACTGAGTGACTTCCTCATCCTGTTCGCATACTCTCTGACATGGCTTTGAGTTCTACATGTGCGAGTATTTTCCGCCGGGGAATGCTGAAGGCGAATTGGATGTTCAGGTATAAGGGTCCAACATCCGGCCACCTGGTTCTAGATTCCATTATATAGCCTGTACAGTCTTTTAATAGACTGTGGCTTCCAGATAGCGCTGTGCTTCCAGCGATTCAGGGGCCTGCGTCTTCCGACAAGCCGGACCGAAGCGAAGGCGCATCTTGTGACTCTTAATATTCCCGAAGTCGAGTCCTCTCGAGTGAAGTCTGAAGCGCTGTGAAGCATGTTTGATTCCGCCATCAATTTGGATGTGCCAGCAGAGTTCAGGTGGGGCTCGGACATGATACATAGTTTCGGAAGTTGTTGCATAAATATTTTCCTTTGAAACATTTTTAGACGTCCTAGTACAGTCATTCACTGCCACAAACACGGGGATCAAATTTTGGCCGCAAAGTAGTTTCATGAACAGCCCGCAAAGAATTTCTGAAGACACAAAAGGCGTTTAATTGTCTCTTCAAAGTCAAATGGCCATGGGAGGCTAATGGTACCCTCAAAATCAGAAAATCGTGGCGCAGAGGTCCGGCTATCTTACCAATTAGGACGCAGACTGTCACGACACGGCACCGGGAACGGGAATGTCATGGTAGTATGGTCTGAGACTACGTGCCGGCGGCGCCGAACCGACGGCCGGACTCGTAAACTAAAATAAACCACTCGAAGTCGAGAGGCTATCGAGTGCGCATGTGAGATGGAGGACAGTCTCCTAGACAGCCGCGGTTCCGGGGTTTTCAATCCTTCTCGTGTGGTTATAAAGTGAATTGATGTGATGTGACGAACCCAAATTGGGCGAAAACCTCTCCACGGCGGCTGGCATACATGTTTTGTCGCGGTAGCTGGAGCAGTGTGCTTACTATTGCCCCGACCTGGCGGGCGTGACATGAAGCGTAACACAGGAAATGAAACCAAGATTTTCCTTGCTTTTTTGTCACGGAAATTTATGCGCCCCTTCCGTTATGCGTTACTTCCCAAAATTTTTGAAACGAAACGAGGCTAGCGTTACGTTTCACCCATACAATGGGCTACAGTAATGAACCCAAACAAGTTTCCCAAATCATTCAATAGGTGTCATGAATGAGCCACACCACCAAATATACTTTAAAATCGTTGCCATCACACCCGATCACCCTTACATATAACCCTTATACACCCCCATCGCATCTGTGTGCCCCTCGTACCATCTTGCAATACAGTATATATCCTGCTTAGCGCTACCCGAGCGCGTTTGTGAGATGGAGTAGAGCACACGGATAATGAGGAACGCCGGGCATTGCATGTATAATAGCGATTGTTTAAACAATTTGCGTCTAGACGCGAATTGCTGTTTAAACACATGTTTAATCTAAACACGTTTAAAGCACAGCGGCGCACGGGACCGCGTTTAAACGGGGCGGTTTAAACACTGTTTAAACCGATAAAAAATCCGTTATTCGAACTTGCGACCACATGTAAAGGGGTGACTGTAAGCAATAGACAGCACAACCAACTGGCCCAAAAGGTCCTTTGGATATTCTAATTTAGGATGCCCTTTCTCTTGGCTTAATGAAATTAAGGCAAGAATGCTCGACTCTTGAATTAAATAGATGCTCAATCTGCTCTTAAACACTTGTATCAGGGCTTGTGTTCACATCAAATGCCCTTGAGTATTTAGTCGCCAACAGATCTTTTTGAGCCGAGGAACATGTTCCTGCGTCTCAGAAAATGGTTCTAGGCTGGAAAGTGTGGTCTCCATTCCTTATTTTATGAGTTCATACATGAAAAGGGGACGCAAAGCGCCAACCATACTTATAAACTAGGTGTAGAGTCCACTGTTGAATAAATATCTGTATCTGTGATGCCGATCCAGTTGAATATAACTAATGCCCCGAATTGAATTGGAGTCATTATTAATGGGAAGCTGCAGGCTTGAGGCGACCCCGGAAGCAAGTGCAAGTTGGTTTACTGGAAACCAAGGTTCTGATGACTCATTGTAGTCCTAAGTAATTTTTTGAAGGTATCGTAGATCCGAGCTTGGAGGTATAGTAGTAGATTCAAGTGGGTTCCTTCAGGGGTTTGAGGAACTACAAGTAAGTACATTAGAAAGAATGGAGCTTCAAGGTAGGACTCAACCGCACATAATGCAATGTAGAGCCAACGGCACAATCCAGTCGTTCAGAGCCTGGACGAGAACTTTGTGTTGGAAAAGTGAAGCCGTGGGACTTATAGCTTGGCGGGTCAAGGTAGCCCCAAGGAAATTCGGGAGAAATCAACTTTTGATCAAATCGAAGTTGAATACCTCTACGGAGCCATATACCAGTAGCTGAACGGTTATATTACAGACTCATGTCAAAGGTAAGAGATCATCGGGCTAATGGCATGGAGGCTTAACACAACTGTAGGTAAGTTAGAAAATATTAAAGCTGAAGTAAAGTGAAATTAGGCTTACTGGATAAAGATGTAATACTCTCACATGGCCCTATCCCACTGAATGATACCGTCTATGAGCTGTCTCACTTGATGCTACGCTACCTTTGGGTCAAAACTCTTGAGGATGAAAGGCAACTGTAGGAAAATTAGAAAGAATTCGGGTCCAACGGCCCCGGAGGTTAAAGTTGAACCGGTTCACCTCTGTACCCCTACAACATTCTCGTCGAACAGCAATAACCGTTCGAACGGTTCAACAGAAATTCAGTATAGTGATTGAACCGTGTTCTGAGTTCGAACATCTACCGTCAAACCATAGCAACATAGTCACAATCAAGGAGTTAATTGCAAGGTGGAATCTCTGCACTCAACGACGGTTTTCTTGTCCTTGAGTCCATACAAAATTTTCGTTTTTAAACGGCACCCTACACTTTGAATAGCCGTATTTTGTTGAAGTTTGTGATTCCAGAATCAAGGCCTCGGCAATATTTTGGCTCTCAAGTGGAAAGTGATGTTTAAACTAGAACAGGTCAAACAAAGAGGGGCGCCGATCGAGAGTTTGGTCAAGCCGTTGGCTATGAGGCGGAGCTCTCGGATGTCAGGGGGGTGTGGGCGTCCGTCGGCCCCCAAGAGGACGTGGGACCGAAGGAGCGGCGTCGGTGTCCGTACGGCGTGCAGCAGAAACTATGGTGCCAGGCGAAGCAGAAGCTGCCCGCTGCTGAGCTGACGAGAGGGAGGCGGCGCGGTGGGTCTGGTAGAGCGTCGTAGCGATGCGAAGGAAATGGTGGGGTTACAATGCCCATTGCAGCTCGGTCGATATACCCACACTGAAATCAGAGCGGTGATAGCGAGATCGATTATCGATGAGTCTGTGGGATGAATAAACCGTGGGAACGCCTGTGTTCCGCAAGTCTTGGACATGCGATCCGAGTGCTCTTTTTTGCGGTCGCGGCTATGTTGAGCAGGGTGAGAGATTGCTCCCAGCGAAATATCAGGCAAAACGAGCGGACGCATTTCTGGGTCCGTTCGATTTTATTGGGAGTTCGCCTCGGTTATGATCTCAAAGTTGGAACCCGCCCAGTCGCGAGCTGTTTTTTGCGGTCGTGGTTACGTTTATCAAGGTGAGAGAGTGCTCCCAGCCAAATATCAGGCAAAACGAGCGAACGCATAAAGAGTTGTTCACGTACGCACCAAGCACGTTCTGGTCTCGTGGTAGTGGATTCAGCAAGGAATAAGCACTCGATTAGGATATTCACGAAATTCTTGTGCTGACTACTCCTTGAGGCGGCGGAAGCCGTCGATCGACTCGACCTCGTCCCTCGCGTCTCTCACCACCTTCAAGCCGTTGCACGCGAGCTCGATGAGCCACTCCAGACACAGGTAAAAGGCAGACGCCCGCGTCGTTGCGCTGCTCGCATTTGTTGTTGAGCCACGCGGACCCGTAGCGCCTCACGTTTCGCGCCGCTTTGAGGATCCCCCTCTGTCGCGACGCCAATGCCTCCTGCGTCTTGGTCTTCATCTCGATCGGGCCTACGTTCGGGTCGGCAAACAACCACGCCTTCTCTGGGAGCGTTTTCCCTCCCCGCTGCTCGGTTTCGGGCGCGTGGACGGTGGGAGCTCAAGATTGATTTTATTCATGGCAACGAGAACCCTGCCGACCTATGTATTCACCAAAGCCCTTCCCGCCTGTCCGTATCTAAAATAATGAGCGACGCTAGGTTTAGGGCCGACAAACGGCCCGTTACCTGCGTACAAGGTGTACTCTGGGTCAGACTCCAAACATCTTTCTGCCGTCTCAGAGGCTATTCTATACCGCTTAATGAATGTCTCTATTACACTGTCTCTTAGAGAGCCTGCAGTAGATATTAAGGAGCTTGTATTTAAGTGTGGAGTGTAGTTTTCGCTCTTTTCAAACGTTGTGCTCTGCTGGCTACGGGTGCAGGTCGCTTGCTCCCAGTGCTTCCAGCAACTGCGGGAGTTGACTGTATTCCAAGGTTCTAAAAATGTTTCATGAAGGCATGCATGGGAGAGGCAATCGAGCAGCATACAAGCGTTACAGAGGACCCTTCACCAAGTGTGGTTTCAGATGTGTCAAGACGCTGAAATACATGATAAGATTGTGGAATGAGGAATGTGGCGTTCACTTACCTGTTTTGTCGCCGCATCCTTGCGCTGTTGTTGGGGAAGCTTGCTGAGTGCAGTAAGCGGGACAGGGATTAATTCAATCTAATCACCACTAGCCCCTCTCGTATTCACATTATCCTCGCCATCATGAACGCGTATACACGATGCCGAAAGCAGTTCCTCCACCTCGCCCTCCTCTGAGGCACTCGATACGTCAAAGGCGAGGCTTTCATCGCCCTGAGGGAGAAACGGTTAGTGAAATCGAAGAGCCCGCCGCTCGCTTGGACACGGAAGACAAACGAAAAACACACTTCATTCTCTTCTACTACCTCCGCCTCGACGTCCTCCTCCATGTCAGCAAACGTGCCGCAGAGAGGGCAGCTGCAAAGGCGAGCGTTAGCACACACGCCGTGCTACCGTTGCCACCCCACTGAACTGCGGCGATCGTGCGGCCCTCGTTTGTCCGGAATAGGGTGCGCGTCTGGTGTACGTCGACGCACGTCATAATGTGAAAGTACGGCGTGTACCCATCACTTCCGACGACCGGACTTGCGGCGACACGAAGTTGAGCAAGAGCACTTCGGCGTCCGGATCCGGAATGCCTGTATTGGGGGAGGGAACTCCTTCCGGAGGTGTTCGAGTTCATGTCGCATTTTCTCTGTCACATCTAAGTGCCTCTCATATATAAATGCTTGTGGGCGTGGATCAAATGCCCTAGGACTGTCGGCGTGGTGGTCCGACACAGAAAATGCAGGAGGCCGAGGAAAATGGAGGCCACAGTCCGAGTGGTTGGTAACTATAAATTCCATGATGAACAGGTCACGTGGGTTTTTGTAGTAGGTTTATGTGGGTCCCAATCAAGTCCCAATGAAATAAATAAATAAACTTGGTGTAACGAGTCTCAGTCGGCAGAGACATTTCAAGGTCATTCGCTTGGGTTGCTGCAATTATCCAGTCATGTCGCGAGGGCGACAGGTTGACGTGGTTGTAGTGTGTGGGATTTTGGTAGGATCAAGGGTCACACCGTTAACCCGGCTTTCGGACTTACTTCCTAATCTGTGTTCCCCCTAGACGGCTAGACCCATCCCCCTTGGCCTAACGGCACATAAAATTGAGCCTGTTAGTTTTTTAGGCCTAATCTCAGTGTAAAAAATAATTCTGACGCGGAGGAGAACGCCGCAGAGGGTTGATGGCGCCATTGGAGTCAATAATTACGCATTTGAATCCACTGGGCTGAGCCATTGTTGGCATTGACCGGGGCAGACCTTTTTTGACCGAAGGTCTTGACCTTTGACGATCGTCTGACGAAACGGTCAATTAATTTGACCCTTTTTTATTTTCGCCCATCCCGAGGGAATTTCGAGCCGAACGCATGTTAAATGGGTATATTGGTTGTTATGAAGCTCTATCAAGTTCCCCCGATGCTCATGCTTATGGTGGCGGCGGAAAGTTCTGCATACCATCGTTTAGGCCCATTTCTGAGTCGAATCATTCCCAAAAAAAATTGTGACATGAAATTTGAGTGATTTCAGGGACTCTTGCACAATTTAAGCCATATGATACCGGTTGCGCTGTCCCAGAATAAAATAATCAGGGGTTTTCTCGAAAATCGACTTCGTATATTCGCACGCGATCAAAAGATCGCGATGGCAGTCTGAAGGTACTTGAGAAATGGAGCATATTCACAACTTGGTTCACCGGAATCGATGAGGTTTTGAGCTCGCAACGCCCGCAAGTTGGCGATTTTCAGTATTTTTGGCACAAAAAGGTTGTATCGCATATCGAGTAGAGCAGATTGCACGGCCGCACTCAAGTGCGCCGTATCAGTGTACAGTGGTGCTCTAAATAAATGCTGAATTGTAATTTGCATAATTCCATCAGTTTCCCTCCGAATTGGCCCAAACGACTTGGTAAACGCAAATTAGAGATGAAATAGAGACCAACCATGTAGATGTCAATTTTCCTTATGGGGTAATCTGCCAGAACAGCTTAATTTTCTGGACAGCGGAGAAGATCACTTTTTGGGATTACCTTATATGGAAATTTCATCTACATGACATGAAAGGGCTTAAAAAATAGTGCACATTCATGTCTTGAACTGAAGGAATCCATGTTGTGGTTGTTGAGATATAGGGCAGACAAAGTTGTGTCTTTGAGTGAAATTCTTGCGATTTCTTCACTTTTGAGTCAAAATGTGCAACTTGCTCGCCCTGTATCTCAGTAACTACAAGGTAGATTCCTTTGGTTCAAGACATGAATGTGCTCTATTTTTCAAGCCCTTTCATGTCATGTAGATGGAATTTCCATATATGGTAATCCCCAAAAGTGATTTTCTCCGCTGCCCAGAAAATTAAGCTGTTCTGGCAGATTACCCCATAAGGAAAATTGACATCTACATGGTTGGTCTCTATTTCATCTCTAATTTGCGTATACCAAGTCGTTTGGGCCAATTCGGAGGTAAACTGATGAAATTATGCAAATTACAATTCGGCATTTATTTAGAGCACCACTGTAAGTCAGCAAGCCAAGAGGTGTCCGATCTTATTTCAAAAAAAAAACTCGCATCACTAGTACTCTGTTTCCTCCTCTGAAATAGGGTTTACCTTGTACGGAGATGTAGCACTGGATGGTGTTGTGGCCGAAATTGACGTGGTCGGTATCCTTGCCCAAAAAGCTCCCTCTTTTATAGCCCAGTTGTTGGCTCCTGCCCAAACAGTGGCGAATACAACACCAACAATTACGACATAACCGTTTACGATCATCATGAACGAACATTCGTTGAACCACTCTTCCTCGAATTGCCCCTTGGCTCGTTCATGAAAGACTACACCAACTTGGATAACTTGAAGGATGCAAGCAATAACAAAGTTTGAGGTGGCTATTAACCACGCGGCACGCATTCGTTGAATCACTGCGCATGTCCGGCTGAATTCAGAGGCAAAGATCGAAGTGCGGCTAAGCGGCTTGCCCTTGTGATTTTTGTTTCCATTGATATTCCTTCGTCGAATGTCCTGGGACCTCAATGTTGAAATAAGCTCAGAAGGGTAAGAGTGTTGCAAGAGGATTTATTCCTTTGCAAACCAGTGAAGTACTACCGACTAATTACAAGAGCTTTTATACTACGAGGAAAGGTGATTAGTAATTGTATAGTAAGCTATAAGTCAGCTTCGGGGAGGTAGAATATGCTAGAACAAAAAGCCCGAGCATTATTACTAATGCACTGCGGCTTCATATTCCAACACTCAAACGATAAAGGAAGACTCCGGATACATACCTATAGTTCAATACGGTCAGTGATCCGATTATTTGCGCCCATACGCGCAGAACTCACACATTGATAACAAGTTGAAGCATCCTTATTTCTGAGTAATAGGATTGGTGCGGACTAGCGTCGGGTCAGGCCAGTGCCGCCCGGGAACCTTGCAGACTTGTCGAAATGCTTTGGTGATAAAGGACTGGGACCTTTCGTTAGAGGACTCACATTGTGATGAGTTTGAGAATTCATACCTGAAGGGCGCGCTTCTCTTGTTTCGAGAGGTCTATGGCATCGAGAGTCATGCCATCATCGTCCATGTTCTCAGATTCCCGATCTATATCCGAGCAATCAGGCGTTGTGGCGGGCTGCGACGCGTCGGGGTCTGATTCGTCGGATGTCGGCGTTGTAGCGGGACGCGAATGACCACTCGCTGCGCGCTTGGAGCGAGTGACCCTTCCCCCGCGTTGTACGGTCATGCCGCGAGCTGGTACAGATGGCTGCTGCTGCTGCTGATACAATGCTGACTCGACGTCTGACATGCGCTGTATTAGCTCCGCTTGCCCGTTAAGCAGCATCTGCATCATGTCGAGCAGATGTTCCATCTGCGTCCGCTCCTCGGGGATGACAAACTGGGGGCGCGCTGCAGCTGGAGGTCTTGAGGGGATATTGTATCGATTTGGAGTCGGAGTCGTCACTAACGAAGGGTCATACACAGGTTGAGACGCTGTTCGCCCGTGGTTGAGCGCGGCACCATGACGGGGGAAAGCCTGCGAAGTATCGAGTGAAGTGGAGCGGAAAGCCCTAGGTGTATTGCTATGGAGCCCTATAAATTTGATGCAGAAAAAGGAGAGGCTCATTACACGCACGGAGGACGAGGCCCATGTCCAAGGGAGCGTGCATCAAGAAAGACTGGCCCACCGGTAGGGGCGGGGACATTGAAACTAAGGAAAAGGCTCAGTGGGCGAGGAGACGGACGAAAGAAGGACGCACGGGTCTCCATGTGGTGCTCCTTCGCCATACAGATTGGAGTACTGATTCGATCCGGTTGTGTGGGCCGCCGCACTACGCGACGGCCCTGGCGTGGTTCATTGAGAGAGATGCAGGGAGAGAAATGAGGTAGAAAGAGAAGGAAAAGGTGTGGTGGGCCCCAGAATCGCCGCAGCACCACAGACGAGGCCTCAGGGTCAACGGGAGAAGTCGCCAAAAACAATTGATATATTCACAAGGGGCTTCCGATTCCAGATTGTTTCAATGTTGTCAAATTCTGAGACTATTTTCGATTCTGATTCAGACAATATAGACCTCAAGGTGGGAGTTGAAGTGGTTGTTGAGTTAGAGGGGGGGTACATTATTGCCGTATTTGGTTAATCAGTCGTTATCAGTCGAGCACAGCCTCTCCGAACGCAGTAGGCGATCACGTGTTTTGGCAGTCGGCCCAGAAGACCAGGTTTTTCTTTTCATGAAATTATATACTTGAGCAATATAAAACATCTGGGGGACCATCCTGAGCATAATGGACACCTCTGATACCCAAAATACCCCCGCTGGTAGGCCTCCAGCGCATTTGATCCCTTCTCAAAAAGGGAATTTCCTTTTTTGGAGGGAGGGGTCGCCGATTTCTCTGAGAAAAAAAATTCGAGGTATGGTGCAAATTTCGCGGATCGGTTGCCCCTTGTATATTCATATCAGAAATAAGCTTTAACCAACACGTAATGGGCGGCGTAACAAGTGGAGGGTGTCCAGAGGGGAAGCCGAGTGGAAAATCCAGGAGGCAGAGGTAGGCAGACTGGGTGGACGCGAGGTCGACCGATGTCGACAGATGGTAGGCAGGTCGACTCAGATTTGCCGATCAGACGTCGGCAGACTCTGCCGACCCCAGTCGGCCGAGGTCGTCCGACGTCAACCCAGGCAAACAGAGTCTGTCGACAGGGGCGCGGAATGCAGTGAGTTCCGCAAAGGGCTGTAAATCCGCGCAGATGCCGGACATGAGTCCCAAGCCGGCAGACAATGACCACGTGGTTGGTTGTTCTTTCCTCTTGCCTCCAACCTCCCTTCCTCCCTGTCCTCTGTTACCCCTTGCCTCTCATCTATAAACTCTTGATACTTATAGTTCTACCTCCCATTCTGACACTAAGCCGACCTAGCAGGGTGTTTGGACGGTTAGATGTAGTGGCATCCGGTGCGTCCTCCCATTCCCAGCGCATCCTTGAAGCTCAATCTACTTCCCAATGCACCAGAGGCCATCATACCGCCGTGATTTGCGCCAGTCGACAGCGCATCTCACTAGCATGACTGTACCGGCTTCACTCGCTGTGCCGACATTCAACGCCATCTCATGCCCGTCGCCCACGAGTCCGCGCTGATTCCACATCTTTTCCAGGTGACCGGGTGTCGGCAGTTGAGGATCATATGGTATGTTTCACTTCCTATGTTCCTTGTACAAGAATGTTTTTTCACCCGTCATTTCATAGGGACAGGTACATCATGTCCACTGCGTACCCCGTGAAGAAAACTGCTTCTGGCTACGCTTTTCTACATTTTGGCAAGTGCTGTCCGCTTTAGGTTGGAGCGAAGTGCTCCGCGAGAAGAGGAGCACGCGATCGAGGATGCGGTTATACGGTATGTTCCACTCGATGAGTCGAGTCTCTGCAAGTCTAATATTTTCTTTGAAGCTGCAGGTACTACACTGTAGGTAGCCTGGAATACAGAGACGATGTACGTGAATTCCGTTGGGTGAACGGGAAAGATGGGACCGAGATAGCAGCTCACATCAAAATCGCCGCGGAAAGCGAACCCATACGGACCCTAGGAGCCTGGGTCGGAAACGATGTGGTACAAGTGGATACATGGTCCCAAACCCTAGAGAAAATTGACGTCGCGCTTGAACAATGGAGCCTTGGAAACCCAACGATGGAGGGCCGTAGGCTCATAATTCTAATGGTTGTGGGAGGCATGACACAATACCTAACTAAGGTGCAAGGAATGCCCAAAGATATAGAAGATCGGCTAGAAAAAAGAATCAGGAAATTCATGTGGGCAGAAAAAACCAATGTAACAGTTAACAAGGAGACAGTGTACGCTCCAAAAGACATGGGAGGAAGAAATCTCCTCGAAATCGTAGCCAGAAATGAAGCGATCTCCATTACCTGGCTCAAGTCCTACCTCACATTCGGGGAAGACAGACTTTTATGGGCATATGTCACAGACAGAATTATGTCGATAAACGCCCTGTGAGTGACCGATTTTTCGACCGAATTTGCCATCGCCCGGGGTTGCCTAGACCGGTAACCGATCTGTCTATGGATCAAGCTGTCGATAGAAAGACCGGTCAATCTGGTCTTTAATTTGGATCATAAGCCAGTTTTTGTGGCTTGCGAGGGACTACGCTGATGATGAAGGCTACCAGTGCCCATTTTCATCCGACTCTGACGACGACCACAATTCTCGGAGCATTGTCTTGGATGACCCGACGGGTGATGACTCGTCTGAGGAAGAGGGAGATCCTGCAGAGGATTCCTCATCCTTTGATGAGCTCTGCATTGAAGAAATTGCCGCCATTCCCGGTATCTAGATCCACGCTATTCGATGCTTATTCGCCCGACAATGAAAATCCACCTCCGAATGAAGACTCAGTGCCTTGGGCTTTCGACGACCGCCCCGCAATTCGTAACTCGTACATTCGTGCACTCGTTGGGGCCGCATTCGAGGGATTGTCCCGTAACGCAGTCACAAATATGATCGATGGTGTGCGCATCGTGTTTCAAAGAGGCGGGCTGGTGTATCCCGGATTGTTTAATTTTGCGCGAACTCTGCCGACTGTTGAGAAGCGTCTAGGCGTATCAACAGACGATTTTATCGCCTATCTATTCCTCTGCAATGAGTGCTGGTTCCCCCATTTCCCCGCCAGTTTTCGCACTATCCAGAGGGCGAGCGATGATCTGAAAATTAGTAAGATGAAGGGACAAGTAAATGAAACATCCAAACTTTGATTACGCTGCTGGTGTGTAAAAATATCCCGATAATGGTGCTCGTTGGTCTGTCGAACACGACGACAAGGCAATCGACTGAAAAATCGTTCGACGCTCACATTGTCGTTGCTCGCGTTGTCGAGAGTGACATAGTTAACAGTAACCTGAACCTGGATCGATTCAGCGGCAGAAATTAAAAGCAGAATTGAACGGCTTGCAGGAATGGGACGGGGACCGGTACGTGCAATTTGGCCACCCATGATGTGGTGCGGATCAAGGAGTGATGTTTTATTTACCAGCCATTACAGGTGTCAATAGCGGTCTGTTCCGACAGCAAAGTCGGCAAGATACTGAATAAATGATTGCCCAAAAACTCGTTTGCTTGGGTTGAATTTGAGCAAATTTTATGGCCAAGCCCGGGTCTCGGGCCCGTCCAAATTCCAAGCCCGGCCCTGAGCCCTCCCGTGTGATCTTCGTACATCTTTCTCTTCTCTGAGGCTGAGGCTGAGTTGAATCATTTATGTCGAACTCGCGGATCATTCCGTGATGGTACAGATAAGATAAATCTACAGGGATTCAGCGAGGTCACACTAGAACGTCTGGGTTACCCAGACAGGAATACAGCACCGCATTAACCACAGCGTCCTATGAGCCTCTTTCCCGAAGTGATAGAAAGTACCACATAAGCGAACTGCTGGCTCGACCCAACAGCTCCATGTATGTGTCTAAAATACTCTTCTTCCATGATTTTGGTTAGTTGACAATTTCGCTTTCCCCAGGCTATTCATTATATAACTTCAGACAATGCGGACAATCGAGTGCACTCGGCGTTCCGACAATTATCTAGGCCGTCCCGCAATATTTGTGTCCACCATCTGCTAAATCTCCTGATGCTTAAAAGGTCTATGTCAATCGAGCTCGGTTCGTATTTTTTTGGTGTCATATGTGAAGCGCCGTCTCACTACCGGTTATCGGACGATGCGGAGCTGACATTACACTGCGGCATGGCCACCTAGCTGGAGAAGCAAGTACAAAAGCTGATGCTCTGCACGAGTATAGCTCTTGGGACCAAAATTCGCGTCGGTAGCGCGACCGATGTTCTCGAGGGTGGTGAATATGCTGGCACCATTCTTCATGTCATTGGCAGCGATGGTATGGATCCGCGGCACGTCATTGCGCACTGCGCAATGACATTCCTGACTGCGCAATGCGCAGTCAGGAATGCGCTGCGAGATGGGTTGCTCGCGCGAGGAGGGTTAACTTCGGCCGAGCGTCAAACCAGCGAGCTTTAAGCTGTTGATCTTGTCATTCTTCTTGCGCACCATGACCGACATTGAGACCTTACGTAAGATACCTGTTAAGCGGGTTTTGATGTTGAGTAAAACCGGCCTAAGAGGCCCTGAGTAGGAAGAGGGTTCCGCCTTCTATTTGTAATGTCCCCTTTTGGTTGATTACCAATTTCAGTCATGGCCTCCGCTACCCTCCGCCCACCTTTCGAATGCTCAGAGAACCTGGATTGTACAAGGCAGAGACAATTTATACAGTATTCTATGTACAGGGATATCATCCTACACAAGAAGGAGGTTGTAGACTCCCATGTACGCTAGATACAGGTGAATATACAATCAAGAAACGTGCGGAGGGTACGGTATGATACAAGCAATGTGTCGAGGAAGGTGGGAGTCGAAGAAGGTGTCAATATAAAAATGGGAGAAAGCAGCAGGGAAGCAAAACAAAGTGATGCAGAGGGTGCGGAGGTTCAAAAAAAAAATTACTGCGAGGCTTTGAGGGTGTACAACAGACCAGTGAGAAGGGCATCGTGCAGCAACAACCTCAACATGGCCGCAAGCTGTTCAGGCGAGAGCCCTGCAAACAACATGGGCACTGCGGAGGCAGGTGGAGGGTGGACATCCCAAGGTGTATGCGACGAGCCAGCCGCAGCAGGTGGACACAAATTTCGCATTTGAAGCTGAATCATCCTGTTGTTCCATGTGGGTGCACTTTCTGCTCACAGACAACACATGGTGGCTGGTGGAGGTGTGGGGGTGCAGAGGTCTTGGTGGGAGAGTGGTAGTTGTTGTCCACAGTCTGCATGAGCTCAGAGAGCTCGTCCATGGCATTGGGTTGTCAAAGACAACATGTCCTGAGCCTCTCTCCCTTCTGCTATGCTGCTCGCGAGCAGCTGCAACACCGAGGATTCGGAACCACTCCCCCCTCCTCCTCCTCCACAGGGACCACCGCCTTCACCTTGCCCTTGCTCTTCACAGGCTTCGAGGTGCGGTACCATGGTTTCGAAACCACCTCCTCATCCTCATACTCTGCAGAGTCCACCACCTTCACCTTCGCCTTGATCTGCACAAATCACTTCGAGCGACACAGATGCGAGTTAAACGCGCCAAAACAACGGTCGATAAGCTCCGAAAGGAGTTGAAACGAAAATCGAAATGGTCTGGAATGACCCGGCGTACCTATAACTCTCAGTACCGAACACTTGCACTCGCTTTCACGCGTGCCGGCTGCGCGCAGTCTCGCCTCGGCCCGTTGCTGGTTCGAGTCGGGAAGATCCTAGGCATCAAAATCAAACGCGCTATGAGCCGCCGCACAGTCGGGCGTATCATTACCGAGGCTGGCATAAAAGTTCGACTTCAGCTTGGGCATGAGTTGGCGCGTGCAAAGGGTAACACTCCGCTTCTACTCTGATTCTGCCTGCGTCTTGATCTGGCCGGTTTTCAAGCCATTTGTCTCAGCAGCGATGGGACTAGCCATCGCAACATCAAGTACGAAGCTCGACACGTCACTTACGCAGCTCCCACGTACAGTACGGACCCGACAGAGCCGAAAACGACGTTCAGAACACGCGTAGTCGAGGTAGATCATGCACTCGATCACACAGCGCAAAGCCAGTACGAAGGATGGGAAGTGGCAACTCAGAAGATCGCCGAGATTTACAGCAAGAGTCCACTTGCCCGCCGAGATTCGGTGGAAGGCTATTCATTTGAAGCCGACGACCTTTGGCGGAAATATGTTGCATACAACTCGGACCATAGACTCGTAACCAGTCTGCCTGCTACGGCAACACTTAGTGCAAGCACTATGCCGTAGGCAGACTGGTACAACTCGGGAGTGTTAAAAGGGCTGAGCGCGGAGTTTGAAATTTTCCATTTCCATCGTTATGGCATCAAATTTAATTATTTCTTTTCAGTTCAAAGGAGGGGTAGGGATGTAAGGCTCATAGCTACACTTCTGTCTTTTCAGATTTTTTATTTTACCTCCAGAGAGTCTGCGCCGGAGAGCCAGTTTTAATCGAGAAACTTACTTTCGGACCGACGTCACCGGTAACGACGTCATCTGCCGTCATCGGCGCCACCCAAGAATTTCAAACTCCGGGCTCAGCCCTTTGGCATGTCCCGAGTTGTACCAGTCTGCCTACGGCATAGTGCTTGCACTAAAGAATTGCTGTGGCAGACTGGTAACGAGTCTACTCGGACCATGCAGCTGATGTCCGTCTCGCCGCCGCGAAGTGTATTGACAAGAAACAGTTGGTGGCTGAAGGTGACTTAGGAAAGAAGGAATTGGCGGCTATGACCGATGCGGAGGTGGAGGTTGCGCTTTGGGAGGTCGTAAAAGAGATGTGTGATGATCCAGATGGGCTAGACCCGAGGTATTCTTTGATTGTTCCAACTGCTCTCAGAATTGACATTATGATTCAGATCCCTCCCGGAAGATCTTCGCGCTGAGGCCGTACAATCCTTTGCTGCTCATATGGGCTCCCAAGCATTCAACTCTCCGCCAGAATCTCGTCAAGAGCTCCTCACTCGTGTCGTCGTTGCCGGTTGCTGCGAGCATAAGGACCACAACTGCACCCGAGCAGGCGTTGTAGAGATGGAAGCCGCGTGGCCGGAGCTAGGTCTGACACCACCAGTTCTTCTTGCCAACAAGGACAATGCAGCCACGATTGCTCTCGGCGAGAACGCGGACTCTGAAGCAGTCGAACGCGCCTTGAAGTCGAGCCAGCGTGGCGCACACAAGCTTGTTTCCATTTGCGGCAATCTCTTCCGGCACAAAGACGACAAACGAAAAAGCTGAACAAGCCTGCTCTCCGCGAACAATTAGATGTGCGTCGGGAGTTGTTGAAGGAGAGTGTCATTGCGGAAACGAAGCTGAAGGAGATGAAGAATAAGCCGGAAATGCTCAAGGCAATCTTGGCCTCGGATGAGCGGTATGTATGGTCGCGCATCAGTCTGAACATGGCACTGATCATATTGTGCAGTCGTTTGACTCCCATTAGTACATAGAAAATGTGTATACCCACTTAAAATGATACCCGGGTATGATCCAGTTACCCGCAAGTTGTAGCGATGGCGAATGGTCTCCTTTTGAATTAAAAGTGTTGTTGTACCATCAATTGAATATCACGATCAAAGTGGTGTTATCGAGTCTCGAATTTCTTGACAACAACTTACGTTGCGGGTCCAACACTCTGAACCTAGGCTCCTAGCACCAACTGGGGTATTAACCCAACTTTTCCGGATTTTTAGCCCCCTTCAGTCCAAGGTTATGGAGATGCGCAGGAGATGCGAAAATTCGGTGAAAGAATGGGTGCGATAAGCTGACCAGGCAAGCAGAAAGGGCTGGGATTTGGTGGAGACATAGCTCAATATATAGATAACATATTCTTCTCTCAAAGTTGTCCGTAGATAAAGCAGTTCCCGCACTGCAGATGAAAAGATAAAAAAACCACGTGTCTTAGAAATGAATCGAGAACAAACAAGAACAAACTGCACGCTTTTCGATGCCCACCCCCATTTATAGCAAAAGCGTCATATTTTTAGACTTCGCGCTTTACAGGTGAAATCAGCTAGTCAATTAATACTTCAGGGTACACTACATTCTTCGTTGTTGGAGTAAGGGCAGTATCCGGTAATAAAACCTTAATTCGGTGCTCTGAAGTATGGTGCAGGTCACCTAGTCACCGCATGCTAATGTTTGAGATTTTGCGGCTTCAAATGTGATCTGATTTCTTATCCCTCTTAAAAATGTGCTCCGTTTCAATGCCAGGAAGATCTGTAAGAGGGATTTTTATTTACTGCAAAACTGAGTGAGCCAAAAAAAAAATGCCCGCCGATTTGGCCACATGCACGTATTACCCTCTTTATAAAATTAAGCATGTCCAAAGCCTTTTTAAACTCCGCTTTTAATTTATCATTCTGGCAGCACTTTGCCGGGACCTCCCCTAAAGTCCGCAAAAGGCTTATTTATTCATCGTTTCCCACTTCGTTATATGCGTCTGACCTCAGTCTTTCGCAACAAAATTTCGCTCTGAGGAAGGGGATGCAAGGCCGCGAAGCGGCCGAGCAGCCGCTTGTTATATTGAAAAAAGCTCTGTCAGAGCCGTAAATAGGTGCAAAATGACGCTACAGATTTCTACTCATCCCCCTGCCTCTCGGGGGTGCGACATTGAGCGAAATATAAGTCCATGATACATTCAAAAGTAGGCCCAAAATCCCTCCAGAGTACCCTTAATTCTAATTTTTTTTCTCCGGCCGATTTGGCTACTAAATTTTGGTAGCGGTGACTAGGTGACATGCACCATAGCTCTCGACAGAGCAACATATAGCTGCCCATGCGAAAACACAGGAACACGGAGATCAAGGCCAACATATTTGACGGATTGACCTTGAGCCTTGTTAATTGTCAATCCGAAGGCCAAGCGCACTGGGAATTGACGCCGACTGAATTGAAACGAAAATTCAGTGGTGTTGGTGGGAGTTAATGTGATGCGAGGAATGAGCGCGGTTTCGCCGTCGTGATCGCCGCCAACCAATCTGACTTCCACAACACGCTCAGACATCCTCTGAAGGACCATCCGAGTTCCATTGCAAAGACCACGGGCCGGAGCAAGACTGCAGAGAAGGATCAAAGGACATCCCACCTTGAGAGCAAGTTCTCCGGGTGGGAGGGAAGCGTTGTTTATGGAGCGGAGGAATTCCACAGGTAAGGGTGCATTGTCTTCATCGTCACCATCGGCCCCAGGCTCTTTGACCAACGTAGGAGCTTAGAATCACTCAACATTCATGGTAGCATTTTATTTGAATGGATTCGGTTGAGAAATGAGCCCAAACCACCAGCGGCCATCACTTATGTCAGCCACGAGTATTATTATTACCCGACACCTGTTTCAAGGTTTGTTGGTTGTTTGTTGTTGTTGATTTCAAACTGGAATACGGCCGCTGGGCTGATCTTCCTTTGCTCTTATTGGCCATTCGGTACTAATACGAATCATTCCTAGACGGACAGAGCATCGGCTACAAGTTTCTCCTCCTGGTCACGTTCCCTTTGCACTCGCTCGATAAGGCTCGCGTCTGATGCCAGCAATTCCCCATACCCAAGAGCTACTGTACCATTTCGACTAAGTGTTCAGCCCATGTTATGCGTTACGCAAGGTGTTCACTTTATCAAGTGTTCAGATCGCGTCTCGGGCTGTTACCTCCAGCCCAAGTGTTCATTTCGTCCCGCCGCCCACCGTCGCACCAGAGACCTCCAAGGAGTTAGACTCGTAACCAGTCTGCCTGTGATGAGCAACAAACGTGGCGAGCACGTTGCCGCAGGCAGACTTGTACTTCTCGTTTGGCCCAATTGGGCTGAGCGTGGAGTTTGAAATTTTTCCTCTTCTTTCGTTCTGAGCCCATTTCAACTCGTTTGTAAAAATTGCAAAGAGACAGCAGAGTCTCCCCAGGTCATTAAATACTTCCCTACTCTCTTGAAGGGGTTGAAGGCTCGCATCAAGGCCCTCCCCGTTTCTCTTCCATTGGCTACCCCTGATGGGCCGCTCTCTCGTTATCTTGGGGATCTTGAGATCGACGCTGAGGAGGGTGCAAGGTACACGGCCAACCGTCAATGGGAGCGTACATTCCAAGTATCGGTTGAGGAGTAGCGCAGGCGGATCGCCCTCGGGAAGTACGGTGTGGCCCTCATCTGCCCGTTTCTGGAATTCTATTGCCAACAAAAGGGTATCAAGGACACAGACGGGGTGGGAATGTTGGCTCGCAGGATACGTGATTTAAATACAATCCTTGACTTGATGTGAGTTCACGTCAGTTAACACCGCTCAGATTTCGCAGACCCGGCACGGGTCCGCCGTACCACCGTCGAAATTCTTTGCCCAGAGGCCCAAGACTACCATGGACAGCAGCTCTGTTGTTCCGGCCAAACAATCCGCAGGTGCGCCAGCATCATTACTGATTGTACTCGGTGTTCGCCAGTCTGATTATCCATATAGCTCCAGACTCCGACGATGATCCGAGTGACAAGAACTATAAACCACCGCGCAATCACCCTGTTGTGTCCGAGGAAGACGATGTCCCTGAGGAAGCCCTGCCGGTAAGTTATCCTTTGGAAATTTTTGTTTTCATGACAGTGACGGACAGCGCTGGCAGCCAAAGGGGAAAGAGAAAGCGAAGAAGCCAGAAAAATTTGCGGCTAAGAAAGATCAAGTTTGTATTCAATGAACCCTCTCCTCATCGTGTAATTATATCTCTTTACAGGCCACTACAAAAAAACCGCCTGCCAAGAAGCTCAAGGTTTGTTTTCAATCTGTCTGTATTGTGTCTGTGACAAATAGCGGCAGGCTGCGGACTCCGCCGACGAATACGGTGATGATGAAGATGCCCCCGTGGCAACGACGGGTCGCAATCCAAAGAAAAAACGTTGGGTCATCATGAATTACCAGTCCCCGCCAACAGTATACAAAAATAGAAGAGAGAGCCAGTCTGGCGCTGGGAGTGTAAATGGTGCTCGTGAGTGTTTTAAACCCTCGCGCACTAGCATCGAACTTTGAATTCATCGCAATTATTATAGAACTTATAGAACCTCGCCTCGTACACAGGGCTGCACAGAATACGAAGATGAGACTATCGAGCTCGTTGTCGATAGTAACTTTCATTCC
Organism: Mycena leptocephala; assembly: GCA_029378395.1. NCBI lineage: Eukaryota > Fungi > Basidiomycota > Agaricomycetes > Agaricales > Mycenaceae > Mycena > Mycena leptocephala. Next base: position 23,565 of record JARJLF010000079.1, read on the forward strand.
CATCTTCGCTCGTGTGAAGGTATCCCGGAGGACGCATCGTTTGAAGACTTCGAAGCAGCCGAAGCTGCGGAGAAGGCGGGTACTCAGCCGGTACCCGTGGCGAGCGTCTCGAACGTTGCTGCGCAGCGCCAATCAATGTCAAAATTTGTTCAGGAAGGGCGCGACAATCCCGCTGTTGTGGTAACGAGGCGTGGATTTCGCAAGTACCTCATCGAAGGCATCGCTTACGATGATCTCCCGTTCGCCTTCTCCGAGAAAAAGGGAATGCGCAGTCTTCTTACGTATCTCCTTCCCCGTGGTTGGAAAATTCATGGTCGGAAGACGGTGAAATCGGATATTACCCGGCTTTCCACCCTCCTCCGGGAACGTGTGTTTAGATATGCTGGCGCAGTGCTGATGTGAGTTGGTTTGCATGGATCGCGAGTCAGGCGAAATCCGCGTTGCACTTAGCGCTGGATTACGCGGTGCGACGAGATGAGAGGGAAGTCTCAGCTGAAAATCACCAGAGAGTCGATATTTGAATGCGTGAAATCGGACTCACGGCGGGACTTGTTTCCAGTGCAGCTCACAACACATTCGCGGCTGGCGAGGTCTTGCGTGGCGCGCGCGTTTGTGCAAATTTGGAACGGGTGCCATTTGGACAGTGGAACCGGCTACATCAACATGTGGGCCAACGCGACGGGATTCGCTAGGCTGAGGTGCGCGATCGAGTTTGAGACTATGAGTGCGGCGTTCACCCGTGCAGTGATGCAAACCTGCAGTCATTATGCAGGACGCTGCCAATGAGCGTGCAGTTGCACACGAGCACTAACGAGCTGGTGAGCAACGAATTTTCTAGTTTGTTAAGGATCGTAACCAGGCATGTGGCGAATTCCGCAGTACCCAGTGGACCCACACAATCATGTCATCCCCTGCATCCAACCCGAGAATCCCAGCCAAGCGCTTAAGCGATGTTCTATTTTTGATTGTCCCTTCCTCGCCGCCGTCAAGAACAAAAGGCGCACGATTGACCAACCGTGGATGGGTTTTTGTTTCATGATTTCTTCTTTTCTTTTTTCTTTCTGCTTGTCACTGTGATGATACGGGAGGGCGTATGTAGGGGTTGACACATCAGAGACACTAGAGTAGATGATCGGCAGTAGTTACTATATATAAAGCGAGGGTATTCCCTTGCTACAGAGCTGATTCTTGTTCTCCTCAGTAGATGCGCGAAGACCAGACCTTCGACAAATGGGCGTCCTCCGTTGTCGTACTGCAGTATTGCCATCACCACCATTCCAAACAGGCCGCTTGTCCTTTTTCCTGAAAGGCGTGTCATATTTGCTGAAAGCCGACCACACATTCGTGTTGGCTTTGGCGAGAATTCACACATTGTGTCGGCTTTTCTGCTGTGTGTCGGTTTTGCAAGATGTGTCGCGGTGTCGGCGTTGGTATATCCCCCACCGGGCCGGCTGGTCCACGAGCCCATTGAGACAAATGTGAGCTATCTATCACTCGACATGCTTGTGCTTGAAATGTAAACATAACTCTTATTCATCTTCTCCTGGATCTTTCCAGACAACTCCCCAAACCCACCGCTTCGAAGAAAGTGATAACCAGACGTTTTCTGAATTGAAGCGCAACCTGCGCCACGGCTTGTGGGCTTCTATCCGACCCATGAGCGGTGATCTGTTCAATCAAGGTGTGAATTCTGTTTCAGCTTTTCCTCGGGCCATCGAGCTCACGTTCCAGCATAAGCTTGCCGGACTGTACCTCCAGATCAATTTCCAAACATCTCGTTGGAATGCCGGAACCGCAGGACAGAGCGTAAACAATCTCCTGATAAATAGCTGAACATATCACGATACAATAAGAAAGCGAGTACACACATCTCTCCCGTTCCCTGAAACATTTTGCTGCACACAAGCTCGTTGTAAAAGTTTCCCACGATGAATGCGATGTGAAGCTGTCCATCTTTTATGCAGGTCCTTACCTCTCCAAGCTGGGAAAGGGGAGAATCGTCCGTCCTCTTCTGGAAAACATAAATACAGGCTGCGGAGCTGGTCATTGATTGGTGAAAGTCCGTGTATGTGAAACCGTCGCCTGTGGTCCAGAAGCCATGGCGCTCCCGGTTGAGAGTAAGAATGTCGGCAGTCTTATTTGGCCTAATCATCGGCATGAGGGAGACTCTTATATGTGTCTTCGACACCGTCCAGCCCGGCTCTGCAGCCAGCACGCAGTTCAGGACCTCAGCATACGGGAAGTAACATGGGGGTAGTACAGCACTGGGAACGCACGACAACTGCAGTATGCAGGGCTGGGCAGAGTCGACGACCGCAGATCTGAGCGGCAAAATGACACTATGACCTGGGCTTCTCGAGCGGGCAGTCCGCCGCTCAAGAGCGACTCGCCCTCGACGATCTCTAGCATGTTCACCTCCAGAGGAGGCACAGAAACTTCGAGGAGTGGATCAGCCACTAGTTTAGGGCCCATGAGTGCTCCTGGTTCACGCGCGTCATTTGCGAGCACTAAAAGCTCCACTTCTACAGCCGGAAACACGTTGTTTGGCAGCAGCTCGACTCTGATGACGAGCGGAGGCTCCGCGAGCGTAATTAACGGAGCACCAAGTGCGGCTGGCGGTAGAGCATCTCAGGCCACGGCTTCTACGATCGTGGTGTCCTCCAGCCAATTTTCGCCACCATTGTCAACAGGAGATGGGTCCGTTCCTGTACTGGCAAGTAGTAACGCTGAACTAACCACGGACATCTTTAGATCAGCATTATTCACTCCGATGGGTGGAACAAGTAGTACAACCTCGTTTTTACTTCCGAGTTCGAGCGCTGTCGTGACTGATTCCCCGGCGTCAACGTGTACCTGTAAAGACATGTAGCGTACGGATGGCACTCACAGCCGCGCTACGGCAGCTCTATGCCGAGAAATGTTGATGCGGCCGAAAGAAGCCGATAGGAGTGCCTGCACGGCAATCCAGTTGAGCGATTGCATGGGTAGTGGCTGAAGAGCACTCCAAAGGAGGGACTGTGTAGGGAGTGCCCGAAGAGCTCTCCATTGGAGTGACCCGGAAAGCATTCCCAGCGCAAGACCTCATCAGGAGTGCCTAAATTCCGAAAAGAGGGCACTTCATTTGATTGCCTTTACTTTACACAGTGATGTCGGCAAGCAAATGCAAGAGCCATCTCAACTCAATTCTACCAAACTAGACCAAAACTCGTCTATTTAGAAAGCAAAAAGTACGACCGACGCCCGCACTCTGGCACTTATTTCAACTTAAAAGCCCACCGCAGGACAGACTTCCTGTCACTAAATTTCTGACCCGAACTCTCAATATCACCACACTTCCGCAAATCCGTACCGTATCGTTGGATGCCCTCATGCACCCCCGAATAGATTGGAGTAAAATTGGATTCCGGGGGTAGGGAGGTTTTTCGGAACCCGACGCGTGATACGCGGCTCCGCCGCCTCAAAACAATTTATATTGGCACTGCCATATCTTCTATCCATAGGTCAATCGACCTCGTCCCTCCGTTTCATCGGCATGTCTTGATTCGGTGCTATTTAGTTAGTGGAGGCCGGATCCGAGACAATATATATGTCGTTGGAAATTTCCTTGTGCTGCCCACGGCTTCGCCTTTACCACCTAGCACAAGGTAAGCGCTCCGCGCTTCTGCATTTAGCAGCGCCTCTAATCATTTCCTTCCTCTCCAGATTTTTGCTGTTCATTCTCGGCTTTGCCGCAGTGAATGTAAGAAGCAAAATCTGGACTGAGTGAGCGGCGCCGCCGTCATTTACGAGAGCGTAGCGAAAACTAATAATGCACCAGGCTTTCTTGCTTGTGCTCTCGCGTCACTACAGCTCTCTAGTTCGCCATCTAAAAATCATTCAAATGAGTAATGCTGGAGAACATGCTGCAAACGACGCAGAGACTATTCGTATCCGTACCGCCGCTTGTCAGAAGTTGGTCGACCAGTGTGCCAACAACGAGATCAGCAGTTGAGAATTCCTACAACGCCTTCGGGAGGCGGGGGCTTCCACTGTTGAAGCAGAAGACTATGTCTCCCAGGTCCAGAGTCGTCTCTCGCGCGGCGGCAACCAGACTCCTCCTCGATTCCCTCAGGACGAACACGGTAGTCGTGAACCTACTCCCGAAGGACTTTCATCTGAGGAAGCAGATAAATTCCGCTCCGACCGAGCAGCCCTTCTGGCGCAAAACAAAAAGCGGCGCGAAGATGAAGAAAGGAGAGCTCTTGATCATGCACTGTGGGAAGAGCTTACAATCAGCCTGATTGACAACTCAATCAGAATGTGATTTGATCAATCAGGCTGACGGTGCCGATCTTGACTGAATTTTGATTCAGTCAGGTTGAGTGGGTAGAATACTCGTCATCATCAAAAGTGACCGTTACTTGGCGCGCTGCGTCATAACCCATGATTCAATTCCAACCACCTCTCACCACCAGATACCTAGAGATACTAGCTGAAGACTACACAACTTGTTTTGGGAGAATTAACCCAGTATTGCTCCCCAGAGACCAGGAAATATCAGCAACCCATGTTTAAATTATGACATTTTATCCAACAGTTGAAAGAAACTTCACATAAAAAATATTGGAACCTGAATTCAAATTGGGGCCTCCTGGAATAGATAAACAGACATCTTTGGTGGATTTTGTAACAGTCAGGTTCCTGTTTATCTACCAGATTCTTGCCGCAAATTGCATCGCAGCATTGTCTGCAGGATTGAAAGATCAATTGTTGAATGAGCGATTTCGATGGTAAATCGCCGTGTAGAGCACCATGGATGGATGAAATAATGACTGAGCAGTGCTCCAGTCATCTTTCAAGCAAGGTTGAGCTGTCAAGGTTCAATTTTGTCAGCTTAACTGGAGAGCAGCTTGCGCACAATCCATGCAGACATGACTTGCTGCAGAAAATGCCTTGTATATGGATATCCATTCACTTTCCTCGAGTTCCAAGTCATGGGCTATGTTCAACATATCTTAAGTAATAGCCCCGACAACAGAAAGCTCTATCTATGCCAACAGACTGAGCCATACACCTCAATTTTGGACACATGTAGCAAAAATCAAGTGGACTCAAAACAATCGATCCACAGAGGGTATACACATGATTTTTGATGCCAAATTGGATATGAAGGGCGAGAATATATCCAGATAAACATTTCTAGGTGGTCAGACCCAGAATATTGCACGAGTTTCTGCTGTAGTAAGTGAATTAACGGTCACTTTTGATGATGACGAGTAGAGTCGGGAAAATTTCATCATCCTGACTTTTTTTTTTTTTTTTTTTTTTTTTTTTTTTTTGAAAAATGGCAATTTACTCTGGGTATCTTTCTTTGTTAAAATACGTCGGCCGACGACCGTATTTGACATTATTTGGCCCCAATGCTTTCGCCAATCAACTTCTTTTCAAATTTTGCTTCCGCTCGACCATGACGCTCATCGCCAATCTCATCGTGAATCGGGACGAGCGACGGATCTCCGCTAGACTTAGAGCAGTATACTGCTCCGAACTCTTGGTGGCTCTTGCTTGACCTTAGCTCGATATCTTTTCCCTACAGGCCTGCAGGCCTACTTTCATCTACTTTGATCATCACTCCAGTCTCCAAGTCTCCTCGAGAATTTTCGACGTCGCAACGCACCGCAGCCCTATCATGTCTGACACCAAATTTTGCCATTGTAAGCCTACCTGTGGAGAGCTTCTGAGTGCACGCACGCGGCGCGATCATTATAGTCGAGTTCCGACCGCATCTATCCGCCCATCCGTCTCTCCCATCCCCTCCGATGCAATGGATATTTCTGATTCTGAATTCTCGGATGAACCGGCCTCTTCCTTACCCTTTCGAGGTCCATCGAAATTGATTGTGATGATCACTCCGTCTCTGATGATGGGATGGATTCTGACGGCACCATGTCTCAAATTGCATCTTCTGTTGAATCGGAGGCCCATTCGGTCGAATTGCTCACCAGTGATCTCGAGCACTGGTGCAAATTCAACGAGTTTCAGGACCTCGACGAGCCGATTTCTCACGAAGCGATGATACAAAAGTTGGATGAAATGCTTGGCCCAGGCGATGAAGGACTCTGGGGCCTCGGTTGGTTCATTTTACTCTGATTTTTATTTTATCCTAATTCACTTCTAGGCAACATGTTTTCCGGTAATCAAGGTAGCGATGATAGCGAAGCGAGACTTTGGGAAGCTCGTATGTTTCCTGTTCTGTGTTTTGGTTTCAATACTTATCTATTCCAGGTAATGCCATTTTAACAGAGCAGGACCGTGACGATATTCGAGGATTCAAGCTCAAACTCGTATTGAAAATGCCACGCAGCGCATACAATCAAATGGTCTATACATTCGAGCATAAGATGGACTTACAGTGGTGCTCTAAATAAGTGCCGAGCCCCGGTTTGAGGTCATTTCATGGTCGAATTCCTTCAAATAAAATTGTAGCATGAACATTCAGTGGTTCTAAGCTCGTTTGCATCAAAAAACCATACCATACCTACTTCAATGTCGTGGAATAAAAGTATTTGGGGTATTCTGAAAAATCGACTTTGTGGACTGGCTTGCTATCTAAAATCGGTCATTACAGCATGAAAGTACTTGAAAAATGAAGTATACTGACATTTTAGTTGGCTTGATTTGATACTCATTTGAGCTCACAATGGGCACTGCAAATCGGTCACTTTTGCTTTTTTGGGAGCATTTTTGTCCATTTTCACCCAAAATGGCGAACTTGGGAGCCTCCGTGTGAGCTCAAATCAGTATCAAATCAAGTCAACTAAAATGTCAGTATACTTCATTTTTCAAGTACTTTCCTGCTGTAATGACCGATTTTCGATAGCAAGCCAGTCTACACAGTCGATTTTTCAGAATACCCCAAATACTTTTATTCCGCGACATTGAAGTAGGTATGGTATGGTTTTTTGATGCAAACGAGCTTAGAACCACTGAATGTTCATGCTACAATTTTATTTGAAGGAATTCGACCATGAAATGACCTCAAACCGGGGCTCGGCATTTATTTAGAGCACCACTGTAAGCTCAGAATGGGTCATGTTTCATCGCATGGTGATTCTCTCGGGCGTTGAGCCGATGTGGTTTGATTGCTGTATCAACTCCTGTGGGGCGTACACCGGCGGTAACGTCGATCTGACCGAATGCTCTTATTGCGAGGAACCTCGCTTCTCGGTCACCGGAAAGCCCCCCCGCATGTTCAGTTACCTTCCAATCATCCCCCGTCTCCAAGGATTTTTTCAGAATCTAAAATCCATCGAGCGGTTGCTTTACCATCACAACTACGTCCACATTCCCGGTGAAATATCCGATGTCTTTGACAGTGAACACTATCACACGCTCTGTAAACAGAATGTTGCGGCCAGAGGGGCCTGCCTAATTTGGACCAGTGGCCAAGTTCGTAACTACAATGGATAGTCAGGTCAGACTCGAAAGACGGGGGTATTGTCGCGCTGTAGAGTCTGCAAACCGAGTAGATATCGTTTTGAGGACAGCCTGCTGTTTCTTGAGTAACTGGTTTTGTAACGGTAAGGCTACCAGGTCCTGCCCATCTCCTCATCCTGTGAGTGTGAGATGGCCCGATGCGCTGCTCTGCACCAAGATGCACAGTGACAAATATGGAATTGCGGACGGAGCCGGAAATCTCTGATTTGGGTCCGAGCCGGAGACATATACTTTGCGCTACCAGGGATTTTGAGATCAGAGGAAGGACAACCACGAGCCTTTTCCTACCATCTTCGAGACAAGAACAGCGCTGACAATTGAACCTGGGAGGTCCAGTGCAGGTCGGCGAAGACTCGCCAATTGCAAAGACATGTGTTTGGTTCAATTTCCTCCATGGCAGCTCTTGACTGAGCAGACGAAGGGATGATCGCTGGGGCGGGCAAGAGCAGAAGGGTTGCCGTTGGGGGCGACGCCGAACGTCGGTGTTGAGTTCCGGTGTGCCGCACACTCCGGAGTTGCGCTGTTGGCAACACGCCTTGCACATATTATTCGAGCAGCCTGTTGTAGTCGCAAGCCGATTGCATTGAGGTCGTGTGTATTGGGGTTTGGGGGCGTCGAACGAGACGGGAATAGCGGACGAGACGGGAGTAGCGGACGAAGATGAGGACAGCCAATGAGGAATCAAGTTGCGGATCGTACCCTTCGGCGATGGCGATAGAAAGGGTCTGTCAGTCTGATGAGCCACAGTGAGCAGGAGTGATCGTGCCTCGACAGAGAAGCCCCGCGGCAATTTCTTGGTCGCACTGGGCATAGAAAACGTAGTGCGCCATTTTGGGGGACTTTTGCTCTGAGCGGGGGCGTCGACGTCGAGCACTGGAGGCGGGAGGTGGGCAGAAAGAGAGAGAGGTGTCCTGTCTATCACAACAGTGACGCCGTTACTGCTCTATCACAGCAAGTAACAAAATATCAAGTATACAGAGTCTACCAAGTCTACGAAATTTTGGTGGGAGTATACCAGGTCTCCCAAAGTGTACCAGGTATATCACATATACCGGTATACTTTCGTACACTTACGGATTCACGTATGTTCTTCAATTCTGAATCCTTAACAGCCCAAAATGACGCGCACCGTCGCACACCGAATCCGGGGTGATAGCCAGCGCGATTCTGAACAAAACTGTCTCCTTCGATTTCCTCCTGCTTGCCTGGTCGTTGATCCAGGGGCTTGGCAGCTCTCCGTTCTGGACAAAGGCGGTGCCGTATTTAGGCCGGGCCGACTCAATACGCCTGCACTGGAGTCCACCCGCACTCGCTCACTCTCTGCTGCAGGAGATTACTCCCCATCATCGTTTGACAACTCGATCAGCCCACCAGCTCCACTCCCTACTATATCCTCAGACAGGACCGCTGTAGCACTGTGTACTACCACTGCCTATTAACGTGCTAATAGCATTTCTAGCTGGGGACCCACAAAAGCGACGTCTGCGCCGTTCACTTTCTGGATTCAAACAATCCGGCCGCACATGGAACTTGACTTTGGATCGTAAGCTGAAGGATTCTTTTGACTCAACGCCGAAACTTGCCTTTATGTCTTCCGCAAAGAGGCTGATGTGGCAGAAATTGGATGAGGCGTATAGACTGCAAATTGAACAATCTTAACTTCGTCTTTGTGTGGGATAATTCTATTTGGCAACCCCGCTTCTTTGGCAACCCCATCGCTTCGGAGGGGGTTGCCAAATAGAATCTGGCCCCCCCAAGATTATGTACATCGAGATAAGATTAATTATCTGACCTTTCTGCGTTCAATGGCTCATTGCAGAATTACAAACACCGTCCGCTGCACTTCACCGGTCCTTTCGAGAGTGGGCAGAGTCGATATCAGCAGAAATGCAGGCATCCCCCAAAATTTCTGCCAAGTTAAACTCTGCCGCAGCCTCTCCGGAGAAAAATCATCTGTAAGTCTCGTTCAGCGGCAATTTTGGCACCGATTTTTTCTGTTTGTTGGCCCTTAATGCATAGATTAACGCGCCTACACAAGACACTCGAACAAGTATATTGCAACTAAGAAATTTTTCTCTGAGCAAATCAGTGCGTTGATGTCCTGCGCATGCAACAGCATGATTCAAGGCCCATGACCTGAAAGGAAAGGGGTCAGAATTTTCCCTGGAGCGAGTGCATTTTGGGTGGACAGGCCAATGTAATGTTCCACAACGCCAAAGAGGCATCAAAGGAGATGAGATTTGCGGGGCCGGTCCGAAAGATATGCGAACCGGGGGTGTTGCCAAATAGAACATTTCTATTTGGCAACCCCAAACTTGCTGGCAATGGGGTTGCCAAATAGAATTATCCCTGTTGGTGGCCCGCCGGCCCCTTGCTCGTGAAGCGTGTATTGAAATCGAAATCGAGCACTACACGTGACGCCGGCAGTACACGGCTGCGAGAGCCGGTACCGGCCCGCTCCCAATTATAAAGATCCGAAGGTAGTTATTGATCGGTCCTCATCCCAACCCATGGATGCATTTCCACCCATCAGTGAAGGCACCGGTAACACGCCTAACGCAATATTAGGGACGGCTCAGGCTGGTGAGCGCCTTCGAACTCTCGAAATCCATGGTGAAAGAAATGCTAATGGAATGGCCCATTCCGAATGGGTAGATCGCCCCTCCATCGTATTGGGGGGTATCGACTTGCGCGAAAGACGGGTCAACTACGCATCTGGTGTTGTTGAATGGCGCGTAGTTCGCCAGGGCCAAGTCTCACGCCGCATCGGCCGAAATCTAGTTCCTATGACTAGGAGGTTAGTTATCGCTAGAAAGTCTGAGAGATGGTTCGCGTTGCTGAGTTACTTCGCTCATTTGCAGACACACCAACCTGTATCAACCCTACGGAGTGGGAGCAAGAAGGCCTGCGAGAGAGAGTATGAATGCAGAAGTCATTTCTCATCGATCCATCGACGAACTGCAAAGGAGTTTGGAGATCCTGACAATGGAAGGAGACCTCGGTACCTGAGAAAAGGTCGTGAACCCCCCCGCCGGCCCTGTATTCAATTGACGCAACTCAGAGACAGTATTATCTCCAATTAAAATGAACACTGCGTCAATGGAAGGAAAAGACGTTTATATCAAGCCGAGGGTGGTGGGAAAGTTGGGATCAAAGCAAAAACGCCTAACAGAGGCAATAATGAAAGGAAAGCAAAAATGGAAGGAAAATCATCCAACCTGGTAAGTAGGACAGTTATCAAAATTCTGGCGCGCAGAATACACGGACAATGGTCTGTCCTGGGACCCCCATATTTTCTTTCTATTTTCTAGGCAATGTGGAGGCCTACACTGACCCCCGGAGATACGCGTCCGGAAAAGGGATCTGTCAATTCCATAAGGCAATTTGCGCCATCAGCAAACGCGTCTCTCACTCTCCGACGCATCTCTGGGCAGGATGGGCGACCGGAAACGCTCGGGCTTGGGTCGGGGAGGGGTCCCGTACACCTGCGTACTCCGCTCGTGGTCAGGTCCCACAGGGTTCTAACCGAGTGTCCTGCCACAAAAGCGGCCGGCCAATCCACAGATTGCCAGCATCTTGTGATATCGACCCCCTGGAATGATTGTGTGCTCAGATGGCATCTTGTAGGATTCTGTAAGGATAACCACTCTCTACAGTACTACATGTTTGTCTTCCGTAAACTCGTTGTTCAGCCTGTGGACCACGCGAGTATAATATATCCCCCCCCCCAGGGCAAATCATCTTCAATCTTCTGGAATGACACTTTGGGCAACGCAGGGGAGGATGCGAAGGTGTAACCACAGTGAGATATTATGACGCTTAGCAAACCGCAACGGGAATGTCCTGGGAATCCTCGAGAGCAGTTTTCTGTGGTCAGTGACAATGGCATGTCTCACATTCTTGATTGAATGGACGTTCAATCTAGCATGGCAATCAATCATTGTTCAACCATTCGATCGCCTTCCTAATCGCGGAGATCTTTCACACAACGCAGTGCATGATTCTCCTTCAGGGGTCATCAATCATTCATACAGATCATGGTGACCAAGTTCAATCCCGGCGTCGCCTACCAGTTTCGACGAACAATTACCCATTTGATCTGTAATATTCTGTATTACGTTCATTCGGAGATACTTGGCTCGCTTATTCTCGCCCTGGGTATGATCCCCGTTCAATGAAAGCTGTAATTGACCCTTTGGTGTGCCCGTTGAGCGCAGTTGTTTACCGTACACTCGGGTCTCCATCAATGCTCTTGTCTCTCAAATTGGGCTGGTTTCCCTCTGCGCTGGTAATGTCGATTACGGCAACACGGAAGAACCCACGCCAGAATGGAAGAGCGCATATTTGTGGGTCCACTACCACCTGAGGGGTACCACATCCTCCAATCCCACCCAGAACACTTCCCAGAACAAGGAAATGACTAATTATTCATACAGAAGGAACTACCAGCGTGTGGGGGGATCCCTGGGCCTTGTGGCTTGACCCGTCTGGAGCAAATGCGCGTGCGGCTGGGGACACCCCACAGACGAGTTGAAGGTTTTGATTCTGCGCACATTCAACGGACTGCACTGTACCAACTGATCTGACTCGGAATTCAGTGCCCCGGGCTGTACACATTATTTGTGCCGTGTGTGGCAGGCATAATGCAATAGTCAACGGATTTAAGCTTTCCTGGGCGGCTGAAGGTCAAGACATTCGATTGACGCAGCGGCCAGGCCTCAGATTTTGATTCTGAGCGCATTCAATCGACTGCACTGTAACAATTGATTTGACTCGGAATACGGTGCCCCGAGAGTCCATAACGGACGGCATGTCTGTAAATGTCACTCCCCGCCCCATTCCCCGAAAACTCAATTTTCGGCATTGACTGGCTCAATCACTTCGTTCTTGTTTCGTGCTCCATTCAATTCCAAAGCAAGAAAAACAGGCGTAAATATCCTCGGGTGTGGGAACAGTTCAACTTCAGTGCGACTGCCGCACCCACCTCTTACAGCCATTTGCGGAACAACAGGCACGGCGCGTTTTTTTCCGTTTCTGGGCCGTGGAAACAACGGCCGTGCCTGTTGGTCACCCATCTAACTGGCTTGCATTGAGGGACACATTGAGTAGTGAGGACGCAGCGCGTCGTCGGCGCGGCGCGCTCTGGATGGTATTCGACCACGGACCGCGAAGAATACATCTGAGTAGTTACGGAAGTAGTTACGAAATGGCTACATGTATGGATTGTGCTAGGGAGAGGACGGCGGGCGAGAGAATTTGACACTAGCATGCAGTGAAATGTCAGGAACAAAAGAGAGCTATAAGTAAGTAAAGATAAAGACGGACCTGGCGAGTAGTGAAAGGCGAGGCAGAGAGGAGCTGCGAATCTCCTGTTACCCCCTCGCCCTTTATGCTCGCTCGGTGTCCCGGATGCCACTCGCACCACGCGGAGCGGTACGCTACATGCGCCGTGGTGCGCACAAGCAGGAATTACGGCCCCGCTGCACATGCAGACGGGGCGATCCACTCGCGTGGAGCGTTACGCTGCGTGTACCGTGGAGAGCACAGCAGGAAGTACGGCAGCCTCCCATTAGCGCTCAAGGTTCGAGACCCCAGCATGGGTAGGCTGCGAGGTCCTCACGACGTTCAACTATGCGTGCCCGTTAGACTTGCGTAAACAACGTTTAAACCCGATGAATCCATGGCCGTCGCCGTCGCGGGCACGGGTGGCAGCCCTAGTGTTTATGTGGCCTATTGGTTGGTCCGTGTTTGAAACCCCGCCGCTTACCGACCTGTGATGGCCGATGGGTTTCCGAATTATCCGGACCGCCCCGCCCTCACATTGAAACAGCAACATCCACAAATCAATATCAACGTACAGGCAGATCACCGGAGAAATCACTTGTCACAAAAGTGCCACGTTTTGTGCTGAGTCGTGCTGGCCCACATTTGTTCCCGTCCTGAATACCATATGGCCCCCTCTCGCAGAGCTAGGGTGAATTCCCATCGACCACTCAACCTTGAGTTGGGAACAACCACAAACCAGATAATCTTCCCAACATGATCTCGCATCCCATATATGTCTATTCCAATATCAAGTCCCATACGAAGAGCCTTCTCACCAAGTTTTTCATGTCCATCAACATGAATCTCTTGAAAAATACCAATTGCATCTAGAGCACTGCGCTTCTTGAGTCCTTTGCGGCAGCCAGGGCGGCGCATGTCTGAAGGAGCTTGACCTACAAGTCCTTTCATTGTGTTACGAACAAAGTCACTGGCGACTTCTCCTGTCGACCCTGAGCCCTCCATGCCAGAGCGCCGATTCTGTGGCCTTCTTACAGTTTCTCCCACATTCCCTCGCTCTCTCCATGTATTACCACTTCTCAATAATTCATTAGAATGGGCCGGCGACGACTCTAGTTATACCAGATGAGATCGGTGATTTGCGTGAGTTCCAACGGATCACGAAAATCCTCCAATCTTCGCAATTTGACGTTCATCTCGCCTGAGTTCCGCCCCATTTGCTTGGATTTTTGACAGCCGTATAATACGATTTCCTGCGGTATACGACCTTAATTTTGACGGGCATTACGGTGCACGGTACGGCATATGCCGTCCTGTCGAACAAGAGTCTCAGAGGCCCGACGGGACAGTAGGTGCCGAGTTTATGGCAACACCGTGTTCGGGCACAGCTGGATGCGGGCAATACTGTTTCGACACTTTTCTATGACCTCAAAGGTGCCTTCAACCGGGTCTCTAATCGTGTCGTTGTCCAAGAATTGGCGGCGCTTGGATACTCACGGCAGCTCATCCACTGCATTGCATCTTTCCTCCACCATTCCGTAACGGTGGTTATTGACGGTGTTCGCACGGCCACTTTTAAGTGCACCTTCGAAGCGCTCCGCAGGGCTCTGTGCTGTCTATTGTCTTCCTCCTCACCATCAACCACCTATGCCCCAGAATGGCATTTTGAGTCACATGCTTCGTAATGCCATTTTGAACCACTATTGAATGATTTAATTCGCATTTTGAACCCCATGCCCCAGAGTGGCATTTTGAATCACATGCTTCATAATGCCATTTTGAACCACTATTGAATGATTTAATTCGCATTTTGAACCCCATGTGCCAGAGTGGCATTTTGAATGTGTTTGGCAGCAGTGATATGTGCAGGACCATAGTTTGACATGAATTGGCCAGGCTCCCTGACTGTGTACGCAATGTCGGGTCGCGTGCATGTTGAAAGATACATGCACTTCCCAACAACAGTGTTTATCCTTCCCCCCGCAATCACTGCGCTCGCCGCGCACATTGTATCCCACGGTCACTGCTGCTAGTGCACACCGTTATTTATTCGTCTCACAATTTGATCCACGGTAGAGGTCCATCCCGCTTCCGTACACTCTCCCCGTTCCCCGGAACGTCCATCATCGGCGACGACCACCCACCGGATTTATCCCCATGTTCAACATCTTTACTGCCAAACTGGAGCTCTCATGGGAGCCCTTGTGGGGAAACTCACCTTCGGGAATTTGTTTCGGAACCTGGACAGCACTTTGTTGACAAAAGTCGGATTCACCGTGTTGCGGAGTTCAACACCGTCTTGGTTGACTTTTGGATTCTGGGCAAGCAAATTTATTCCAACTTTTTTCTAGGCGAGGGCGAGCTTCATGCGCTATACAATACACCGGACCGCATTTTGAAGAGCATGACCTCGATCTAAACAGCACAATACACTGGACTGCATTTGGAAGAGGATGACCTTGATCTGAACAATACAATACACTGGGCCACATTTTGAAGAGCATGACCTGGATCTAAACAGTACAATACATCGGACTGCATTTGGAATAGCATGACCTCGAACGAAACAGTTTGGCCTGTACCACACTCCAAAGGCCTTTGTTCCAGGTGCGCTCACTGGAAATGGATACCCCTGGTTCTTCCACAACTTTTGGGTGGGCTTTCGATTTCGCTCTGTGGGCGTAATTAAATTTGGGACTTTGCCAGCACCAATAGAGGCCCTCCTCAGCGTAAATTGGTGTACTCAAAGTGGGGGAAATGCGTGGAGAGTCCGCCGAAATTTTTTCATTTTTGGTAGCCATTAGCCATTCAATGGCTGCAGCGCAAACTCGCTAATCTCTCACTTCGTTCGCCATAAATAAAGAATATTTAATGAAAAATGAGTTTATATTTCTGACTAATGAAGTGCGAACCTGTGGATTTATTGATGGTTTAATGTTGGTTAAACTTTTGAAACAACTTGAACGTCGAAACTTAAATTTGCCGAAAGGGGAAGTGGAAGTCATGAGTTGAACTTCTTGTTGCCGAATTTTGTTACAACTGCGCGAAATCGGCTTTTTGTGCTTCAGGGCCCGCCCTGGGGGCCGAATGCCTTGGGATCCCCCGGCGAAATCGTCTGGCGGGAAACCGGAGTCCGAGGCAGAGGCCATATAAAATCTGTCTGGAGGTGCGGCCAAACTATCCTTCCTCTCATCATGCAGGAATTAAACTCGACCGAGTCCGGTTTTGCTTCCTCCCATGGCCCCAGCGAGTGGGATTTTCTAGGAACCCATTCTTCATTCACCCTGAACGAAGTCACGGCTAATGATCCCTTTGGTATGTATCTTAGTACCCGACGGCTAATGTCTTACAAAGGACTCCACACAGACATCTATTATCCTCTAAGCCTTGAACAGTTACACCAGCGGCTACTGTGGGTCGAAACCGCTGTCCTGGGGTGGCAGTTGGAAGGGTGAGTTCTTATCACTGCGGAGCCGGGCAATTCTGAAGGCTCTCATCAGGAACCACCCATCAAAGCTTAACGCAGGGCATGATGATAGTGGAGATCACGGCCGAGCAACCTCACCTCTTACTTGCACCCAAAATAGCGCAGTAACGAAGAGAAGTGAGCCCGAAAAGAAAGAAACGACGAAGGCGACCGTCCGACGCTCACGTCGAGCTCATAATGCGAGACAGCCGAGAGCATCAAAAATTGCGAAGATCCTAGATGAGCGGCGGCGGCGCGGCAGAGGATGGCAATTTCAAGTTCGATGGGTTGGAGGAGGCTTGAATGATTGCAGTTGGTTGGCCGGGAAGACTCTGAAGCTCGACGGAGCGGAAGCGTTGTCCAGATGGGAAAAGCAGAAGCAACTGAAAGCCTTGACCTTGTGAGGAGTCGGTAAGGCACCAACCATTTCCGTTTTTAAACGTTTTAAACAGTAATAACAGTTTAAATTTCCGTTTAGTTTACGGACGGACCCCCGCAAACAGTTTGTAAACAGGCAAACGTAAAATGATCTCGCAAATTTCACAGGAATAACTGTGCAGGCAGGCGTTTTCCCTAGACCTCTAGCCTCATCACTCGGAGCTTTGCTCCTCGTTCCTCCACTTTGCAAATATTTCCATTTCGACGGATCATTATGAGTGAGCACGAGGTGCTAGGCTGGTGATTCTTAAAATGAATCACTGTGTCACAGGTCTTTTCTTTCTGGTATTTATTTGAATCTGGTATAAAATTAAATGTACTTGGTGGACAACAAAGCCCTCCGTTCCTTCTTCTCTCCTCAATATCGCGTCAATAAATGTGTGGGGAAGTGCCGAATGTGCCGAATGCCGGGATCTAATTCCAAGTGCCGAGTGATGGGAAGGTCGGAGGGAGAGCGATCGCGCCCTAGGGTTAGCACTACAAATGTTTGCTTTCGGCATTAGTGTGATCGGGCCCTGCGAACTCAGGTATTTTGCCATTCGGCTAGGACATTCGGAGACTCATTGTTTCATTCTCTGATAGGTTTCCACTCAAATCCGCTCTCGGGTGGTGTTGGGGGTGCGATCTCAAGTTTAGGCAGCATGTTCGTAGTCTCTCGTAGACAGACGCTACAAACATTATTTAGCTCGTACATACCTCGCTTGTTTGTAGTCTGTTGATGCCCTCGATCAAGTGATTGCTAGGTCCTGTTATTACAAATCATCGGAGTTTCCACGTCCGGTCACACCGGTCACAAGCGACGACGACGCGTCTGCTTGCCTCTCTACGACCTCTACTGCCTTCATTCGGCCTTTCTGGCACGATACACCACCAAGATCATGTGAGGCAGAATTGAATTTAATTGAGAGGAGTTACTCGCTACCACAAAAGTAACCGGAAATTCGCTTACTACAGCAGAAATCCATGCAATATTCTGGGTCTGACTACCTAGAAATGTTTATCTGGGTATATTCTCGCCCTTCATATCCAATTCGGCATCAAAAATCATGTGTATACCCTCTGTGGATCAATTGTTTTGAGTCCACTTGATTTTTGCTACATGTGTCCAAAATTGGGACATATGGCTCGGTCTGTGGGCACAGATAGAGTTTTCTGTTATCAGGGCTATTCCTTAAGATAGGTTGAACGTACCCCATGACTTGGAACTCAAGGAAAGTGAGTGGATACTCATACACGAGGCATTTTCTGCAGCAAGTCATGCCTGCATGGATCGTGCACCAGCTGCTCTCCAGTTAAGCTGACAAAACTGAACCTTGACAGCTCAACTTTTCTTGAAATCTGACTAGAACACTGCTCAGTCATTGATCACGAATTACCATCTAAATCGCGTGTTCAACTATTGATCTTGAAATCGTGCAGACACTCCTGCGACACAGTTTGCGGCAAGAATCTATTACATAATCAGGAACTTAACTGTTACAAAATCCACCGAAGATGTCTGTTTATCCAATCCAGGATACCTCACTTTGAATTCAGGCTCCGAGTATTTTTTTTGTGAAGTTTCTTCCGACTGTTGGATAAAATGTCATAATTTAAACATGGATCGCTGATCTTTCCTGGTCTCTGGAGAACAATACTGGGTCAATTCTCCCAAAACAAGTTATGCGGTCTTCAGCTAATATCTGTAGGTATTCGGTGGTAAGGTATGGTCGAGCTCAGTGCACGTGATCTGGCACAGTGAATCAATTTCCGGTTACTTTTGTGGATAGCGAGTATGGTTAATTTGGCATGGATTAGTACACTTGGACCTGAGGTGCAATCTTTCAGACCTAGTACCCACTATGCATGAGAACACCCACCGACTCCATTTTCGAGCTTCTGAGCCATCCAACAGGCAATGTCTATCTTCTGATTCCGAGTTGAACTATTCAAACCGGGTCAAATAGAGTGAGTATTAAAATTCCTTATCTTGGTAGCCAGACTACTGTCGAATTGGATTTCCAGTTAAAAAAAGCTGAAAAATGCTCATTTTCTCACTGAACTGCGCCAAATGCACCCCCAGAGCTCCTGTAATCCTAAAAACAGCACCAGTCAATATTCTTTGCTCCCTTTTCTTCGGTACCAGCCGTTCATTTACTAAACATCGGAGTTTGAATTGCACACGTGATGGGCGTCTTCTTTTTTTTGCAACACGTTTTCTCATATTACACCCATCGGCTGAGGCTGTAATTCTAAACACACGCGCTTGTTCCGTTTCCAGAAGGATCCAGCCGCCGTTTCTGACCCCAATGCAATGTCAAAAGTCCGATCGTGGGAGAGAACACCCGCACCGCTGCCCATATTCCTTCTGCGCCCGCAGACACTTCCTCCTACCGGAGCCTGGCTGCCATCCCTGATACGATTTCTAACTTGCCTGAACTCAAAGATACGCTGGACTCCAGCAACTCTCTGAAATTTTTCCGTGACATTCTGCCACGACGAGAAATAACGCCGCTCCTCGCCAAACTAGCTTACGACGTGCTGAAGATTTTTGATGCGACACCGATGCTCTGTGTGGATGCGCCTGTGCCTGGCCCGTAGAACCAACCAATCCCAACTGTGGACCTTTCTGCGAGGTCGACTGCACTGTTTGCTCAGCTGCGGACCCTTGTGGGAAGTTGAACATGGGAGGGTTTGGTTCCAGGGAGCGAGATCACGCCTCGCTCTGCTTCAACTGGAAAAGGACGTGTCTGTATCCCCTGTGCTGGCACATGGGGTTTCGGACGGTGTTTCTACACC
Source organism: Mycena leptocephala (assembly GCA_029378395.1). NCBI lineage: Eukaryota > Fungi > Basidiomycota > Agaricomycetes > Agaricales > Mycenaceae > Mycena > Mycena leptocephala. The sequence goes on from JARJLF010000079.1 coordinate 43,006, forward strand.
CGTGTATTTGCACGTAAAAGCGCATTTGCCGTGCAAAGGGACGACATGCGACAGCTTAGTGTGTACCGGTGGACACCGGGGATTTTTACCTGGGAAGAGAGGACTCTTCCCATACACCAGCATAATATGCCGTGTGGTCAGGTCCTACAGGGTTTTAACTGAGTGTCCTGCCATCCAGCCAGCCGGTACACAATCTGCCAGCGTCTTGCATTATCTAACCCCTGGAATCGGTTTGTGTTCGGTCAGTATCTTGTAGATTTCTGTGTGGATAACCACCCATACAGTACTGCATATATATTTTCCGTAAACTCGTCGTTCACGTTGTGGACCTGATGAGTATAATATAACCCCCCCCCCTCCTGATACAACAACCCCACCAAACGATAATTGCCCTCAGTTCTCGCATACTAAGCCCTGCTCAGACCCAGCGAACCTTGAAGCCAATAGACTATTGTGTCCGCTACGCATATTCCACAATTTCTTTCAGGTTGTGGGATGTTACATCGGCTTCCAAACGAACTTTTCAGGAATCCCCAGCAAATTTAACCGAGAAGAAATCGAGGGGCGAGGCGAAAAAGTTTGATGTTTCTGACCTAAACCGGCTGCAAACTGGGACAGACCATTGTGTCTGCTACACATATTCCACAATTCCTCTCAGGTTCTGGAATGTCACATGGGCGTCCAACAGAGCTTCTGGCAGATCCTCAGCAAATTTAACCCAGAAAAAATCAAGGGGTGAGGCGAAAAAGTTTGATGTTTCTGACCTAAACCAGCCGCAAACTCGCGCGGACCATTGTGTCTGCCACACATATTCCACAATTCCTCTCAGGTTCTGGAATGTTACATGGGCGTCCAACAGAGCTTCTGGCGGATCCTCAGCAAATTTGACCCAGAAGAAATCGAGGGGCGAGGCGAACAAGTTTGGCGTTTCCGACTTAAACCGGCTGCAAACTCGGGCAGACCATTTTGTCCGATATACATATTCCACAATTCCTCTCAGGTTCTGGAATGTTACATGGGCGTCCAAAGGAGCTTCTGACAGATCCTCAGGAGATTTAACCCAGAAGAATCGAGGGGCGAGGAGAACAAGTTTGGCGTTTGGTTGCGCACGGAGAGTGCGTGCTTGTGCAACGTGGAGTGCCGCGTCATGCAAGGTTGACAGCGAAGCAGAACTGGATATGTAATGCCGGCTGTTTATGTCGATTTTCAAGGCAAGTTTCCCTTGATTTTCTGTGCTTTCTTCGCTGACATGTAACAGGACTTTTCACGCCCCAGGGCCTTTATCGAATCGTAGATTCACGCACCCATGTCACCGGCATTGACGATGTACCTACTGAGGACGAGAATGGGAGCCTGTGGGAACCCCCAAGATACTCGGTCAACCTTTCAACTCATTTCCGCGGTAGCCAGGGCGATGCCGGCCTTGAGCAGTTCCGTCAATCGCACAACTGCACGAGCACTTGTGGTAGCTTCCATCTCTCTCCTTTGCATAATCTTTCTCCTTGACTACCACCTTTCTTTGTCATTGTCCCCATTTCACCTACAAGTATTCAATGTTCAACACATTGTTTTATGATACCCATTGTCTTTCTTGCGCATGTAGTCCTTGGCCGTTTAGTTCTTGTTCCCAACAAATCTTACTCTACCACTGTCCTTTAATTCAACGATTTCTTGATACCTTTACACTGCACCAGGTTCTGAAGGTTTCTGGTGCGCAATTGAATGTCCAAAACATGGGGGGTCCCATGAATAAATTTATGAATTATTCTGCAGTCACAAGATAAGGCGAGGAGGCTCGTAATACACTCCGGGCCCATCTGTTTTTTGTAAACCTTGGGTGGAAGGGGACTGGGCTGGATTCGGCTTGGCACCACGCTGGGGCTCGGAACGGAGCCAGATGGCGGCAAAAAACAGAGAGATGGTTGATGATAAACAAGACCAAACAACTCCTATGTGTGCTCGGCGCCACCACAACGTGCGGAAGCGCCGAGTCCCTGACCCCATTGCAGCGTGCAGGGAACCGGATTCGCTCGTCGCATTTTTCGTATGGAACCACACAATAGAGAGTTTGCGGTGGAGCCACCTGGCGCCACCAGATGGCTCATCCGGCATGCGGTGCCGGGTGGCTACGTCATTTGGTGGCTGATCAGGTGGCGTGGGGAGAACTTTTGTTGACCTTCCACACATACTATGCCTATTCAGATGCATGCCCGTACACACGTGCGCACCGGTGGAGTGCCAGAAACTAGTACTTCAACCCTTCTTTGCTGCCAAACTCCGAGAGTAACCCCGATATTGAGTCAGACAGCAAAGTGTAGACTCGAGAATGGCCTTCTGCATAGGTAGAGAAAGCATTAGTATTCAGTAAGGTAATAGGCACTTGATACACACCATAACGAACAGGCAACCGAACAGCCACCAAATGACGTAGCCACCCAGCACCGCATGCCGGATGAGCCATCTGGTGGCGCCGGGTGGCTCCACCGCAAACTCTCTAATACATCCACGGGTCGCGATAAGGGACGAGGAATGAAGGCCAAGGAAGAAGATAAAATGGTAGAGCGAAGACACGGGGGAGACGGCAGAAGAGGGGGGAGAAACAAGGGAAGGACGAGGGTGAGAGCAAAAACAGAGGCGGGATTCAAACAGTTGAAAGCAGGAGCAGGCGTGTGTTCCGGATGAGAAGAATACACACCTGGGAGCGGTGTCTATGCGCAAACACGCACTCCAGACTTCATTCAGCCAAAATCGAGACTACTCTGTGCAGAGTGGGACTGGATCGCGACCTAGATGTCGATGGGAGATAACAGCGTGAGGTATCGTGGAACTGTCGGTAACATCATTTTCAGAAGTGATTCCACAGGACTAGTCACAAAAATTGCTTTGTCTGAACTGTACAAGTACGGAGGCAACCGAGGAACTATTCTTGCATATGTGTAGCTCTGGGGAGGTGGCTAGAGATAGTTTTGCAGTTGTACATTCAGCTAAACAGACATAAGAGAATCTATGAAGACCTAGACACACCTTCACATACCTAAAAAGGCCCTGCCTAGGCAGACTACAGTTGTGGACAAATAAAGTCCATCGGAGGACTACAGCCACTGTGGGACATGTTCTGCACTCAGAAGCTCAAAAAACACCGAAATCTGACCCAGAAAATGACCTGGAGGTGCTGCAGAGAAATCTGAAGATGCCATGCCCTGCGCCTTTTCCATACGAATTGAATGAGCCTACTCCCAAGGCAAACCGTTGAGACTTGAGCTCACAATTGCTGTTCTCGTGAAAATTGACCAAAAAAAAGAAAAAAATGGGCCGCGCCCTAAGTTCCGCAAAGAGCTGTAACGATGACATTGCGTCCATCTTTACACTCCGAGCTGAAATATATAGTCATCCGATATATATGCTCAAGGAGGGCATATCGGCCCAACTTTCGGAACCCAACTCCCCCAAGCATGGAAGCTGGCGCACGCCTCCCCCACAATGGAGAATATTAGCCATTTATGTGCACTTCTGAATACTGATTCTTGGAAATTTTGTTTGACTAAGTCGTCCCAACGGGAGAGACTCATTGATTCGAAATCCCCCTTGAACACAAATACCCCACCGAAATTTGAATCCAACCATCAAGTCTGAACTGGAAATATTTGTGAGAATTGAATGCAACCATGACCTCTATGAAGTCATGGCTCTATGACATCTTTTCAAATCCATACAAGTCTTGCACCTCACAAAACCAGGCCGTCTGAACAAGTACTGAGCTTGCTAGATGGCATTCAACCCCAAAACAGCCCAAAATCCAGGATTATATCACTGATTTCGCATGAATTAGCCTAGCAAATCTAGCCCATTTTCAAGCAAATCCGTTGAAAATTGGCTGAGCTATGGGTAATTCTTTGAAAACATCCCAAATGGGAATTTTTTTGGCCGCACCTTCGGTACTGTTATTAGCTGTAACTGTATCGTCCAAACAAACATCTTGCACGTCCACGGCCTTGTGAATGGCTTGGAAAGCCACCGGTGAACTCGCTGCTCTTTCATGGTTTCCCGAGATACGCAATCTGCCCGAATATAGGGTATTTTTTTGCTGTGCTGAGTTGCGAACAATTCTGATGACAGATATTCTTTTCCAAGCAGATCCAAGAGGAGGTGGGGATTAACATTCTACCACGGTTTCCTCGCGGGAAATCCAATTGCACAAAAGCCATCTGATGGCCCAAATGGTTTGTGCGTAAGTTCTCTATTGACGCTACAGTTGTCGACAAACAAAGTCCACCAAAAATTTTGCCAAGATGAAGACGCCAATCGATAGATCTCACCGAGGGCTTCACATCGGTAATAAATCATGTAATTCTGTCGAGCCGTTGTCCCGGAAAGTGCCATTTATTGTTGATGAACTGTCAAAATTTTGGCCACCGGCTAAAAAGCGTGGGAAAAATATGAAAAAAAAATATGGAATCGACGCGGATTTGCCAGGCGAGTTTGAATCTGAAAAGATTAAAAAGATTCATCGAGCGGTTGTTGTGTAAAATAATAATCATTCCTGTGCTTGATCCTTAAACCCCTTCCAGGTTTACCATGTTCTGATCGATAAGCTTCGCATTCTCGATCATGGAGATGGTGAGCTATTCGTGGCTTCTGTCCCCGTTGCCCCGGAGCCTCGCTTCCCCACGACCCACACCAAAAGGGCCTGCGACAATGCCGCAGACACCGCCTTTGATTCATTTGCATCTAACGCTACTCCAAGCCCGTCGAAGCGTGGGAGGCGTCGGTAATGCTTCGTCGTCGAAACACCTTCATCCCTCCACCTGTTTGCTGATACCGCGCATAGTCTAACGTCATTTTAATACACCGCACTTAATTTTCATAGTTCATTTCGTTATATCCCCAGTTGAATAAAATGGTAGCGGGCTCTGCCGCTTGCCGGCCTTACCGCCTTATTAGGAAAATTGTGAGTACTTGTGGGAAGTACTCACAAGTATAAAGCTAGAAAAGGGACTACACGAGACAGTGTTCGTCCTTAAGCCCTTAAATCCGGTTCTCAGGAGCCGGAGACCCTCCGAAGGTCGAAGGCTTCAATCGGAGGGGCTACTTAAGGACTTAAACATTTTTTCCCACGCCTATTTGGCAGCGATTTTCGCGCCGCTGACCGCACCGCCGTTGTCGTCTACACATAGCTTAAGGCTGGAACTCCTCGTCACTATCAATCTCCATGGCCCCGTCATCCTAGTCTGTCGTTAACCGCGCCACCGCGTTTGGTGGCCGCGTTATTATATAATCGTCGGAGTTTGAAATTTTGCCATACCTATTTAGCACTTCCAGGACCCCCATCCTCAAACTTTGAGAGAGAAAGGAGATTTAAATCCATTGCTGACCCCAAATATGTCTTCAAATTTTTATTTTTCAACTTCCATTCTCGCAGAATAGAAAGAGCAGATTATGTCAGGATTTGTCATCTATTGAGCCATCAAAGTTCAAACTCCTGGTTCTTCGACTCTGCCGCCGTGAGTTAGGTGAGAAAGTTTCTCAATTCATGCTAATAAATACTAATATGACTTCATATTTGTGAAAAACTTGTTCTGGAATGTATACCAGCATCCGAATTGTGTTTGTGATTTGTAATAACATGGCCAGCGATCAACGCATCAACCTTTTCGACAGACTACAACATGCGAGGTACGAGCACTCTATTGTTGTAGCGTCTGTTTATAAGAGACTACCGTCATCCAGAATATCGTAACAGTGTCCTCTTGGTAGTGTGCGACTAGGCCCTGCAGTAAGTATGGTATTGAGTTGGATTCTGCTTGGTATCCCAGTGGAACCGCTCCTTTGAGTCAAAGATGGAGCCATGGTGGTCGGCGGGCGCGCAGAGGACAAAAAAGTGAAATTACATAATATGAACACGTGGTACTAAGGAAGGCTTCGGAAGGGCAGTCAACTCGCGGAAAAATTCGGAAGGCCTTAAGGAAAGCCTTCGGAGGCCTTCCGATTTCGGAAGCCTTCCCCCTTCGGGCGAACACTGACACGAGATCCTGTTAATGCTTTCAGCATCTCTACACCATGAAATTTGTCTTTACTTACTCTCCAGTCTGTCAAACACTGAATTCAGACAGAGTCTCTACATCAAATTGTGGTTTGTATATATACAAATACACTTGCATTACATTCTCGAGCCAGCAATTTTATTCCTTCGAAAACGTGCATAGTGGTGTCAGAATTTCTACCAACTGAACCCAAAGAGTGTAAATCCAAGCACCAAAATCAATTATCTCAAGTGCTTTTGATACTCACGGGTACTCATATGAGTATTGAAGTTTATGAAAGTCAAACTCGGATCCGTGACATACTCGTGGGAACGGGCACTCAGATCCGTGAGTATGCATACCCACGGGTTTTCCCACGGGTCAACTTGTATAGGCCCGCGGGTTACCCGCACTTGTGGTATGCCTTAAGTTCTGCTATTCAACGTATCGTTGCGTCGCAGGACGCATCTCCACTTTGCTCCACTTCGACGTTTGTCTCTAGACACCCACGTCTTTTGTTATATAGTACCTTTCCAATACGATTCATTTCCCCTCATTATTGGTCCCTCGTCGCTCTAGTTCCCGGCCCTCGTCGCTGCCGCGGTCTCGGTCTCGCTCTCTTCTTCGTCGTCCCCGCTCCCGCTCGAGGTGTTGGCCGACGCCGTCGACGCGGAGCTACGCCAGAGGATGCGCAAGTCAGGTACTGTCGTTGTTTTCGTGCAGCGTCTGTTCACCGCCTTATGTACAAGACTCTTCCAGTAGGTAATCATCCCGTTGGCGGCGCAGCACAATTGTATCACAGCTCCTTTCTCTCCCCCATCAATCCCCAGTCGCCGCCAAAAAATGTGGAAATCCTTGCCATCATCCACGTTGAACCGTCCAAGTTGGCCCCGGGAGTTATCTCATCCAGATTTCCGGTCGCTCCCTCGGCTCTCCAACTGTGTTCGTCCCAGACTGTCTGCGCCGCAATCGAGACTCCTTCGCCTCCCAGCCATAGGGACTCATTCATCGGGATGGAGGAAGTCAAAGACGAGGGCGCTGCGCCACCACTGCCCTCGCTCCCCTGGAATTCACCCCACCTCCTTGAGCGGGAATCGTATTTTGATCATTGACCGGTGCCCGGGCCATTACATGTACTTAGTTCCTACATGTATAATTTACAGACTTATCGCATCCGGATGGGGCGTGCAGCCGGCTGCACCGCCAGATCGCATGAAGGGCGAATCGAAGACGACCGAAACCCCCCAAAGGGAGCTGTGCGAGTGAAAGACAAAGTAATAAACAATTATGAAGGACTGAAATTGACGATGGAGGACTATCCTATCTCCAAGGATCTGCTATCGGCGAGGGGTTAGTCAGCCACCTTAGCACATGACTGTATTGCCACCATTTACACTTTGAAACGCATGCTCGGAATGCCACCGCCGCAATTCCGGCACGGTCCCAGAGCCGTCTTTTGAATGGATAGCCCTGATTTTTGCGGTCATTTCCAGCCACTTCCCTTGTGTTTTGGCGCAGTATTGACCATGCTAGTGGGAAAACAGTGCTTTCAGAAAGCTCAGCAAGCATTGCATTTTGAAAAGCATGGCCCCATCGCCACCATTTACATTTTGAAACACGTGCTCGGAATGCTACTGCCACAATTCTGGCACGGCCCGACAGCCGTCTTATGAGGTGCTGGGACTTGGAATGGATAGCCCTGATTTCTGTGGTCATTTCCAGCCACTCAGCTTGTGTTTTTTTGGGGGTGAGGTCGGTGGTGAATCCAGCACTAAAGCTATTAATCAGGACTACGAGCGAGGATTTAAACGAGGCCCACATAGGATACGACCCCAACCCGGTGCGACTCCATAGGAATCGCTTTAGATTAATCAAGTGGGAATTTTAATGATACAGCAATGATAATCACTATCTACTTTACATAATTTATGTGCCAATTTAAATACGATTGGCATCGTTTCAAAATGTAAACGGTGGCAATACGGTCATGCTTTTCAAAATGTACATGGTGGCAATACCGCAAAAAATCAGGGCTATCCATTTGAAGTCCAAGTGCTTCAAAAACTGGCTCTGGATTCGTGCCGGAATTGCGGCGGCAATACAGTCATGCTTTTCAAAATGCAAATGGCGGCAATACACTGAATACAGTCGTGCTTTTCAAAATGTAGTGCTTGCTGAAAGCACTAATTTCCATCTAGCAGGGTCAATACAGTGCCGAAACACAAGCCGAAGAGATGGAAATGACCACAAAAATCAGGACTATCCATTGGAAGTCCAAGCGCTTCAACAAAAAGGCTCTCGGAACGGTCAATACTGCGCCGAGACACAAGCCGACTGGCTGGAAATGACGGCAAAAATCATTGTCCAAGCGCTTCAAAAAACGGCTCTGGGACCGTGGCTGCGGCTGCTGCTGCGGTGGCGGCTGCATGACGATTCCCATACTCAAGCGGGCGGTGCAGCGATGCCAGCTATCTGCACGCGCCCAGCCTACATGGTCCCACTTGGAATGGGGATGCCGGTGCCCGGGAGGGTGATTCAAGGAGAAGGTGCCAATCTCACAGGATCCAATGGCTGCCATTCAAAGCAGCTGAGTAGTCATTGGAAGCCAGCCGAATAGTGAGTAGATTATTGGGGGGAAACGAAATCAAAGATATGCACCAGTGAAAAATCAGAAAAATATACAGAGGCAGAGTTTGCCCCAAAGCAAGATAATACATTGGTATGGACAACACTAGGTACAAGGGCCCGACTCAAATTCAGCATGACCGCGTGTTGAGGCTCTGGTGTGGTGGTGGTAATTGTGGTAAGTGCAGTGCTCAGCGATGCCAGGGGTGTCGGCAGAGCATGTATCTGTGGTACGGGTGATAGTAGCCTAGGCCAAAATCTGCTAAGTCACACTGAGTTGGTGGTACGAGTGGTAGCAGAGCAGAGTCACAATTTTACTGACTCAAAACGCAGACGGTGGTAAGTGTGGTACGTAAGAGAGTCACAACATTTACTGACCCTCCAAAGGTTATTAGTGGTAATCGGGTACACTAAGGCAGTCAGTAAATTTTGTAACTCTCAAAAAAGTTCTGGTGGTACGTGTGGTACCTTAAGTTGATCACAAAAAAAGCCGATCAATAACTTTCTAAGGGGATGCCAGGTAAACCAGTCGCAAAACTGTATTGACTTGGTACAAAGTGTATTGTATTTATTGGTGGTAATGGCGGATTCTGGACTCAATACAAAATGCTGCTGACTTTTTAACAGACACCATTAGATGCGTTCTTACCGTGCTAAAAACGAACCCCCCCCCCCCCCCCTCCCCCCCAAGTTACCACTTAGTGTCACAAAAATGCGTGGTCACGGTGGTATATTGGTGGTATGGGGGAACACGAAAACACCTCTATTAATTAGAGGGCTTGCTATAGGGCATTAGTCCTCTAATTAGAAAGGTTACCCTGGATTATCAGGTGCTTTCGCGAGGATAAAAAACAGCCGAAAACGGTAATTTCCTCGTCGCGCCTTCGGTACTGACAATGGCTGTAATCACTTGTCCACTGGTTGAGTTGAGTCGAGAATGTATAACGGAGGTATGAGAGATTTACATGGTTCATCTTTCTCAGAATGATAGGAAATTAGTCGCTTGGGGCTTATGGAAATAGGCCCCCGCAGACAAAAATGAAAGCCGTTATCGTTACAGCTCTTTGCAGAACTTAGGGCGCGGGCGATTTTTTTTTTTTCAACGATTTTCAGCAGGACTGTTGCCACGGGCTCAATTTTGATCGGATTGCCTCGGGAGTAGGTGCGTTGGATTCGCATTGAAAATCTGCAGTCACTGGAATATCCTGCTTTTGAACCAATTACATAATGAAATTTCTTCCGAAAAATCTCGGTTTCAAGCAGGAACGCTATAGCACTGGAAGTACTGACCCGATTGACCTAGTTTTTTTGGTATAGGACACTCTTGCATATTGTCTAGTTAATGGCCTGTTTGAATAGGCAATATGTCGAGTGATTGTGATTTGCTGCATGCTTTAGCAAGGCAGATATTCACATGCTACAATAAGTAGAGCTCTCCATGAGAATTTGGGTACTCCCATATCTGTGAACATTTCGGTTGACTAGTACTGCTTCAGATGTATAACATATCCAAAAAACTAGCCCAATCGGGGCAGTACTTCCAGTGCTACAGCGTTCCTGCCTGAAACCGACATTTTTCGGAAGAAATCTCATTACATAATCGGATCGAAAAACACGGTATTCCAGTGACTGCGGATTTTCAATGCGAATCCAACGCACCTACTCCCGAGGCAATCCAATCAAAATTGAGCCCGTGGCAACAGTCCTGCTGGAAACCGTTGGAAAAAAAAAAAATCACCCACACCCTAAGTTCTGCAAAGAGCTGTAAGGTATGAAGCTGGAAGCTCCGGACATTATTGCCCTGCGAATCTGGTGAGTAAGTCCACTGCCACGCCAATTGTACTTAATATCCTCGTGCTGGCGAACGAACTTGAAAAGGCAAGTCGACTATCATCGGGTTTTAATCATTACTCAACCGTCCTGTATTTAGCTCTATTCTCGCGTTCATTCTCGACTGTCGGCTATCACGGATGAGCAACGGCTAAAGAACAAGAGGGAAGTTGCAGATGCGTTCCTGCATTATATGGCGGGGACCGGTGATTTTGCTGTCTGGGAGGAGCAGAAAGTCAATTTCGAAAACCGCCACGTACGTTAATTTCGAATTGGCCGTTGATGGACTATTTAAACTGACGACTCACAGGGAAATAATCCCCTGGTAGTGTGGGAGCAGTTCAGACGTTCCAGCGCTGTTGCAAAACTCGCTGAATTCGCAATCCTTTTGCTTGGTCTGGTCGTGAATCAGGCATCCAACGAGCGTTCGTTCTCGGATATCAAAATCAGGAAGACACGTCTCCGCAACCGGCTTCGCATTCCCAAGTTGGAGAAAATGTCGAAGGTCAGGTTATGCATTAATACTTTAGCTTCTGTAACTCATCCTTCCAGCAGTTTGGAGCGAGTATTCGAACTGAGCATCTCGAGGCTGGACTTATCGACGCGCGCAAGCCCCGTGATGTTCACGACGCTACTAAAGCTGCGACTTTAATTTCCGTTCCTCGCTATGCTGATGTTCTGGAAGCCAGCGATGATGAGAATGAAGAAGGTGATGTCCAGCCGAAGGTCACCCTCGTAAAATCTGCCGCAGCGTGGCGCACAGAACTGTCAAAATGGAAAACTTCGGTACGCCACGAAGAATCGGACTCGGAGGATTCAGAGCCCGCTCCTTCACGGTCCAAAAACCTTTTCCCGCGCTCACTTGCATTATTGTTTGGCGGAGAAGTTGCGCGCCCGGTGGAGAGGCCCAAACGAGCTCAGTTTACTCAGGAAGTATTACTGATGGAGCTACTTGCTGCGGAGGAGAGCGACGAGGAGCCTGATGATGGGGCTCTCTCTGGGTCGGGAGACGAGTTTGAACTTTAGGTAGCACTAGGATATGCCACCTCCCCTAAAATCTACGACGCCGTGCTGTATCTTTCCTTTAAGGCAATTTTTAGTTAAGGCCTTAATAACACCACCGTTATTAACCCTCATTAACGGTCTTAAGGTCTTAACAACCAAATTTGCCGTTAATAAGGCCTTGATCCGCAACACTGGCCACACCCACCTCCGTCACCCATTTCCTCCACCATTTTCCATGCTGCACACAAATCTCCAAGTTGATGGTCCGTGAATCTAGAAGCCGTCCTTCGACCAGTCCTTCATACCTGGATGGCAAACAAGAACGGAGAAAGATCCTGGACGACGACTTGGATTGCCGTGACGTTGAACCACAGAGTGTCTTCTGCCATCGGTGTACGACCAAAGTAAACCTCGTACTTGACTCTTCGTACAGGCTCCGGCCTTGGAAAAAGCACAAAGATTCACGCAGACATCTGGGCAACGGGGGGTAGGTCTCATTATTTTACTCAAGTGACTAGATCGTTGAAAGCCTCGTACGGTTTATAGTACTGAAAATGCGGCCCTCGATGACTACTTAAGCCGGAAGCTGGGTGGACGATCCAGACGCCCCCCCAGCGCCCCAACTTTGGGCTCTGGGAGCACAACAGCCTCGGTCAGTGATGCGGTAGGATAAAGGATATCCCTAATTTTGATCTTTCCCTAATTTTGTTTTGATCTTGCAGCCGACGGCAGCGGTCCAAGCTGTTCCGGAACATTATCACCCGTATCACTCGTATTATCGTCAAACGCTTCGCAAAACAAATTTGGGACACGATGTCGTGAATCCTAGGCAACGACCAATTCCAGCGGCGGGACAGGCCAGCTCAACAGGTGAGCTGCAACATGTCTGCGTAGTCCATTCAAATTCAGTTGTTTGGTCATTCTGACTCATTGATTTTGATTCAGGATGTCTAGACGCCGATATGGCAGCAGCGGTTCAGGGTTTTTATTTTATTTTATTCTTCAAGTCTCATATTCACCAGGTGCCAACGACTCAGTTGATGATCACTCCCCAACCTAATCCAGAGGCAGAACCAGACCCCCACCGTCCCCAAGCTTTCCCAAGCTCCGGGTGTGTTCGAAGCATATTGACCGCGACTGACCGTCGTCACTCACACTATCCACAGGGCTTGTGGCAAATTACCTTGGGAAACTTGTGCTTGTTGGTAAAGTCGATAAAATCAAAAATCTTGAAATCAATGGAGAGAATGAAATCGCGCCAGATTGGACTCTTCTTGAGGGTCTGTGGATCCAGGAAGAGTGTTAGAATGTTCATTTCCAGGGGCTCTCTGCCAAATCTCTTGTCGCGCATGTCGTTCGCGTCCAAAGTACTCGGCCATCGCCGACGCGTGCCGAGTTCAGAATGGAAGAGCGGTGTCGTTCAGTCTTAATTGCAGCACATATCTCGAGTTCCACAAAGGCTAGACCAGGTGTTTTGGAATCCTTAGTGTCAATCAAGGCCTGTCGTTTCTCAAATCAAGAGAGGATTCGGAGGATAAGCTCGGAAGGGAGAGTATCAGAACACAAGACCGAAGGGCATTGTTTAGGGAGGTCAGACCAAACAAGAGGGGCAGGCGCAGCCGCTGTTTTTGACTGGGAGGCGGTGTCGAGGCGGCCGGTTTTGACTTAGTGGCAGCCACGAGTTTGGCCTGAAGAGCAAAGTGCTTAGTAAAAACAAACACATGGAACACATCATCGCCCATAATGTCGTCGAGCTGCCGGATCCTCTCTTCTTTAGAGATCGGCTCATCCGCGTCAAGGACATCATCAAATCTACTCCGCCCGTCGATCTCGAATTCCTCCTCCTCCGGCGCCAAGGAGTTAAAATATTCAGTGTATCCGGCGTTGTGGTACTCGGGATCGGACACATATGGATCATTGACCTCCATAGAGTCTTCGTAGCTCTGCAGCGATACACTCAAACGGTCTGCATGAGATGGGAGATCAGGAGCCTCTGCGTCCTCCTGCGGGGCGGGGAAAAAGGTAGGTGTAGAGTCTATGTTGTTCTCAGATTCGGATGAGGAAGATTCAGACTCGGACGGCTGGATGAATAGAGGATCGGCGGCCGCGTAATGGCATCTTCGAGTACGCGCTGAACGGTACTTATTGCAGTGAGGGGTACAGCGGCATTTGTTTCTGTGTTCCAACGGGTTTTTAGACCTCTCTGGTGCCATGAAACACTGGAGTTGTGGGCGTTTTACAGTATCCGTCAAGTACAAGCAAAATCGAGATTCGAGACAGTGGAGTTGGGGGTTTGGACTGGCTCAGATGGATTCTGACTAGGAGAGTAGTAGAGAAGGATGGATTAACAGATTCACGCCGAGTTGAGGTACAGGGAGGTCGATGTAGCACGAACAAGAGAGCGAGAAAAGGCAACGGATCAGCCTCTGCTGCAATCATGTACAAACTTGATTCCAATGGCTTCGAGTGACTCAATTCGACCCTAGGCCACCTGGGGAGCCTCCAGAAAGAAAAAAATGAGGAGCAGTCAAAATGACTGCCTTCGGCCAACTGCTTGGTGTGCAGTCGGACTGACTGTGTGGAATTGCAGTCAATTCCGAAGCAGTCGGATTAAATGCCGATAAAATAAATCAATTGCTTTGACAGTTGATCCAACTGCCAACTCTATCTACAGTGTGGAGCACTCCAGGGGGTGCTCTGGCGGAAAGGAACAACACCATGAAGGGTACTGGTCAGGAGTGCTACACTCACACCTATGATCTTTTCTTCATCATCATTGAGAACGAGCAGGAGCAGCTGAGTCGGTGCCATTTCTATTCCTGGACATGCCATTGACATTATTACTAGTAGGCCTCAAGCCGCCGCTTGTGATGACAACACCATCGGCCATCGATGCTGCAAGAATCCCTTGTCCTCTCTCCGTCATCATCTCTGTGCCAATCATCAGCAACTGAGGTTGAAATATGTACAGTTGTCGGCTATCTCTCCTCAAATCTCAGTCGGGGGAAGGATTGCGCCGATGGTCCTGATGGCCAGATTCAAATTCTATGCCCCCTGTCTGACAACAGATCTAACGAACAACAACAGTCTCTACCTAACCTTCGCTATGGTGCCCAGATTCAAGGACAGGCTAAGCAAAGCCGGTCTACAGCAGCTACTGAATGCGGCTCGGGACTTTGGAAACCCATTCAAGGCAAATCTACCTCTTTCATTTGGATATGTCTGTACTTATCTCCTTCAAGCTTATCCCCTTTCAGCTTCCTTTGCTCACTGAGCCTAGGCCAGTAACTTCTGCTGTCAACCCAAACACTATATTGGGAATCATTTTCCCCACAGCTTCCGTTAGCATCTTTGCTGCAGACCATAACGGGACCCAAGAAACGATGACATGCACAGGACTAGCATCCCACTCATACAATTGACGCTGCACAGTCTGCTATCCAATCCACGGCACCATCCCAAAGATAATTATAAGCAGATTCTCCCCGCAATCTCCGTTAACATCTTCGCTGCACAGACCATAACGGGACACAAGGAACAAAGAGATGCACAGAATGCGTGTGCACAGATGTAACACGTATGCGGCTCCTGTTTTTAGAGAACTGCATGGAAGCAACCCGTCGGCCTGTGAATTTAGTAGAACTTTTCCTTTCAGCTCACTCATACTCATGTTGAACCTTGGAGAGTTATCTAGATCATTTACTAGGTATCTAAACCCTGTGTTATAGCGGTACAAAATATCATTCTTTCCTCTTTTCCATCCTCTGCACCTTGTCTACCGCATTGGTTCCCACTCTTTCCCTCTACGACTCAGTGTCCGGGATATCTGACCTCCTAACAAAAAGGTGGTCTTGCTGCTCGGTGAAAGGACTAGCTTCTAAAGGCGTTGTGTTAAATCCCGGCTGGAGTATTTGTCAACGGGTGCCATGTTGACTTAAGGGCTATTGCTAGCACACGGGAATAAGTCATAGAGAAACCTGCTGGGCTGGGAACTTAGACACAGCTGAGTTCGACCAACTGTCATGCATTACAGATACCTTCAGCCGGAGGTTGAGAAGGCGTAGCCGTTTGATTGAGACGACGATGGCCCATCGTCGGCGCTGTGGCCTGCCAATACAGTCAGCAAGGAAGACAACTGGATTAAGTATTTTATCAAGACTCACCATGGGCCAACGGCGATGAGGTGCGTGCACAAATGGAGAGCTTGTGGATTGAGGTGTATTATCTTATCTTAGGCATATTTCATTTTATCCATGCGGAGACGATAAGCAAGCATTGGTATTAATGCGTGTTGACTACCGATTGCTGTGCGATCGAGCGCGGCGTCCAGGATTGGGTGTGGGCCGAGCGGATGATCTTGAGACTCTGGAAGCGCCCAGGCGGTGAAGGAACGACGCAGCGTCGACGTAGTTGGCCCAAAATGCGTCGCAGACGGGGTTTTTGAGCGCGAAGAGGACCAGACGTGTGAAAGCCGAGTTGGTCGATGCCCATCGAAATCCGCAGGTCAGCAGCAAGTGGCTTGTCGTATCGGCAGCGATGAGAGAATCGCAGAGGCAAGTGGCTCTGGCGTCGAGTTAACGCAGAGGCGGCGGGTGTTGGTAAAGAAGCACAAGGGACCTACGAAACGTACGAGGGTGAGGCAGAGATGTTGGGAAGTTGCGAGGGGATAGAGTGGAAGGAAGAGAGACGCTTGTGTTGGTGGATGTTTGTGGCAAGATCAAACGAACCTCTTATTCCATGCTGCATTCGTTCCTAAATCCGAAGAAGACAAAGACAGCCGTATATTTTTGGGTGTGACGCAGCAGCGGTGGTTTGATCTGTAACCGCTGGTGCCCAGGTTGTAGGGCAATGGGGATGCACGAGAATGAACGCACAAAGAGACGCCAAGACGAGGGTACTTCCAAGAAACCACGGCTAACACAAAAAGAAAAGCAGATCTTCGCAAGTATATTTTAATCAAAAGTCGGTGAGTTAGTGAAATTATGCACTTGTGGTATCCAGATATTTTGAGGTTCCAGGTGTCCTGGTGGTATGATATCAGGCCCGTGAAGTTGGAAGGTGGTGTAATTTTTGTTAGGTGTACCGTTCATTTTGGGCGGGGAGAGTTCGAAAAACATAGGCTGAACCATGGTTTGTGGGCGTGGTTGAATATTTGTTGAGTTTTACGTGGATCTAGTGTGGTTGGCAGAATTCTGCCAAACCGCCAAGCGGCAGGGCAGAACGCGGTAGGCCCGAAACCGAGGCAAGAATAATTACTTTTTCAACCATTGACACGGCGCTTAATCCCGCTACCAGGGGTTGAACTCGTGATATTGGTCTTGGTTGACAGTGTCCCCTGCTTTTTCCATGTACAGATAACCCCACAGTTTCCAAAGTAGTACGCCCAAGTGAAGTGGACAAATTCATGCCAAGGCAGCACTGGACGTAGATTTTTTGGCTTTTAGTCGGCCTGGACCGTTCATTTGAATTAGGGATGACAATGAGCGGGACACACGGGAGGATTAAACATCATTTTCGCTTTGCCCGAGATCCCCGGGACGAATCGCGCATAGGTAAATTGAATTGTGAGCGCCCTCCCGATTTGGCTCGATTGTTGTATGTACCCAATGTATAGATGGAGCCTTTCTTTGCGCATCCTAAGATAAAGAAGCCATGGACCCCAGAAACTGGGGAAACAACTGGAAGAGGACATTGAATAGCCTTTACGGCTAGTTATAGCGTAAATTAGAACTCCAATCCAATCCAAAAATCCAAACTTTGCAAATTTCGAAGAAATGAAAAAGATAATGCACAAGTCCTTTTTAAAAAATTCAAAGATGATGTGATTCAACTCCGAAGGCGCAGCAAAACGTGACCTGGTATGGAGACCGGATTTTTCGCAGTCGATTGTGAGGTGATAGCCAGCACAATTCTGTGCAAAACTGTCTGTTCAGATTTTTTTTGCTGCTGCCCCAGTTCTTTTTGGTCTGTGAGCATATTTGCTCGGATTTTGCCCACCCCACTGGTTGCTGATGCCACACGATGCCGATGCCGTAGCCTCCGGTGTCCCCCGCCGTCGACAGTGCCGCGCTCGCGACAGTCTTGGAAGTCCGCCACATCAGTGACACCCAATGCGGAAATGTTCGTGGTGTCACATTTGATGGCCGCGGTGTGCCGACGCTCCGTCTAGCATTTCCCACTCGAGTCGGATGCTTTTCCATCATTTCCAACGCTCTCCTGGTGGAGTGGTTAAAGCTCCAAACTTAAGCTTGTTATTAGTGCTGCTAGTTTGATTCCTTTTATGTGCATTTTTTTGCACATATTTTTTTGGGTCTCGAACAACGCCTCCGTCCCGCTACCGAGGAGTATTAGCGCTGTTGTCCCGCCTCGCCTGGTTAGGGTTTGGGTTAGGTTTAGGTTCAGGGTAAGGTATATTATTGGCAGCAAAGAAAAACTATGGTAGTTAGTTACAGCTAATGTCGGAACCGAAGGCGAGACCAAAAATTTCCTATTTTGGACGTGTTTTGGAATCCGGGACCGATTCCCTCATATCTCACTCATTTCGCGTCGGAGTACCTTGGCTTGAGGCTCATTCTTTCAAAATAATTACAGCGCAATTAGTGATAGAGTCAGATTTGCGAAATACCATTTTTTTCTGCCAGCTGACAGGGGGGTTCTGGTTTGAGTTCAACACATTCTACTGCGGCGAGTTCTTGTCGAGAAAAGCTGAAGATTTGGGAGGGGTAACTTCCACACAATGTGAAAACGGTGATAGAGTCGGATTTGCGAATTTGTCACCCACAAAATTGTTATTGCGCCAGGAGTGATGTTTCGGTAATCATGGTTCAAATCAGCGTATCTCCTTTGATTTTCAACCAAGCTATTGAAGCAGAGGTGCGAGGCATTGCATGAAACATCTCCCTGGTTTGGTGAAAGACGCGTCCCGAAAATACACAAATCAGAGTGTGTCGCTCACATCACTCACACCCAGTCACTTGGCAGCGCGTCGTTTCCTCCTGGCATGAATTGCAAATCTGAAGCTATCAGGCCTTGCTAACTGAAGGGAGACATCAAGGGCGTCGATTTGGGTATTACTTTTGTTTGATAACTTGAAAGATTATGATGAGTTCAACTACTATCTGACTGCAAGATTATTCTGTGTGCAATAGGAGTTCCCTGAAGGAGAAATATGGAAATCTGCCTGTATCACAGGCTCTGAAATCCATATAAGTATGCACTGCCAAAAATTCAGCTTATTCAGACAAAATCTCTCTCTGGTAGAAACTGTCGAGTTCAAATTCGGCCACCTCTGTCAGATGGTCAAAATAAATATGTTTTCGCAATTCTATCTCTATCACTAATTGCAAAGGAATTATTCTGAAAGATTGGGTCAGGGTTCGAGGTGATCCGAGCGAAACTGAGTGAGATACAAGGAATTCGGTCGCGGGGATCAAAAAGTGTCCAAATCAGGGAATTTTTGTTCGCGCCTTCGGTTCCGACATGAGCTGTAATGGATCTAAGAAACTGAACTCCTCGTGTCCAGTAAGTGAAAGTTGAGGACACATGCCGAAAGCAACGGCCATCAAGGGTGCCCTTGCTGCCATCAAATTTCCGCATTGGGTGACACTGATGCGGCGGAAATGCGGAAGTCGCTCGCGGGCGGCGGCACATCGGCATCCTTACAGCCACGCAATGCCGGTCCGTGCCGAGTGCAATGGTTTCGCAGTTTACCCAACGGTTACTGCCTCATCGCGCGCGGTCCTTGTCCGTCTGACCTCTGAGCCACAGCCGTGCATTTAGCTGGCCAGGGTGAGTAACTGTGACAGCACACGACAATGGCGGAGGTACAGTGGGGGCAAAAAAGGATTGCCGGGGTCGTCTGGGCTCATCCCTTGACCAAATCACTTCAAATAAAATTGTACCGTAAACTTATAGCAGTTTCATGAGTTTTGACATACAGTTGGATTTCTCATAATGCATAAGGTCGGTGGACCCCCGAGCCCTATGCATTATGAGCAATATGCATTGCGAGGACTTTCCCATGACGTGATATCTGTGACATATGTCACAATTTCGTTCATTTGGGTTGGGATTTCAGTATGTACAGTGGTGCTCATTAAATGTGCACCGCAAAATTGACCACATTGGGGCGACCTGGTGACCCCAGACAACTTGTAGACACGAAATATGGCCAAATATAGGACTTCCTGACACTTTTCCATTTTTCCAAATATAGCAATTCACCCACAATCAGGGCTTTTCGGAGCCTCTGAAAATTGCCTTTTTAGGGGATGACCGTGGGAAAAAACTGAGTATATAGCATGAAAGTACTATGCTTGTGAAATAGAGTATGCTCACATTTTGAATCATATGAATTGGTTGAGATTTGGGCTCACAATTCACGTTGCAAGTGGGCCATTTTGACCAAATTTGACAAAAAATACTGAACGCGTGTTTCTAGTGCCTCATTCCGTGCATTGAAGGCCTTATCCCTAGTCCCCACAACGAGACAATTCTCAGTCTCCTGTATACGTGCACTTACTGGCATTCCTTGGCAAAGCTCCGGATGCACACAGACTCGTCGCTGAAGGTTTTAGGCAACGTTACGGCCCTCCTCGGAAGACAGATGCGTTACTTCGCCAACGTAACGTGTCCTCAATTCAAGACAGTCGAAACAGATTCCGAGTACGCTGCCCGTGCAAGGGCTGCGACAAGCTCGCTTTATAAAATTACCGGCGGGGCACGGCTGAAAATTTCACTCAAAATTCGCTGTCAGGAGTCCTACTATCCCCCCCCCCTAGAACTCGGACACTTAGGGAAAATCCATAAATAGCATTTTATCCGCTGATCCTAGAGTCGGGCCCAATAGCCAGATCGTCAGAAATTCGTCTTTCACCTGGGTCTCATGTTTTACTTTGTGAGAAACGGGCCAGAATTGGACAAACGGCCGCGTATGTATCCACAATCCCAATAGAGCACTTTGGAAGCATTTAAACGGCGTATTGGAAAGGTTTGGTGCGTGTCTGAGGCCAAAATATGAGCATTGGACTTACCAAAATATCTTGGTTTCAGCCAAGTACAGAAATTATTGTTTTCAGTCATTGAATGGAAAGTAGGGTCGAAGAATAGAACTCGAGGCCCTTAGTGCTTACTTTCGGACTAAAAAAACATTTTACAGATGATACTGGGCTGTCCTGAGCCAATTGGCAGGCCACACAGGGTTTGCAGTGGCTGCACCTTTTAATTGATTTGGTCGTGTTTCCCTTGGTAATCCACCAAGTCTGATGCATGTATGGCATTCTAGCATGGTATTTAAGCCAACCCTGCCCAAAATCGAAATTTCTGGAGCGACTGTATCAGCAAGAATGAATATTCAGTCTGTAGCGTGACAGGAACATAATGGTCACAAACCGTGACACTGTATGTGATCTGAGTGATTTCGAGAGGAAAGTTGGACATAACTTTAGACACAAGTCACGAAACCCCTCAGGGTCTGAACTAGGATGAAGCTACATATAAGGGGTATATGGGATGGTAACAACTTTTTTTTCTCCTGCGAACTAAATATCTTTTAGGCACCTCAACAAAACATGAGATTACAGCACTTTTCGGAGGCTCTCAACTCAATGAATATTGGACGAAATGTTATGGACGAAAGATGAATATTGTAGCCAAGATGATTATCTTCAAGTTTTCCCAAATGACCCAAGAGTGATGAGGCCACCTTGTTGTAGTAAATGTCGATTTCTAGGTCCCTTGTTTGACGGAGTTTGAAGCAAGCCCCTTCTGACGAAGGCCGTGTTTGGTGTGTTTGGTTTGATGTTTGGTCTGTTTGTTCGCTCCGGTATCGCTCGGCTTCGTCAGAACGGGGCTTGTACCGAACCTAATCAATCTGATAACGGTTGTCCTCGACCACCATGGATCGAGAACCTCCCGCCTCTCCAGACTATTTTGGGTACTATGGAACCTTAGATCCAGCACTTTACAAGTCCCCTTCTGAGCTGCCACAGCCCCCGGGAGCCCCATCCAGTCCCAGTCCACACAGGCCATTGAAGGAACTGATTAGTTCTGAATCAGGGACCACAAGTCAAGGTTAATTCCAACTGTGGCTGGTAGCACTTGAATTGATTCCAAAAAACTTCAGAGCAAGTTGGACCCAATTCACAGCCTTCAGCACAAGCTGCCCAGCTTCAATTTGGTAGGTTATTCTTTCAGGCCAGTTTTCATCTCATTATGTGTCGGTTTTTCAGTTCCTTATGTCCCCATTACTTCAGCCAACAATAGTGAGGTTCCAAGTTAATTGTTCATGTAAAATTATATGTATCTGGTCCAGATTCAGAGTCCCTTGCACCACCGAGCAATGTATTTCCGATCACATTTGTTGGTAGTGAAGCAGGTATATTTTTTAATCTATCAAAGATTATTGACCTCAAATATGTAGAAGTCCCTGCAGCCCACAGAGGTCGTCCCCTCAATATTTACTGGGTTTAAGAGAAACCTAGTCGTAGTCAGTTGAGGTCTGTTCAGGCCTTCTACCTTACCTAAACAGATGTCTGCCTAGATTACTTTACCAGACGTACCTTTAGGTTTGTAGATTGTCGCATTTCAGATCTAAACGGACGTCAGTCAGCTTATCTATGCAGCACGTCGGGAACATTCTCCACTCTGTCGCGGACTCAAACGTGTCATAGGAGATATGAGCCTCCGCGTCGGGAATGCCATCGTTAACACATAGTTTTCATCTCACACTGTCGAATCGCGTACTGCAGCCATGTATCTCGATGTACCTCGATAGAGAAGCAAGCCCCTTCTAGCGAAGGGCCCGGCTCGCCCGGGCCGGAGCTACGCGGGCTTGCTCCGAACCTTGGTCTAGCAACGAGACCACCCTACTGGCGGCTCAAACATTTTGAACCCCGTGACTCACTATGGAACCGGTATCTAAGATTTCCAGGAGCCCTCCACCTCAGCTCAGAATTCAATTGGCAACAGTGGGTGGTGGGGTCCCTGAATTACACACGCGTTACCTCGCTGTGGGCTTGCTGGACACTTACCGAAATAAGTCAGGTCCCAGGGAACCAAGTGTACTGGGTAGAATTGCTTCGGGGCAGAGCATTTGAATGCAGAGTGGACAATACTATCAAAAAAGTCACTCTTAGAAGCAATGCAATCCATGCCCCCGGAGCCATAAATAATTTGATATCCCTTAGCCGACTTACTGATGCTGGATGCAAATTAGTTTTTGAAGGGGACACTTCTCGGATTCCGCCTAAAACCAGAAATTGTGGGCGCAGGTGGGGACCAGGTCGTAGGGCGTACATTTGGGTGATGCGAGTTCCGTGACAGCATCCAACTGATCAATATCAATTGAATTCTGCTCAACTTGAGTGCGCCAACTCGCGAGGCGACAGAACAGGAAATTCCCGGGTCGTCTGCATGTTCGTTTTAATTTTTATGCAGTCCAACTCCCGACTTGGACTGGATGGCAGGGTATTCCAGACCAAAGCATGGCACGGGCAGTCAAACGAGGTTGTTCAACCAATCTCTGTGGTTAATGCATCTCAGATAAATGAGTTGATGCAAGCCGTTGATTCAATGTCCTTGTGGGTACAGGAAATATCGGAGTCAGGATCCAATCCCTTCCGAACGGGGATTTCCCTGCTGGCAATGGAGGAAGAGGATTTTTACGAGACAGAAAGTTGCATGGATAGTTTGTCTAATGGATCAGTCAGTTCAAGAGGCCAGGGAAAAATGCGCAAGCGTAGGCCGAGAAGAACAACTGCACATGCTTGATTCAGTCAGAGCTAAATGCCGGGTAAGCTGAAATTGTAAAGGGATATTGGATGCGAGAGTGTCGGCCCACAGTTGTCCCAAGCGGGTGTTGTTCAAAAGTTGGTGGGTCATTTTTGGGGATGTTGGTTTTCTCTTCTTCAGTTCAGAAGAGCATTTTTTTTCGTTGTTGATCCGTCGTCGAAAAGCTGAATCTAAATACATGATGGGGCACACAAAGTTACAGCTCTTTGCGGAACTTAGGGCGCGGACCAAATTTTTCCGTTTTCCACCGTTTTGACTAGAACACGCGCCGCGGGCTCAATTTAGATCGGATTACCTTGGGAGTAGGTACGTTGGAATCGCGCTGGAAATCTGCAGGGGATCGAATACCGGGTTTTTTTTTATGTAATCACATAGTGTAAAATCTTCCAAAATATCATGGTCTCCAGTAGGACAGCTGTAGCACAATGAATACTTGTCCGATTGACCTAGTTTTGTATATGTTATGTATCTAGGATGTTACTAAAGGATGACACATCTTTATAGGCAACATGCTGACTGAACATGATTTGATGCCCATTTTAGGTAGGGCAATATTCACTGGACAGGTAAATTTTTTGGTTGATAATATGCTCTTTGTTGCCACATGAAATGTGCGTTGGCTATTTGGGACATAACACACATGTGACACTGAAATATTCTCGCTCCAGAACCGGTGGAGGGGGTGGTGCAAAAAAAGTACATACTGGCATCCGATGTAAAGCCTTGGATTCTGAAAACCGACACTTTCGTTGGCCAAACCGACTTGTTGATGTTTGATAGTCACACTCCCATTCAGATGTTGACTAGTGAACACACGCAAAGCCCGTTCAAAATACGAATTTTAGAGCTCTATGGAGCTACTTATCATGCTATATATTAGCAATAATAAATCTCAAGATGCATACATATTGTCCAAGGCCTCATGTGTAATTTCAGGCCTCCAGGTGCTCTCTGTATCTTACGGTGCATCGAAAAGATGTGAGCTTTGAGCTCATTTTGATCTAACTTTGGTTCAAAAATTCGGGGCGTCTTGCCACCTCTCTAGAACTCGGGTTAACTCGTCCTGGTGCATAGACGTAGGGTATATATGCAAAATTCATCCTACAAAGTTTCGGCCTGCTGCGACAAAAGGGGCAATCAAGGTAAGGGTGGCAATCAGAAAATGACGTGATACCTACTACTCGGACACTCGGACCTGTCAGAGAAATCGGCCTCGTGCAAGCAGTTGTGAACCGTTTCACAAGATTCCTTTCGTTCATCCTACGTATTTTCCAAATTGCAAGCGATCTGTCTACTCAGATTGATACGACTGCACCTGTGAGTAAAGATATTCACGTGTTTTCTTTAAGTGTCCGAGTACTAGGGGAAGGATAGTAAGCCTATGTTGGCTGCTAAGCAGAAACTCGAAACTGTTTGGAATCTTCCCAGGCCGGGCCCATTTCCGCAATCAACCCCAACCCACTTCAACAATCTCGGCTCCTCGTTCCCAGACCTTTCTCCTCAGTCCGTTGGCTGGGACTGACTGCCAGGACCGAATATTTGTTGAAGTACCCGTGGGGCCCGAAGCCGAGTATTTGGTCATCCGTCGGTCATGAAAGTAGTTGAATAATTCCCGCCACCCTTTTCAGGGTTGTTCTTCGCGGCATCGTCGTACAATGACGCGGGCGTGTACCAGCTAGGATTTGGTGTACCCCTTTCCGGAACGACTCTTGGAATTTCGCCGCAAACGTCAAAGTTGGATCCGGTACTGTCAGAGACGGGGTAGTGGACCACAGTGGACCACCCAAGCAAGGGATACCCGCCGGAGAATGCCGAGACAATCAGTCACGGAGGAAGCGAATTGCAGGGATGACGAGACTTCATGACTCTTACCATACTTACCTATCTCATTTGGGTTCGTCGAGGTACCAGCATGAACAAGGTTAGGAGGCTGATGTATGGCGAGAATAAGCCAAATACTCAGCAAGTCATTTTGGCTCATTTTGGCAAATTCTTTGCACAACATGTTTAGCTTAATTTTGCATCTGAGTGGTTTCTTCTTGGACAAAACCCGATGAGGGAACTCTGGAGAGGCTATTACAACTATTTAAATTACTACTTTGGAGAGATTATGTTTTTAATTGGGGTTTCCCCGATGCATGTTGCAATTTTGGGGGGTAATGTTGCAGCACTGCTTGCTGGCTCATTCCATGGGAATATCGTTGGTTTTAGACCTCTATAATTAGACCAAGATGCGTTACAAACCACTCCATGTTCAAGCCCATTTTCATTTAGTCTCAGATTATTTATTTGAGGACAATGTTGTGGGCGGATCATGAGATGACATAATTGCCATCAGCATCGCTGATCTCTTTCTGGCTCTAGACAGTGCCAGTGATCCCATTCATCCGAAATAAGTTAGGGGATCCCCGCGTAGGATCCTCAGGTATCTGTCAATAGTTGGTGGTTGAGGTCAGTGCATATAATCTCCAGTAATAAATCGATTTCCGGTTACTTTTTGTGATAGCGAGTATCGGTGAGCAGCAGAAGGAAAGGCGACAGGTTGGGCATGGCAGCAGACTTGAGTTGGCGTTGTCCGTAGAGGCACTACATCGGCTTTAGAGTGTGGAAGCTGGGGTGATTTAGTGTCACTCACACCTGGCGCCGTTCACCTTGAGCACGTAGATGCACGACAGTGCTCATTTCTCGCATTCATCCCCGCGGCCAAGAACTTTACTTACAAAACACTCCTAGGTCCAATGCGTGCGCTGAATGGGATCCCCAATCTCTATGCTGCCTCACTGGACCGCGGGCGAGTTCCGCTGCCCTCAAATGATCGAGCGAGCTGGTGAGTCGTAGCCTTTCCATTCCTTTGGCGTGTCGATTCTCTTGCACTCCCATACGCGTTTTCGCTATCCGTCCCCTTGCCCACTAGATAAACTAGAGTTTGGGTGTGATAACTAACAGTATCTTAATAGTGATCCTTGAGCTAGCTATATGCTCCACAATCGATCGACATAATAAACTGTTAGCGCCACGTGCAGGAGTGGAAAGAATCGCATTATGTCTTGCGGCTTTGCCTGCTAGCCTCATGTAAAGTCCAGTTTAAACTCGATACGCCGAGCGGTTGAACGGGGTATCGTGCCGTTGTATCTATATAACTACGCTCTTCACATCTCTTATGCATAACTGCCGGTCAGTTAACTAAGTAACTCTACATGATATCTCGCTACAAGAACTGCAGAAGATCGGAAAAGGGGCATTCGGAACTGTGCTTTTGGTACAGAACCGCGATGGGGTTGTGAGTGGAGACTGGGGTAGCTCTAAGATACATCCCCCCTCACGCTCTCCACAGAATTTTGCACGCAAGGACGTATATTTTGGAGCGATGGATCTGTCGAGCAGAATGCAAATTACCAACGAAGTGTAAAACCCGGTAACACCTGTCTTTGCTGGGCTGACAACTTGTCTGCGCAGGAGAATTATGCAAGCCTTGAGAGAGAGTAATCACGTTGTCCGCTATCATGACCGCTACGTGGATCACGAGGCTCGTGTTCTGCACATTTTTATGGAATACTGCGGACGCGGTGATCTCTCTACGAGTGATGTTGCACGTATTTGCTCTCTTTCCTAATTCGTTGCTCGCCTGCTCTGTCTTGTAACCGAAATAACTCCCACCTCATCGAAACAAAGGCGGCCGCAGCGAACATGTACGCAGGCGGAATTTTCTGAAGAGTTTTTTATTCAGTGGAGTGTAAAAAAGCTTCTATTAAAGGGTTGATTTTAGAGAGGGAGATGCAGAGGGAGACAACCTTCTCTACTGATGAAATTGAATGGTAGGCTCAAAAGGTGAACAAAAACAGACTAAAATATTTTATAGTGGAATGAAGGGGAATCAAGGGTTGTGCTTCTGTGTTATTTGTTAGCCAAGTTCTGATAATTTATCTCGCTCCCCCACTGCCAGCGCCGAACTGAATATCAAACTCAGTTCAATTCAACCAAGTGCACCGTAACATTTTGAATGGTATGTTGCTGCCAATCTGCCCCTATGACTTTGTTAAACACAAATAAGGGGAACCATATTAAAATTTTATCGACTATCATAAAATTTTGTGGAGTCTGACTACGGGAGACTAATAAGGGGATGGGAGGCCGACCAGTCTCTTGTAAGCATTAGGAATACAAAAGGATATAATATTCTAACTATGTCTAAGGTGTCTAATATATGTTCTACTTTTGATGGTTGAATGTCCTAAACCATGCACTTTCATTAATTCTTTTCTTCAACCTTTTTCCGATACAGTAAGGCAGAAACACCGACTGTGTTGGCGATGTTCCTTGCAAATATGATGCAAGATAATTGGACATCTCGGAATATGTTGCAAATGATTACTGGCCATGCTCCGAATCTCTGCGAAGATCCACACCTGCTGCAAGTATTCGAAACCTGTTTTCAATACTGCAGTGAATCCGGAAAATTTCGACTCCGCAGAGACGAACTTGGCCAAGACTCAAATTGTACCACTTACCTCCATCGTCTGCACGCGTCAGCGCTCTCAGAGTCTTCCGTTCTTTCGCATTTTTGGACTCCAGTCGAACCGAATTTCGCATTAAATCTCAGTAGTTCAGGTTCAAGTTCAATGAAATGTCGAGTTTTTGAGATTTATTTCCAGGTAGCGGGCCGTGCCGCTAGTCGGCCTTACCCGTTTTATTCATCCCTTTCTCCTTTGACATTCATCATCCCGGAGAACACGACATTCTTTCGACGCTGTATTCATCCAGGCCAACTCTGTACACTCTCTCCCCATGTTCTCCCTGGCCTCTTGTGTCCTGCCCTGGCCTGGCTGGTCCCGGACTTTCGTCCTCTCGTGGGGTCTCTCACGGTGACCATACGCTGCCGCTCTGCGCTTTTTGTCACTTTACCCGTCCAACGTGGCTCCATACGGGTTCTTAACACTGTGGCCTCATGTGGGCTCTCACATATATTGCCTCTGGATCTTTTCTGGATATCCTAGGCGCCGTTTAGCACGGGAAATTCAGGCCAAAAATTATCGTGTCCATTACGCACTAGGTGCGGGATCGGAGAAGGCCTTGATTGAACTACGCAAACACATGGCTCGACCCCCGGGCTGCTCATTTCTTGGAGCGACACCGACCGAAGCGAATGCTACAGTTGGTGGTCTCAATTCTGACCCGATGAAAGTTATTGTCGATTCAGGATCGGACATTACCTTAATTTCACAGAAGGCCTTGGGAGGTTTAACATATCCTCCGAAAATTAAGGCTGGACAAGACATCAAACTCATTCAGGTAACGGGTAGATCATCAATCTCAGGTTTTGTTACCTTGGATTTATTCTTCCATACTGATGATGGACCCGTAAAGTTGAATGTGGAAGCTTATGTCGTGAAAGGTATGACTGCTCCGTTCATCCTGGGCAACGATTTCGCTGACCAATACTCAATCTCGGTAATCCGGGAAGAGGGTCAGGCTCACCTGCAATTCGGAGCCTCCGGAAGACGGCTCCAGGTGGCTACATCTACATCTCCGCCACTGATAAATGAGGACGGGCACGCCTTTAAAATAAAGGTGCAACCTGGAATTGTTCAGCATGGCCCGAAGGCGAAGATTCATCGTCGAAATCAGAAGCTGAATCGTAAGGCTCGATTGAGACGTCAGAATTCCGATGTCTGGGCCACAGAAAGGATAGTAATTCCACCAGAAACAAGTGTTGCAGTCCCGGTTCAATTGTCATTTCCTTCAGGCCAAAATTCAGTCTTTGTGGAACGGCATTTCGGAGCTCATGGAAATACAGACCAAGTTTACGGTTCTCCTGACTCTCTGATCTCGCGGGAAAGACCTTTTCTTCACGTAGCCAATTTCTCTCAAACTCCGATCGTGATATCGGCAGGCCAGAGCATTGGTAAGTGCAGAAACCCAAAGACTTGGCTCGACAGAATGGACAAGTTCTCCCAGGAACAACAAGCACAGATAGCTACGCATGCATCCTTGATGAGAGCCCTAATTTCCGAGAAAATGAATGCAGACGAAACGAAAGCAGTGTGTCGTAAAGTCCAAGCCGATGACAGCTGTCGAGGAAGTGATCCGTCGACACTGCCTTCTGTTGGGCGATCAAATGATCCACTTGCAATCCCTTCTGCAACGGCTCGATCCAAGACCAAGGTTTCGTCTAAGGCTCATCGGAACGCGAATGAACCAGATGATCCATTAGCCGAGGATCCGGTTGAAGGAGGCCCCAAGACTGCTGAAGTCCCTGAGGATTATATTCCAGGTGACCGCTTGCTCTCTGAAGTCGACATTTCGCCAGACTTGTCTCCGGAACAGCGCACGAGTATAGAGAAGATGATTCTTCGCAATAAGCTGGCCTTTGGAGTCGATGGTAGACTTGGGAACTATGAAGGCCAGGTAGACAATACTATTTTTTTCATTGATAGTAACAGAGACAAATGGGTCGTCACGGTACGATGCAAATGGTGGGGGTGGGCAAAAAATCATGCCCTTGATCAAAAAATTGTTTAAACCTCGATTTTTACTGCAGGGAAAGCACAGCGGATGGTGTTTTTGTGTCAGATGATGTTTCAAATACATAAAACTTGAGTATGCGTTAGGCTTTCGGCCTGACCGCCGGCCTATTTTCCACCAGCCATTCTTTCATCGGGTTGTACGATAGACATACAGAGCCTGTCGGCGGGTGTCGACATCTACTCAAGAAAGCGAGGCCGTTCGCTTTCGTTTCAACAGGGGGGGGGAGGATCCGTCAACAGGCCGCTTTTTACAGCATCGCTGGCGGTCCCTGGCCGTTTATCAGGGCCTCTGCGTTTCGGAGCTGTGTCATATACCCATTCATTCTTGCGTTGGACACAGTTGTTGCAGGAGGGCCGATTGGAATCGCAGCGGATTTTCCGCCCACGGCTGTGGTAAGTTTAATCATCGAACGCTCGAGTTAATCAACGGAAGGCGGAAGACAATCAGACGTGTTCCAACGTTGATGATGGGGGCGGGGGGGATATCATTAGATG
Source organism: Mycena leptocephala (assembly GCA_029378395.1). Taxonomy (NCBI): domain Eukaryota; kingdom Fungi; phylum Basidiomycota; class Agaricomycetes; order Agaricales; family Mycenaceae; genus Mycena; species Mycena leptocephala. The sequence continues at coordinate 73,295 of JARJLF010000079.1, forward strand.
AAAAGTGAGTCGGCGTTCCGTTTGGGATGTCAGGACCAACGCTCCAAGGTCGGCATGCTATGGCAACAGTCGATATCTGTCTTGATATCCCACTGGAAGTGGTGTCCGCCAAAGAGGAAGATGCCGAGTTGTTCGTCGTGGTGCCGCTGGCCAGAATGCCGCCGCTCTAAGGTCTTCATATGCGGCGTATTCTCCAAAGGGTTCCGAGGCGTCCATTCCAGCGGAACGCGACATCGGAAGCCGCGAGCCTGCCTGATCAGGTAGATCCATCGCAAAATATACATGGCCACCATAAGGCGCGCTCGTAAGGCTAGGTACCTGTGCCTCTTGGATTCGGAGGTCATCTTTTTGAGCAGCAACACCGTGCGCTACATACATCGACGTGGGATACTGATATTGAAGTTGTGCTGCGACAGCCCTGTGGAGGATGTTCCCGTCGTCTGGATAACAAATTATGGAAGGCTTCCACTGAGATGGAGTCGGGAGGTAAACAAAAACTTACATCGGCTACTGTTCCCGTTCCCGTCAGGTGCGCTGAAAACTGGCAATTCGAGGTCTGAACTGTACTGCGAGCCGTAGTAATGATTAAATAAATAACGATTCGACCCTGTTAGTTACACCAAGTGGGTGACTATCCATAAGATTAAAAAATTCTGCGGGGATTATTCTGTGTCGTTTCGCAGAGATGCCGGGGCAGCTGTCGAGCACAGTGAAAACCCCGGATCGGTCGTGGGAGCAAATTCGAACTCCGATAATTTGTAAGAAGGGTGGCCACCTACCGTATAATTTCGTTCAAATCGAACCCAGACGTGACCCGTGACCTAGTTGGACCTAAGTATTCGACATTTCGATATCAGCCAAATTTTGGCGTGACACGGCCCAAAATTTCGACATCTGGACCGAAATTTTTTCTTTTTTGGCGGTTTTCAGGCAGTTTTGGGGCCTGCGTGACGGTTTGGAGGTTCGACAGAGGTCGCCGTGACCCGTGACCTCGGCCAGATTTCGATATCGATCAGGGGGTCCGTGACCCGTGACTAACGAATTGAACGAAATTATACGGTATACGAATGCGAACAATGAATCTCGGAAATATGCATATGCTCTTGCCAAGGATGCCCTCAAAGTTATTCCTCCCACACTACCTTTCGCATTTCATACAAACCTGAGCAATTTTTCTGTCCCTGATGTTCCGCTCATCTCTGTGTCATCTGCGCGGAAGGTTGTTACCGATCTACCGGAAACCTCACCACCCCGTCCTAAAAAATGGAGGTCGGGAGAGGATGTGGGCACGGAATACATGGACCAAAATCACCGAGGCCGCGCAAAGGTGCATGCATTACAGGACGGTCTCCGTAAACAACTCTTGGCTTGTGAAAACAACAAGGAATTCTGGGATTTCGTGCGAAAACGGACAGATCCGCGCCCCAAAAAATCGAAAGTTACCGTGACCCAACTCTCGGACAACTTTGAGGAGCGTTTGAACTATCCAAAAACTTCCCCTTCGTCATTTAATTCCGACTTACTGCAATTCAACGCACGCGTGGCTCGAGAACTTACCAGCGATCCGATTGACGTCTCGCCGCGCCAGTCATGCACCCGCGACATAACACTGGAGGACATTGAATGGATGAAACGACATATAAAAGAGCACGGACTTGATACCTCTGTCGGTGTGGACGATTTCTCCTACGAGGATTGTCTGGCCATTCCCAACGAGAAGCTCCTGGAATTTTTCATGTACTGTGTGAAGAACCGGAATATGCCTCAGTTCTGGTTAATCTCGCTTCTCATTGGAATTCTGAAGAAGGATAAAGATGCTGCAGAACCATCAAGCTATCGTCTCATCGCACTTGAATGTTGCATGCTCAAAATGCTCACCTTGATCATCGATCGACGAATTCGCGAGGCTGCAGAAGATCTTGGTGCAATCCCAGTGACTCAGAACGGGTTTCAGGCGCACTTGAGAACAAATGATAATGGCTTCGTTCTAATCTGCCTTATCGACAAAGCATATGACTTGAACAAGCCTCTTTACGTCGCGTATCTGGATCTCAAAAACGCGTTTCCGGGAACAGATCGATCCACACTTTGGGTGAAATTGGCAGCGATGGGAATTTCGGGACCGATGATTGAATGGTTGAAGATATTGTATGATCGCATCCGCTACCTCGTTCGCCTTGACGGCCGCTTTGCGCCCGCATTCAGGTCACTCCTCGGAATTTTGACGGGGGATCCGGGTTCACCACATCTCTGGAATCTGTTTATGTCAGATTTTATTCTGGCATGGCATCCTGAAGACATTGAATTGAATGGAGTTCCCATCACCAATGTCGAACATGCAGACGATATCCTGACGGCTTCGGGGAGTCCCTCTGGTTTGCAGAGCCACCTGAATGGCGCACAATACTGGTGCAACAATAATGGCTGCGAGACATCAATTCCCAAGTGTTTGTCTCGAGTGTATGGACCACAACCCAAGATCGCGCCAATGTTGCATCTGCGAGGTCATGAAATTGCTATGGTGAAACAAGCATGCTACCTTGGAGTGTGGTTCGAAATGGGAACAAAATTCATGTGGAGGGAGCAATACAAAGTCAAGTCAAAGAAGGCTCGCACTATTGCGAATGTCATTCTGGGATTGGACCGTTTTGTGGGTACACTCCCGGCCTGGGACGCCCGAACTCTTGATATGGCTCGTGTACATCCTTATCTCACAGCCGGTTGCGATGTCTGCCTCGATGTCGATGTGAAGGGTCTCAAAATGCTTGAGAAAGTCCAATGCGCATTCTTGCGCCGCATGCTTGATTCTTGCGCCGCATGCTTGGTCTTGGTTATCGCTCCATGAAGGCTGTCTTGTTCTCAGAAACCGGGATTTGGCCAATCAGGTACAGACGGATTTACCTGGCTTTGAAGAATGTGTGTTATCGTTTGGAACTAGACCACCAAAGGCCTGCCTGGAACGCATTACAAGACTCACTAGCACTGGCTCGGGCCCAAAAGATCTCATGGTTCAATGACCTTCGAATTGTGCTGTCTCGCCTTCACATTCCCGTGCCGTTCGACATCTCATTGGAGGTCACTGTCGGCTATGTTGAATCGGTGATGAAAAATGTCAAGTTGTCCATGGAAGCTTGGATTGATAGCGAAATCGAGTCTTCCTCCCGTGTACGGGATCTTCTCGTTGGTCGACTGGAATTTGACAATGATACCCAAAAATTGGTGAAGAAAAGTTTGGATTTCCGCCATTATCTTCGGGTTAAGACTACAGATCATCGACGTACACTCATGCGGATGATCCTCTCAGGCCACTCTTTGGCCATTGAGCGTCGTCGCTGGAAGGAACGGAGAAAGCCGGTTGTTCCGCGTAATTGGCGCTTGTGCAGATTCTGCTATGCCTATATTGAGGATCCAGCCCACGCGATGTTTGCTTGCCAGCATCCAGAGTTATTGCCAATCCGTGAACTGTTCCTGACGAAGCTATACGAGACGCTACCAGAGTTGTCTGGTACCTTGGAGGTTGACAATGTCCTCAAATTCTTCCGTGATCTCCTGCCACGGAGAGAGATCACACCTCTGCTTGCAAAACTGGCCTACGATGTGCAAAGGATTTTTGATGCTACGGAGATGCTGCGTGTTTATGAACCAGGGACCACCGTATAATCTCTCTCACCCCACTTATATTCTATTTTATTTTTTTCAACAGTGTTTTTTCTACATGCATCGTGCAAAGGGACGACATGCGACAGCGTTTGTGTACTGGTGGACACCGGGGATTTTTACCTGGGAGGAGAGAACTTCTCCCGTACACTTGCATACTCTGCTTGTGGTCAGGTCCCACGAGGTTCTAACCGGAAGTCCAGCCATTCAAACGGCCGGCCAGTCCACACTCTGCCAGTGTTTTGCGTGATCTAACCCCTGGAATCGGTGTGTGTTCTGTTGGTATCTTGAGGATCTCTGTAAGGATAGCCACCCTTACAGTACCACATGTATACCTTCAGTAAACTCATCGTTCATATTGTGGACCTGATGAGTATAATATATCCCCCCCCCCCCCCCCTGATGGCGCGATCAACAATTACGTAATATTGCCCTCCCTGCAGATCTGCTAGGATTTTGGATCTATCGCATCAGAGAGACATAGTCTGGGTAAATTATCAAGCAGATCCAGCATGACCATCTTCCATGCTGTGTCAGTCAAACATGCCGCGTCAAAAAATTGTTTGGCGTTCAATCAGCAAATTTGATGGTATCACGGCTGGGCAAAGCTTAAATATGTTAAGTGCTTCCTTACGCCTTCCGAACACGGTACAAATGCATTAAAATGTCTCGACAGCCGAGTCACAAAATTGCGTGGCACATGAACGCAGCTGAGCTGCGGCATGCAAAAGGGGAAATTCCAAGGTCGACAAGGGTCGGGGCAATGCCGTCGCAGATGTGTTGTTTTGCCATTGGTTACTATATCTGTGCTGCTGGAAAAATGTAGACTCATAGAAGTTCAGGCGCAGACTGAATGGGTGTGCACAAATGAAAGGAATTTAAAAAAAAGGAAATAAGCACCGCCCTATGCCGTCGGGAGGAGTCAAACCTCCGTTGCTCTCCACAATCCGATCAAAGAAAGATTTGAATGTGGTGAGGGTGACCACCATGATCCACGGCGTCCGATTTCCAATCGTAATCCGCCGACCGCAGTGAGGTAAGCTTATCTCTCAATGCCCTTCAAGACATTGCCTTATGTCTTCGCTGGTTTTCGCTATGATGATATACGTCCTCGATGGGCTTGAATGTCCTGTACAATTGTGTTATATTAGCTGCAATATACATTTTCCCCCCATTTTATTTTGTGAATTCTCATCGACTATGAGCAACTATAAGCACTATGAGTGCTCTAGCTTTCGCCATTATGATAGACAACATCCGAGCTATGAGTGGCTATGGGGCCAACACAGACCCTCCCACTTTTCTATGAGGTTGCTCTGTTTGCTATGGCGACAATATCGTCCATGTGGTCTATGTGGGGCCATACAGCCACATTGCGTTTTCCTGATGCATGTCCTCTTTTACCATGACGGCTTAACCATGTTCGGCCTTGCCATGTCCTGCCCTCCTTTACCATGTTCTACTCTATCATGACCGCTTTACCAGGTCCTGCTTCAATTTTACCAATGCCGTGCTTGCTCCAACTGCGATCACTGAATTCTCGTGCGCCGGCCTCTCTTTACGACTGTGTGCTGTTTCTTGCCATGTCTTGCCGGGAGCGCAGCGGGTTCTTTACCGCTTTATCGTTTCGTACCATGACTGTACCGCGTCACTCAGATCATATGATCTTGAGAATCGAACCTTGCGCAGCTTACTCGTTACCATCGGCAGATTTTCTCCTACGATCGTACAGGGCACTCTTATCTTCCGCACGGGCTCGATTTGCTCTTTACCGTACCGTTGTTTTATTTTGCCGCAGTGCGGAAATGTAATCCAGTCTCATCGAGGATGTGTTGCGGCGTTTGCAAGCGTCCACATAAAGTCTGCAATGTTTCCTATCCGCATTGTCTGTTGCCCTTGCACTTCTGGCTGGATGAGGGACTGGTAACCAAACGTATGCACCCTATGACTCTACGGCCTGTATTTCAACAGGCAACATACGCAACGCATCTGGGAATGGTGGGGGTGTTCTTGTCGGATACATACATGACAGCGGTAAGCCTTTTCTCTCTGAATATATTCAGTGTGATCCGCACAAGGTATGTCAGACTTTTTGGCGTCCAAATCCTGTCGCAGGGATGTGAATTGAGCAATCTTCTTCAAGAACATGAATATTTTAACGGGCGCATGGCTCGCGAGTCGTTATTTTCCCGTGATTTACCCAGTCGCACCAAATATATTCAGTGTGACCCGCACAAGGTATGTCAGACTTTTGGCGTCCAAATCCTGTCCCATGGATGTGAATTAAGCAATCTTCTTCAAGGATATAAATATTTTAACGGGTGCATGGCTCGCGAGTCGTTATTTTCCCGTGATTTATCCAGTCGCAGCAAATATATTCAGTGTGACCCGCGCAAGGTATGTCAGACTTTTTGGCATCCAAATCCTGTCCCAGGGATGTGAATTGAGCCATCTTCTTCAAGAACATGAATATTTCAACAGGCGCATGGCTCGTGCGCTGTTGTGATTTACCCAGTCGCAACAATTATATTCTGTGTGACCCACGCAATGTATGGCATACTTTTTGGCGTCCAAATCCTGTCCAAGGGATGTGAATTGAGCAACCTTCTTGAAGAACATGAATATTTTAACCGGCGCATGGCTCGCGCACTGGTATTTCCCTGTGATTCACCCAGTTGCAACAAATATGAAGGAACACAAAATTCACTACCGTTGAAGGAACAAGAAATTCACTGCCGTTGAAGGAACACGAAAATTCACTGCCATTGAAGCAACACAAGATCACTGCAGTTGAGAGAACACGAAATTCACTTCAGTTGAGGGAACACGAAATTTTACTGCCGTTGAAGGAAGTGGAACACGAAATTCACCGTTGTTCGCTGGATTGAAGGCAATTTAAGAAGGAACAGACATTGGCCGCCGTTGCCTGAATGGCTGTCGCTGACGCACATGGAATTGATCGTAATTGCAGTAATACGGAACGGCTGCGGTTGAATACAACGAACACACACCCGTGCTCGTCCAAAGCAACGTCCAAAGCAAACATAACATAACTTTCTCAGTCACGTCTAACATCTCAGTCTGACATTCACGTATGTGACCCATCGAGAAATGCACAGCCACACGGTTCACGATTGCACTTCTACTACAAGGTAACTACTAGAGGGGCGCCAAGTGAAAACCCCCGACGTACTCGATGAACTCCAGCACAGCATCCAGCTCTTCCGTGGGGTGAAGACGCGCGAGCAGCTGCAGCATCATGTCCCTCGCCCGATTGTTCAGCACATTCGGCAGCAGCGACCGCTGCATCATGCTCGTCAGCGACATCACCTCGAGCGAATGGGCACTGCCCAGATGGTCCCACTCATCACGGAGATTGGGCAGATGGAAGAAAGGGTCCAACAGCATCGTGGGCCACACCTTGAGACAGAAGGTTCGTCAAAAAACTCGGGATAACTATTGTACATCGCTATGCGGGGAAAGTGGGAATTGACTTTGGGGCAGTCGCGGAGGTTGAGGAAGTGCTTTTCTAGGTTGTCCGCTACGGCGGAGACGAATTTGGGTTCTGCTCCGATATACAGGCTTGTCGTGAAGATAATGTACACGGAACCCATCTTCATCTGCATCGATATGTCTGCAATTGGTACGTACATTTCGCCATTTTCCCCCCCAATTAGTCGAACCGGAAATGCGGTGGGTCAAATCATCCAAGGCCATCACATTAGGACCCTTTGGGAACTCATCAGGCCAGTTGTTATTCAACATTTCTCTAACTCGGTCTCTGGTTGACTCCAGGCTGTCAGTTTTCACATGGAATGACTCAAATCCCTTCACAAGCTCTAAGCCATAGATTCCATACTCTTGCAATCTTTCAGACCGCCTTGGTCCATGACCTTGCCATATGTCATACATTGGTGTGAATACTGCATCATAGGAACAGCTATGATCCACAGAATCCCAGAGAGTCCCCACACGTCCGATTTCTGCGATCTTTGGCCGTTTCCGCTTGTCTTGTGTACCTGTAGATGGTAGAGCTTTTCTCTTTCCTTCTTTACAAGCCTTACCTTTCGGTGGCTCAGTTTTATCATCTCCAACCAAAGTCCATTTTTCTTGTACTGCATTTGGCGGCAAGAAAGGTGCATCACCTTTTTTTCTCCATCTGATGTGTTCATGTGGATCATCAGGTTCAAACTTTCCTCCGTTCCATAGTTGAAAAGCAGTGCGGGGAAGTATGCTGAATTCTGTCATCCCGAGAGCTGCGATTGCCGGAGCCCCGCTTCATGGCTTGAAGAACCTCGCGGATACCTTGCTGGAGTTGCGGCGCCTGCATGGCGATATCGACCTGGTCATCTTCAAGTCGAATGTCATAAGCACCCACCGTCTGATGCCCATGAGCCTCGAGTGGCAAACAAAGCAGTACGTTTATCTCAATGTAATGGACCGGAACATACTTTCCTGACCCGGCCACCTTCCGACGTTGAGTTCCCAAGTTCATTTTTTGCATGGTTGTCTGGCGTCACATCGCGTGTTTTTTCGGCTGTGGACCTTCCTCGGAAGTCGAACACGCTGATCGTGCGTTGTGGAGCTTCTCTTGGAGTTGCATGTCCTAGATCAGGTCACTGTGGCAATGGAGAAACATGTGTCATTTCCAGGTGAAATTTGATGCGCTGTTGATGGCGGATCACTGTATTTCGATCTAATTATGGGTGTCGGATGTATTGGGAAAGTCATTACCATCCCAGTCGCATTTTAGTTTGCATCAAAAGGTGGGGTAATCATCTCAAAGAATCCAGCACTATGCACTCGCCAACACTGATTTCGGCCACGAGTAGCCAAGCCCAAGTTCTCGCAGAATGGCGTCCCTGGGAGAAATTGCAGAGAGCCGTTTTCAAATGCTCCTCCCACCCATCCCCCTCCCCAAAATGTCGTCTTGCAGCCGAATATGCCTCTGCAGTTTCGAAACCCATACCATCTGCCTTATCCGAACACGTATAGCCCGTATTTCCCTCCACAATTCGCCACATCTCCTCAGTATGGTGTTGCACATCCTCCACATTTTCCCCGCAAATTTTGTACCCCCAGGTCAGCGAAGAAAACCAGAACTGCTGTCCTCTTGTCGGAACGGTTCCAACACACTGATGCAGCAGCAGATTGCTTCTCTAGTTTTTTGACTGTGTCAATGCACACTTGGTATCGCATCGCATCGCATGGAGAGGGCGGACGCGGGAATCGCAGTACGTGGCTCCGATATATTACCTTTCAGCGTGCTTGATGAGGGGCGATGGGCAGGACGTGGGCCTTCAGGACTGCAACTGGACGTGTCGAGGACTCGAGGTACGTTGACGCGCGTTTGTCGTGCCCGTTACATACCTGAGATAGCACATGAGGAAGGACAGACAGCATTTATGAACACAGCAGATACATAGCAGACACGCAGTAACTTAGCCTCCGTATACAGTACCTTCCAAATCAGGCACCACAAATGGAATCTCTGCTGCTTTGCTTATCCTCTGATAACAAAGCCATCCGTGCTTCACATCAAGGTTACTGTATCTCGGAATATTGTACATTTTAGGTTGCAACCGTCTGCCTAAGGACACACATCTGGTCCGCCACCGCTTTCCACTTCTCATCTGCTGACAAAATGGACGTCGGGTTGAAATGTGTCGCCGATGAATTGGGGACGGGATCTGTTGTACACAGCGAGGAATCGTATACATCGAGATGCGTCAGTTGATGGTGGCGAACATGGTCGCCAGTACCGCAAGGGAGATCCTGTATGGCCGCACCATTTAGCAATATCGCGAGCCCTTTCAGATTCGGACAGTGGCGCGCAAACGCTTCCAAACACTGGAGCGTCGCAGACGGAAATGCCGAGGAGACTTGAACTTCAAAATTTCGATCCGAGGCCACGTGCGACGGTTGATTCTAGTGCCAATGAAATCAGACTCCATTTAAAAGTTTTATCGACTGTCATCAAAATTTGTGGAGTCTGACTACGGGAGACTAACACAGGGTCAGCCTCAGTCGGTCCAGTCAGTCCGCGATCAGGATCGGCCCGAAGCCCGGCAGTTCGGACCCGAAATCCGATGGTCCGTGCTTACGGGTCAAATGCTATCTTTGTTTTCTTTTTTTTTGGAGCGTTTGGTATAACGAAACTCAGTCTGCAGAAGCATTCTAAGCATGTCCGCTTGTATCGCTGGTTGTTAACCAGTCCTTGCCGGGGAAATTTGCTCGGGAGGAAATGCCGTTACGCACATTTTTCAAACTAGTGTGGGCCTCCGGCCCGAAAAAATTATCCAATACCATGTCTATCAATCGTGGGCCGTATACCCGCTAAAACCCCCTCATATGTCCAATCGTCCGGCAGCGAGTCCTCATCCATAAGTAGGCCAATCCATGTGTTCAAGACCAGTTGTTTTTTCAATGCCAGTGGTCCAAATTTAATTTTATCAGTCAGGAGACGGTCACGTTGTAAGGTCGCGTTAATATTTTTCAACCATTGGTTATGAATGCCAGCCATAGAATGCACCCTGTCCGGATTTTTTATTACTCGGCTTACACGGAGGTTCCATATCAGATGCCATGCAAAAGATACTCTCCTCGCCTACCAAAGTCATCGGTCGTTCCTCCGAGCCCGCATCGACCAGCCTCTCGAGGTCTGCTGGCATTCCTTCTTCTGCTTCAGCGAGTTCGCGCGAAGTCGCAGAAGTCGTGGCTATATCGAGTCCCCGCTGCCAGTTATGCTCGATCACCTACTGGAGTAGAGGAGGGGGGTATATTATACTCACGCGGTCCACAGGCTGAACAACTAGTTTACAGAAGACAAACATGTAGTACTGTATGGGTGGTTATCCTTACAGAATCCTACAAGATGCCAACCGAGCACAACATCATTCCAGGGGATCAATCATACAAGACGCTGGCAATCTGGGGACTGGCCGGCCATTTGAATGGCTAGACATCCGGTTAGAACCTCGTGGGACCTGACCACAAGCGGAGTACGCAAGTGTACGGGAAGAGTTCTCTCCTCCCAGGTAAAAATCCCTGGCATCCACCAGTCCACAGAAAGCTGTCGTATGTCTTTCCCTTTGCAGATCCATGCATACCATCTGATTCCGAAGAAGCAGACCCAAGGACTTCTGGGGAGAGTCGTTCATCAAGAATCGACATAGCAGGGCACAGCCCCAATAAAATGTTTCCATGAGGCCTGCCGACCCGGGAGGCGCCAAATTACGACTGAACATCAAGGAGGTTCCAAAATAGCATGTTGACCAAAATGTAGTACTACTCGTTGTGGAGCCACACAAAATGCCAAGTAATCAACGCCTAGACGACACCGAACGGCCAGAATTTCCAGACCCAGCCTGGGAGTAACGTCCGAAAACAAAGCCGTTGCCACTACCACTTGTTCCCGAAGCACTCGCCACCACATGGGAGCCCGCTGCATGGTCAATACCCTTGGCCACCATTTTAACCGAACCAGAATTATGGCCACCCTGGACCCACACATTTCGAAGAGCGCGAACGTCTGCAGCGGACATAAAGACCCGCAGATGGTTGATCTGGATCGGGTCCGATCACGAGTTCCTATCACAAGTGTTCTCCCCACTGCAAGCCCGAGCGCAGGCATCGCAAGCTCCTCAATGACGGCAGTGAGGAGATCGAAAGGGTCTTCATGCTGGGTATGTATGTGGCTTTCTGTTCACTGGGCTCACCACTCACAAACCATCTCACAGGCCTTCTTCCTTATCAGAACTATATGGACGGCGTTTATTACGATGGCCGCGGTAAGCGAAACGCGTCCCTCGTTGACTTTCTCCAACATCGAGGCATTGTTCGGACAAGGGCGCAGGTATTCAGCCGTGTCCAGGTTCTGTGCAACATGGGGCGACTTGGGGGATAAGACTGTTGAGGCGACGCATTGGGTGTATTTCTAGAGCTCTCATTTCGTTCTCGCCTGAGCTACTAGCTAAAACCACCAAATTTCAGATGCGCATAAAGATGAACTTTGTTGGAGCGGTTACGGATATGTGGAAGACGTCCTTTGGGATCAAGTATGTCAAAATACTTCTTATGAAGTGATTTTGTGTCTTAATCCGGGGTGTCGATGCTCTCTGTACTTTGCAGGGCGTGACATTCCGTTTACACTCCAATTCCACCATCCTACCTGGATAGAAACGGAAGTTGCTATGGTCTCTATACACATCAGATGTACAGTTTGAGTGCATGAAATAATGTGTTAGTATCCCCTGGATGATTTAGGATGCACTGAGGTGGATAGTACGACTGCAAACGAACGATTTGGCCGGGTGGCCGACTAGGCCATTTTGGGATACCGTCGGAAAGAAAATCCGACAAGCCTTCAAATCGTGGTGTAAATTCGAGGAAAATGTCCCAGCTCACTCTTAGGATGCATACCTCAATGCCAGAGCACAGGTGCCCGTATCTACCTGATTGTGCTGTTTGTCGGCCCGGGTTGCCGATTGATCGCTGCTGTCGAATTACTGATGCACACGTGGCTGTCCTTCTACGTAAGTATCTGCCAGCTCATCATTACCCACGACGAGCATGCAGAATTTCGCCCAGGAGCTTATCGACGAAATAATCGACCATACGGCTAATATGACGTTGGGAGCAACCGCAGGGCTCTGCGAGTCCCCTTCCGGTCAAACGCTGGCAAAAGTGGGGGCCCTGGGACTTGTCTGCAAACAATGGTGGCCGCGGAGCAGATTTCACCTTTTTTCATATTTGACGCTCAACCCAAAAACGATCCAGTCCTTTTTTGATCTCGTCGACAATTCTCCATGTCCAATCCTGACCTTCATCGAAACTCTTGATCTGCAGTTCGACCATAATCTCGCGCGACTGGACGAGGGCCAGCTGCGCCGGTTTGGTCAGAGCTGTGGACTCAAGACCCTCTGGATCCAGGTTCCTCGCCTGGAGGAATCGGATACTATCCAGTTTTTCTCGTCGTTGCAATTTCATGCCGCGGTTTTGGGGAGCGCCGTACCCTCAATTTCTTCATTCGCCATGATATTCGACAAAATTTCACTCGGCATCGCAATTAGCGTTATCTCATCCTTTCCGTCCCTCGAAGTTCTGTGGCTTTCCGGGGCTGAAATTGATGTGACCGGTGGCTTCCCCAAACTCCCGCCGCCACCATTATCCATTCACACCTTGAAGTTCCATGTCGCTGGGCCTGGTGCAGATGGTTTCTTCAATTATCTTGTATCGCTTCCCAGTCCCCCTCACCTACTGAAACTCGAATTCGATGCCCACCACGCCGATCCTGACGGCGCCGTTGCATCGTATTTTCGTTTTGCAGGAGGCACGATTCAACACATGCAACTTGATGTTCCCCGACTGCAACAGGGTCAGTTCCTTCCGAGTCCCAGCTGCACCAGACGCTCATACACTGATAGGAACTGTTTCATGCGCACAGGTGATCATCCAGCATACCCCCAACCTACAACGTCTTTATTTGGCAGGACAAGTTGCGCCAATCCTGGATTTTATGGCGGCGATATCCTCGCACAAATTGAATGTGCTCCGCATTTATCAAATAATGCTGGAGGATTTGGACAATATCGTAGAAAATCCGTGGCGCGACATTGATGCACTACTTGCGACGGTGCGGTTTCGTACCCTGCGTCTTTTTCATGCCCATGCAACCCACATCAAACTTGTCAGAGGGTTGGATCCGCAACAGTACCATTTCGACTTCACTGCCTCTTCAGAAGTCCGAGATGCGATGCCCTTAAGCACTGCACGAGGGATTCTGGCCGGACCGATGACCATGTAGTACTGGTGATGATCGAGCACCGTAAGACTTGAAGCAGTTAACTCACCACTCTGTCCACCTGGGTCATACGATGAAATTCTGGGCCGTCGCGTGTCACGGCAGGTACTCGCAATTATGGAATTGTAATCTCATTGGAATGCACCATTTTTGTAATTTATTTTCCATAGACTCGGAGGACGCAACAGAAACTGAGAAAGGTTTGGAGTATGTAGTCGGCCATACCTTTGACTGAGAGCTCCATTGTGCCCGAGAGATTCTAGCAAAGGGTATGTATTGATCAGTTGGGTGCCAATTAGTGATATTCAAACTACCAATCAAGTGTGGATACAAGATTTGTTGCTCTGCCGGATCGAGCGAATATTGAATATTGAACTTGTTACGAGTACTTATGTCATAAGGGATCGTCCATTTCACCAACCGAAATGAGGATTTTGAGGACCTCACAACAAGTTGCTCGCCAACGATACAATGGAATTTAGTGACTGTGCACAAGGTCCATTAGCTTTTTACTGATGTTTTTAAGGTCGCTTGTGATGTTTTTGGTCTTTAGTTTGAATGCCGGACAACCGTTCCCGTGAGCCTTCCTCGCATGAGTTCGAATCCCACCCACCAGCTTTTTTTTTCTACGTGAAATCATATTCGGTGGCTGTCATGCAGTCATCCCTGTGATGCCTGGGCCATTTACAAGAATACAATCTCGATTTTTTCTCTCTCCAATTTTGTTGAATTTTCGCCCAACAACCGCAACGGTGTTGCGCGGTCACGTGACTGAACGCGCCTCCGCTTTGCGACGAGCGGCGTGGCAACATCACGATCCCAACCAGGCGCGAGGGGCGACCGAAGATCGTCGACAAGTGGCGCATAATCCAACTGGATTTTGTTACAGAAAAGTGAAATCCAAAAGTTCTGAGAAACGAGTATTTATGACATCCGACAGAGACATATAGCAATGCGGTCAAACAGTATTGGCCCAGGCGACAACACATCAAGCAGCTGGGCAGAGGTTGGTTTTCTGATCAAGAGGAGTCGGAGTCATTTGGACTTCCATCGGATATTCAGGAGCACGATTGAAGAGAGCCCAACGGCGCTTCACTACACCAAGAAAGCGCTCGACGACATTGTGGGCCTGAGCATGACGAAGATTGAAAAGCTCTTCATGATTTTTGGGTCTATAAAAAATCAATGAGCTACAAAAGCTGTTGACTTAATTCTGCTGCGCAGTGCCCCATTCCTTCGGATGGTATCGAACACCGCGATATGGGGTGAGGAGAGCGTCACAGAGGGGAAAGCTTGCATCCGCAAGATAATATTTGCCAGGGGAACAGCGAAATCATGCTGACGTGCATAGTCGTATAGTCATTTAGTCACATTGAATAAGTGGCGGGATTGTACCTGATTTTGGGAGTACATTCAACCCGGATTTGACCGCGTCCATAATTTCTGTTCGAACTGTCTCCTCAGGTTGTTTTTAGTGCCTCGCTTGCTTTCTAGGAAAGATGAGGGCTCTGCACCGATCCAAACAGTTGCAGTTTAACTGCGGCGCGGGGTTCGGGCTCTGCGCGTCAATCCAAACAGTTGCAATTGAACTGCGGCTTGGCGTGCCAAGTTTTGAGCCATTTCAAACCGGATTTTGACCGCGTCCGTAATTTCAGTTCGAACTATCTCCTCAGATCTCTTTTCAGCGCCTCGGTTGCTTTCCAGGAAGCCCGAAGGCTCCGCACGTCAATCCAAACAGTTGCAACTAAACAATGATCAGGGCCAGAGATCTCGCACCTCTTGCCAAGCTCATATGTACAATGCGCAGGAAGTGAGGAGAGACGCCGCCGGACAATGCCGCTCATCGGCTCCACTTGCCGAGACCCGCCCTAAAGTGATGCTCAACTTATTTATTCCAAATCTTCAGCACACCAACCAACACAAGTTCGAGGTCAACTTCAAGTGGCGAAACGATGAAAATAAGAGGATAGTGGACGTTCCAAGTACATTCAGGCCTTCAATTCTCTATTTCGGCTCTCATTCCCGACTTATGCCGGAATCCGCCGTTCCCGCTGCGGAATCCCGCACAAATGCCATCTATCACTTCTCTTTCAATAAACTCGCGTCCTGGGTTCATCCTTATTCAATCGCTCCATGGACTGCAGCTCTCGAATAAACCCGGAAATTCTGAAAGAAGATGCTGATCTCAAGTTTAATCGGGTTTAAAATATTGTTTACTCAAGTCTAATTGGAGAGACGGGTCTCTCGCGTCGAAAGCGGAACGTGGGATAATACCTATCCCCTTGGGTCGCAAGTGGTATTGCGACAGACTATTGATGCGTTATTTCGATGTGGACTTTCCGTGGGCTATGACTCTGTTCTCAACCTCGTTCAATCATTGGGAGATGGTTGCACCGCCAAAGCCGCTGAATTTGCCGCTACCGAGCCTCGCGGCCTTGGCTATGACAACATGAACATTAGCACATCGATTTTCGTCGAGCAGAGAGGCGCAAATGGCCCAGCCAAAGTTACTTCCGGCACTTTCGGTGTTCTCTACGGTCTTCGGAACGCGAAATTGGATCATATGCTGATTGCACCCATAATGAAACGATTCAGGGAGTCCACTGGTCTTCAGTTCAACCGCGACATTAGACCATCGATAGCCCATCTGAAAATATTCCACGACCAACTCCTCATCACCATTATTGATTGCCTTTTCACTTATAATCAAGGCTTCGAGGACGTGGCGAAACATCCCACTTTGCAGCACAAATCAATTCGTCCCCTCCCCGTTGGTTATAAAACCCCGCAATTTGCGACGCGTGCTTCCACGAAGGAAGAGGCAACCACTCGTGGAAATTTGCAATGCCACGATGAGCTGTATATCACCCAGCTCAAGCGAACACCAGAATCGCTCAACAAATATGCAATTCCCAGTATCAATGACCAACTCACCAACTCTCGCATCCGCTCCGCCCAATTCTTGCGCTTGAAGGACGTCAATGCGTGGGAACGGCGTGAGATTCTCCAACTCGGCTTTGGACTTTTTCATTTGTGCCTAAATCTCGTTTGGGCTATCCTACACACTCATCGCGGCAGTACAAACGAGATGGGCAGTCTCACTTATTTTTTTGCGCTCATGGAAAAGGCGCGACTCGGTAATGATCAGCCAGATTACCACTCGCTTCTCGCAGCCCTGACACAGGTCTTGCATGGGCTACTTCTCAATGCGTGGTCGAAGGAGTGCGGGTTTGCATCCTTCAAATTGTTTGCAGACTCTAAACCCAGTCCCGCCATCCTACGTGATATTGCCGCCCGCATACTCGACAATTACGCCACACCTATGAATAATTCTAGTTCGCCAGAGTCCGGATCCGCGGAAGAGCCTGCCGCCAGTGACGACTCTTCAGAATCCGAATCTGGTTCTGAAGCAGAGTCAACTTCTCATTTAAACCCACCTCCTGCGCCGGCGGATAACCCCAAAGATGATGTTGCATATCACAACATTCGCTTATTGACCCGGGATCTGCTCGTGGTTACTGCCCTGGTGCGTGCGATTTCGGATGGAGATATAGGACGAGTTGAGGCCATGCTTCCCCATCTCGCAATGATGTTTCGTGGCTCCGGCTGCAACAAGTATTGCACTGAGATCCTCCATTTTCTCCACAACCTCAAGCATGTGTGGACACCCGAATTTGCGTACGGATACTTATCCTCCTGATAGCCTTACACTGATTTTTGTTACAGAGATATCATGCGCGATAATATGATCATCTGTATTTCCGGAGGTGGGCCAGGGCACTGCCTGGGCGTTGACTTGAACATTGAACATTTAATCGGATATCTGAAGGTTCGTGTTACCCAACCTGTATTGCGATTACTTATTACGGTTTTTAACTGAAGATTCTGCTACAAGCAAAAGGCATGAATTCGACGTGGGACCGGCTTGGGAACATGTCAGCTGCAATTGTACACCTCCAACGTGTGAAGAAGAAAATTGCAGCAGCTTTGAATTCAGCGCACACAAGTGCGGGCCACACCACACCTGAAACCTCGCACCTCGTATGGAGAGTGCAGCGCAAAGTTTCCAGCGAGAAAATACAACAGTTTGACTCCACACGGTCGAACAATACACGCGGTAAACTAACAAAGGACATTTCAAAGGTTGGTGAGGCAAAACTAAAATCCTCAACCCTTGCGACTTTCAATAAGAAGCTTCTCGCAATGATTGAAGGGCATGGATTCGAGGATGAGAGGATGAATGTCCTGCGATGGCATTTGGGGATTCCGCACTTCCTGATGATTAACTGTAACATTTTATATATCTATTTTCCTGCCAGTCTGCTACTGCGACGAATATTGGTTGAAACTTCTGCCAATGGTCTTGACTTCTTCGCCACCGGCTCGTAATCGTCTTCTCCACCTTTATCTTTCCTCCCGCCGACCTTCGAACTCTTCTTCCCTTTCCTTGTAGCGGCTTGTTCGTTTGAGTTCGGGTTCAACTCCGCGTCATATGCTGAAATGATTACCAGGACGTCGGCTCCCCATTCGACTCCCCATTCTGCCGTCTCTTGTACCGCCATAACGACTTGGGACACCGAGATGATGCGATCCGGGTGGACTGTGGAGAGGGCCTTGATCGCCTTAGGGTCCAGGATGAATGTAGCGGGGCGAACAGCGCGAAGGGGATCGGAGGCATGTGCTGATGCGAGCCAGGTATGCAGTCTGCACTGGAGATCGCTGCGGTCAATAACCCGGCGGTTTGCGAGGCCTTTAGCCTTGCACTTCTTTCCCTTGGGTGGATTTAGGTGCACCCGATTCGCTTCGTCGACATCGCCAGCGTATATCGCTCCTTCTGCGTCTGCATAGATGAAACGGCCAGGGAAAAAAGAACGCTTGTCGAATTTTCGTCCGGGGTAATTTGGATGGTCAAGATCGCAACACCACTCATACGAGATGTCCGAGGCTAAGTCGCTCATGTCAGAAGGATTTGAACCTTGGATAATACACTTGCCTTCACGAGATTCGTCTCCAAGGTACCTGCGGATCAAGTCACGGAGGCAAACCTTCGATCGGACGTATAGGACCATTGCTAGGCCAGCGCGCGCCGGCTTTCTTGAATGCTTCGTGAGGCGACCTGAAATGGGACGATCCGGGTCAGTACTTTCCGGATCTACGCTGTCGAATGAAGATGTGTAGGCCCAGCACTCAGCCATGACAAGGTAAACCGACATCTGACCACTTCGGCCGCACCTCCCAGCACGCTGTAGGCCCGTGAGCTTTTTCTGAGGCAAGCCGTAGTCAACGACAGCAACAATATTATCAAATTTCCTTGAGCGTGCGAAGTGAAAGGGATAAAAAAAATACCGTTGATGCGCCTTCAGTGGCGTGTAATTGTTGGCAGACGCCGTCTGGATTGGAGAAGTCGTCGAAGACTTGCTGAAGGTATGTTTTTGACATCCCACCGTGATAATGCCGCACAATCCCAGTATTCCGGAGCTCCTTGGGCAAGCGGCTGTCCATGTACGCAGCGGCATCCGCGCATTGTTGTGTGTCGTCATGATATATGACAGCCTTGATTATACGCGTGAATGGAATGGAGATGAGGAAGTCCAGGTTACGAAAATCTGACAAGGAGCCGACGATCCGATGTGTAACGTAGATGATATTAGGACAATTAGCGCAGAGTTTCAGAGAAAGGAATGTAGAGGGATTGAAATTTAAATGTTCGATGATAACAGACTTTATGTGGTGCGGTAACGTGCCGGAGAGAGCTTGAATGGGAGTCCCTGTGGGAAGGCGTAGCCTAAGTTCGTCTAGAGCACCCCAAGAAGGGCGGAAAGCAGGCAAGCCGTAATGAGGTAGTCCAACCGTGTCAAGAAAGTGAATTTCGTCGATGTGCGCGCGTGAGATCTGCTTTGCGAATTGCGGGAAATTTAGAAGTCTAGCTAGGCGAGGAAGGTGCCCGTGGAACGATCCCAACTGCTCGGGTTGCACGATTAAGTGTTGATAGTGGCCATTTTGTATATGCTGCATAGTTTGAGCAAACAGTCCAGGCAGATCAAGCGGCACTCACATTCCATAACTCAGTTTCGTTTGGTGTATCTTCATTAAGGGCCTGATCGTGTGCACCAGGATCGCGTTAGAATTCCCTTAGATTCTAAGAATAGAATCGGCTGGGTAAGATCCGGGTTAGAGGCCCCGAACACCCATGCTGGGCTATATAAGATAGAGTGGCACTGCATCACCGGTGCGGCATTTCATGCGGGATCGCGGCGCGAATGTCGCCCGAGTACCATCGCAGCACCGATCAATGATACATATCGTTGATGCCGCAGAACGCGATGGGGGGGATTGCGATTCGACTTGCGGCATCAGCATCCTCTGGCAATCATCCGGCTACCGGGCCTGATTCGATAGAATGTAGTCCACTCTATAATTGGATTCTAATACAATTCTAATGTGATTCTAATGCGATGAGGGCCGAGGCAAACCCAGGTCCATCCCCCCAGCAAGAGCGTTAGGAAATCCTGGTTGGAATGGCGAATTGTTTCCGAAAAGGCCCTCCAATTGTCTATGGGCCGGGGCGTACAAATGGACTCTCTGGACCGAATTGTTTGGACAGCGGCGCCAGAATACCTCCCCGTAACTACCAGAATGAGTGAATGAATGATCATGATACACCAATTTCGGTGCCCGCGGCGGGACGGGACACACATATCCCACTCGGATGACGATGAGATGGAGCGGAACCCGGTCCACACCGTGCCATTGCGGCGCCTTCAGTGAGTTTTCCGCCGTGGGATCATCAACCGAGTGGAATATGTGTGGCCCGTCCCGCCGCGGGCACCGAAATTCTTGTATCTTGATCATTCATTCAGTCATTCTTCTAGTTACGAAGAATTCTAGCGAGATGAGGCCCGCTAAAATTGCATTAGAATCCAATTATACAATGGGCTACACATCCTACAGAATCAGCCCCGGCAGGGGGATGATTGCCGGAGGATGCCGATGCCGCAAGGCGGATCGCAGTCCCCATCATCGATCAATGCTGCGATGGCACATTCGCACCGCGATCCCACACGAAATGCTGTGTCGGTGATGAAGTATTATTCCATAATAGCGTATTGCAGCACGGGTGTTCGGGGGCCTCCAGCCCGGATCTTACCGGGTGGATTCTATTCTTAGAATCTAAGGCAATTCTAATGAGATTCTAGTGCACCCGATCAGGCCCTAATAGAAATAGCATTGATACCCCACCGCTGAAATTCGGCGACCTGAAAAAAGAATGTGAGTTGCATCCTATTGAAAAGTCCGAAAGCTTGCCTGGAGTATCTGCAGTCTTTTCAGAGGGGATATCGTAATCGAGGTGGTATTAGGGTGTAATAGGTTTGGGATAATCTGGCAAAGAGTCTTGCCGGAGCCGGTGCCAGAGTCAACGAGGATGTCGCGGCCATCTTCGAGTGCGTTGTTTGCTTCGAGTTGGTACTGGCGCGGTACAATGGTGCATTTGCTTGCAAAGTACACGAGGAGCAAAGCTTTGAGGGATATTTTCCTGTGGGTATCGTCTAGAGAGTCAATGAATTGACTCGGGTATCTTTCTGGCGGTAAAAGGTCAAGTGCGAGGGCATGAAGCTCAGGGAGTGTTTTCTGTCGGATATCATGCAGAACTTCTTGAAGTTCTTGGTATATTGAGACGTTAGAAGGGTCCATAGGTGAAAATAAAGGGCATAGAGGGCGCCGGCGCGATGTAGATACCAGCGGAAGGCAAGAGACGCGTTGTTTACCAGTGTTGTATCGGACCGGTGATGCTGCTTATCTAATAGCCTTTTATGGTAATTCCGCGCGTTAACTGATTTCAAACTCCGATCGACCGGTCTGTCTATCGACAGCTTTGCTTCATAGACAGACCGGCTCCGGTCTAAAAGGAATACAATGTAGAGGTGCGGGATTAAGCTTTTAGATTTCTCAATAAACCATTTGATACCCTCTTACATCCTTATAACCCTCCCAATCTACTGGTGCAGTCAAAGCCACTGTGACGACTGGGTAATGCACTCGTACACCTATAGCATGCCCATAGGCCATTACTTACCCGATTCGGTGTATTAGTCAGGATTCCGCGGAACACACCGCATTGTAGATTACTTAATCAATATATCTTTACCACACACTTCCACCATGACAAGCTGAGCCTAAGGCCTGAGTGTCTGTGGACCGTGCGACGGATCCTTATTCCCCTCTCCGGCTGGGCACCCAATATCTGCCCACCTCTCGAGGTCACACGAGCCCGGCTACGGGAGACATAGTCCCAAACCATGGGTTACATGGTACCTTCTGGCTCCTACACCGTGCCCGGCGAGCGATTCACACTCGCAAGCCACTCCCCGCCTTCGTATCTAGCGAGAAGCCCTATCGCCGAAGCCAGGTCGCTTCACAGTGGTGGACAAACTGGGAAGCTTCATCAAGCTAGATAGGAAGGCTCTGCCTCATCCGACATACACCACTCCCGAGCTCCCGCATGAGAGCCCCATCGGCACCTCGGTTGCAGTGGTACGGTTGAGGCGCCCGTCGCCTCCCTCACTTCCTTTTGTCTTCATTTTACCCTTTCTTGGGAGCGCGACATATCCACCAACATCCGGTCCCTCTTTCCCCTTTATTTCGATTTTCTATCCACGGGACCGGCACGGGATCCTCTTTACCGTTCCACGCCACCTCCTTGTTGCGCGGAAGGCTTTTACGGGCCTTTCTTCTCCTCCAAAGTCCTTGAGTTCCGCTGTCGGCGTCGAACTCGGACTTTGCAGCACAGCCTGAGCCCCGCTTCATTGCGCTGCCAGTGGGCTCGGTTTCCTCTATTTTGTTACACTTGTGCGCCGTTGAGCTCCGAGCGCGCGAGCTCCGGCATGTGTATACGCAATAGGAATGAATATATTCTTCAATTCTCTTCCAAGCAACAACGGCTCCATTGTAACCAAGACACATACGGACTCGCACCGACCCTCGGACCTCAACATCTTGTCGTCGTACAACGACCCCCGCCCAGGCCGACTGAGGAATTGAGAGAAATGCAATGTGGTGAGGCGTCGAGTCCGAATGCGAGACTCCGCCTCTGTTCGGCTTCAAGATTACTTGCCCATCTACGATTCATAGGGCGAGTCCATTCAACCCGGCTCTTGCAGCTTTCAATACGAGAGGCGGATGTACTCAGCATTGCCCGCGGCGTGCGGAACACGTTCCAAGCTCCGCACTGTCGCCGCCAGCCTCTCACGCTGTACGACGTGGCAACAACGTCCACGACCTCGAGCCGTCCTCAAGCGAGTCGTTCTCCGTGTTCCACCCTGCGGCTCGTTCTACGACTTAGCCAGCAATTAAAGTCTCTGGTCTTGAAGCCTCAAGACTCGAACTGAGGACATCGCCTGCAAAGGCTCGAATCTCCGTCCGGATCCTGAGTGGACGTGCACTCAAAGTACTAGACTTTGAAGTTTGGGCAGAAGATCTGGGCTTGGAGATATGAGACGAAGGCGAGGTTGTGCCCTGCAGAAACAGAGATTCAAGGGGACTTCTACATGCACATCAACGTGAGCTCGCCGCCCTTCGCGGCTTGAGTATCCGTTACTGCGCATATGCTACTTTGTTCCCTTTCCCTCCCTTTTCTGCAGGCGCATGCTCGGCCTCATCACGACTTGAGGTTTCTTCGACACCAGTTCGCAAGTGAGCTCCCCGATCCGTGCACGGACACATCCATTTTCAATGGTATTCGTCTCGCGGAACGCTTGCCGCTCGAGTCTCGGCTTGGCTCCGAACTCAGCACACAGCACCCGGCGTTCCGAAAGAACTTCAGCTGGTTCAGAGCAGAGCTTCTGTTGAATCTTGGCTGTTCTTTTGCGTGCTGCACACGCACTTCTCGCGAGTGCGGACCGCGAAGCCTTTGTGCATCACGGGGGCGCGGCAGCAGGGCTAGCCGAGGAGAAACGGCTGTATACGTGTGCAGTGTGCACGTTGAGCTCGCTGTTCTTCACGGACAGAGTTTCCGTTAACACGCGTCTTCCGCCGTGACTCCTTCGCGCGCAACTCAAGCTGGATTTGCGGGATTACCCAGGGTCCTGTTGGCGACTCGGAACGGGCACGAGCGCTCATCTGGATGTAGACTCCCCGTTATCGGCGGGTGGAGTTTCCTTCCGATGTAGTATGCCTCTCGTCCTTACTGCGACCCCATCCAGCGCAGTAAAGCGTAGCCGCAATTCCGCGGTCTCACTCGACGAATTCTAGAAAGGACTCGGCTTGAAGATTTGAGTTTGAATGTCGAGTTCACCGCGCTCCCTCGGCCGCTCTACCTCTAAAGGATTCGAGGACTTGTACCATCTCCAGACTGCACAAGGATCCGCTCACCCCGCGTGCGACGACTTGAGCTTGCTGAATAGGCAGTACAATTCTCTTTCCCGGCTCGCGTACTCGTCGGTACCACGACCAGTCGTGCCACACCTAGCATTCGCGTTTGGATTGGGGGGCCTCTAAACGTCCTTCGCGCACACTTGCTGGCGTGAGCTCGCCGCCCACGGCTTGAGCTCCGTCCCTTTGCGGGTTTCCTTGCACTAGTATTACCCAGAAGTATGCGCGCACCCCTTGGGGTGTATTCGCTGCTCGCTGCCTGAGCTACGTCCCACGCGGGTATCTCCTTCGCTACTCGTAGTCTTCGCCCATGCCCAACGCGAGCGGCTGTCTTGACCGTACCACAATATGACTTCTCGTGCGAGTCAAGACACAGCACTCGTCGGCATCAAAAGCTCGCGCGTCCGCCTCTGCACGCACTGGCCTCTCGCGTGACTGATCCTGCCCGAGACCTCTGTCTCCAGATATTGAGCTTGCCCAGCGGCGCTGCGTATCTGAATGTCAAAATGCTGAGCTCGCCGCGGCCCTGGCTTGAGACTTCGGGAGTGCACGCACCTTTGCTTGAAATTCGCAGGTTCCAGCTCAGCGATCCGAAGGACGTGAGTCGAGTCTCCTTGAGACTCCTTATGTCTTTCTCAGATCTCTGCCGCCGCTGCCAGCGCGCTGGGCCATTCCGATAATCGGCTATGCTGTCGGCCCCCAAGATTCATAACTCTCCTTAAACCCGGGTCCGCCTCTCCGGATGACCCGGACCATATGAATACTTGGCGCGCAGGACCTGTATATGGCCCGCGCTTCCTCGAGCTCGTCATGCAACTTCGTTCCGACTTCCGGTCTGAAACGATGGATTCATCTACATATCAGCCGCCGTGTAATTACGACTTGAATGGTCTTCAGGTTTTGGGAGAGGTTGGGTGATGAAATAAGTGCATGGGTTATTGAGCGAAGGAATGGCTGAGTGCAGCGAAGATTGGGTGAATTCAAAAAGTGTGAATTCCTGCGCGTTCCAAATGCAGTAATTCCGTTTGGGGATTACCGCTCAGAAGAGCCGATACAAGTCTCACTGAGACCCGTTCGCCTTCTTTCTCTGCTCCCTCGCCCACTTGTTTTAGCTGGGTCAAACGTGCAACAAACATTCGTGGCTAGCAAGAACTTTGCAATCTTCGGACCACCGGCGTCGGTCTCTTTTGTGCGCCTGGCTCGCTGGTCATTCTTCAGGCTTCAGCAGACGTCCTTCAGGCTCGAATACGCAGGTGCCAACGCCTCGTGAGCTGAGTCGGAAGGAAAAGGAATCAGTTGCTTGAGATGCAGCAGCGGCTCTGCGATGCTCGGGCGTGAGTCCGAAGGCGAGACTCCGCCCCGCCCTTGCTACGGAAACGCGCGAGCCTGGGCGACCGGCCGGTATGCTGCACAATATCCTCATGGAGACTACCCTCCCTCGAGGATGGCTGCTGTTCGTGTGGTATATCTTACGTGGTGGTGCGACGCCGCATCGGAACCTTTTGCTCAAGCCTTCAGCATCACTCGTGCACATTGAGGTCTTCTTACGCCTCTGGACTGCGGAGCCTCGGCGTACGGAACACTTCCCGCGCCCACCGAGACGGGAACTCGCTGCGCAAAACGTATTGAATTGCGCGCGGCGCCGCTCAGCTCATTTGAGCGACAATCATTCGGAGACTCGAAGACACAACTCTGTGCTGGCTTGCTATCCGCCGCTTTCCCATCCGTCAGCGCCTCTCGTTCTCCACGCATTTGGATGGGGCCGGTCGTATGAAGTCGGATCCACGACCCGACCTCCGCGCTAGCGCCGCCGCTCTCACGCCATCCACTACGTGGCAACGACACCGACGACCTCGAGTCCTCCTCCGCGCATCATTCTACGGCCTTTCTGCGGTTTAGCTAATAAGAATCCTACCTTCAAGTCTGGAGAAGTCAAGGCTCAGGCGTCGAGGTTCGCCTCCTTAGGCTCGAATTTCCTTCCTCGCTCGCCGTGCAGCCCCAGTCGTGACCAACGAGAACTTCGCAACCTTCAGAACACCGTTTCTCGGGCCTCAGCAACCATCCTCCGGGCTTGAATCCTCAGCGGCGATTCTTCGATGCTGCGGCTCGGGGCGTGAGTTCGAAGCACGATACCCGTTCCCTCGAGACTCGCGGCTCCTCGCATATGTCTCGGGGAGCTTCTGACGTGTCTGGATCCCGGGGCTTCAGGATGCTCCTCACACGTACCTTGACGTGAATTCGCTGCTCTCAGCTTGACTTCCGTCCTGGTGCGCGTTCTCATTGCACTGTACTACACGGGTGCTGTTCGCAAGTGGTTATCTCCCACTCCAGGCCAAGGCCTCAGCGCTCATCCGCATCAAGAGCTCGTGCGCGTCCGTCTCTGCACGCACTAGACGCTTGTGTGACCATTCGCAGCTTCAGCTTTCATGTCCGTGCGCGCCCTCCTTCCTGCTTTGCTTTCGCGCTTGGAAATGTGTGCCGACACTCTGACATTTGCGCACTCCTTGCGGCAACGCACCTGTCTTCATTGTTGTCCCATTCCCCTCCGACTCTGCACTTTGTTGGTGTCACGGTCTCGCGCCAACGGACTCCGCGAGGATGATCATTTTATTTGTGTGCTGAACACCGAGTTTGTGCTCATGGGTTCCGTCTGTGGTCATCTCTTGCTTGCCAAAGGACTTGTCTTCCGTCTCCCTGTATCGGCATCAGCAATCCTCCACTGCGCTCGGTACAGGCTGTCTACGGATCCTCTCGGTCTCCGTCCTCGGAAGTCCAGATCGAGGCCCACGCTCCCTGCAACGATTTCGAGGCTGAAGTCTTTGAAGCAGGCTGTACGGGTCGCTATTTTGTACATGGGTTGAAGCCTGTTCGGACCGCATGGGAGCTGGACACGCGACGCTTTTGCGTTAGCCACACCTCGGGTGTTTCCTGGCTTGGATCGGGCAAATGTTGAGTCGCATTGCGCCTCCGTTCCCGATCCTGCCTGGTATACTACTACTTGTATACACAGTGGAACCGTATCTAGTGGATTTAGAGCCGTTGGGACAAGCTGCGGAAGATCTTCGATAAATGGATTACCTGGTTAGCAGTGGCCGAATACGCGAGAGTTGGGGCAAATTCGAGATGAGCGGATTTCTGAAAGTACCCAAAGCGGTAATTCCGCTTTCGGATTATCGCCCCGAAAGACCGAGTCGAGTCCCACGCAGACTCCTCATCTTCCTTCTCGCCCACGAACGTCCCGCTATGAACATTCAATATAGACAAGCACAAGATCTTGACGATTCAGGTGCACATCGGACGCGAGGCTTGCTTCTGCCTCGGCCCTCGAAGTGAGGCCGCAATGACAATGCCGCCGCATACACCCTACGGATGGAAAACTCGACCGGGTCAATAATGTCTCGTTGTCTGCCCATCTCCCGGATGTTGCGTGTCGGGAGAGCTTCTTTTGTGTCTGTACTGGGGGGCCCTACGCGCTCGTTGACATGAACTCGCTGAGCGCAGCTTGAGCTCCGTCCTCGCGCACATTCTCGCTTGCGGTTAGCAGTGCCTCCATGTGCTTAGTCTGTACTCGCGCAGCGCCGCAGGCTTACGGAGATTGATCCCCATCGCGGCTGTGCCATCCTTTCCGCGCTTCTTCGGCGCCAACTCGCCGATGGATCCCTTCCAATTGAAAGGATGAATTCCTGAATCATGCGTGGTTTGCTTCGTCTCAGCCCTACCGAACGGATTCCTTCCCAAATGGAAGGATGATTCAAGAATCCATGTGTGGAATGTAGAGTTTACCAGAAACGGCTCGAATCTCTGGATCCTGTTTCTTTTTACTTCCAGGCCGCTTCTAACTGTTTCTTGTCGGCATTGACATTCTAAACCATCGTCGTTCATCTCGATTATCCATGCGCACCTGCTCGTGCTTCATCATTCGGACGGATTGCTTTCCGTAACCGGGAGGATGGATATCTGATCCAT
This sequence comes from Mycena leptocephala, assembly GCA_029378395.1. NCBI lineage: Eukaryota > Fungi > Basidiomycota > Agaricomycetes > Agaricales > Mycenaceae > Mycena > Mycena leptocephala. The sequence continues at coordinate 101,088 of JARJLF010000079.1, forward strand.
GTGCTGGACGTTGAGATCGCCGGTAGCGGCTTGATTCTCCGTCCCTGCCTGGGAGTTTATGTTACGTTGCTCTGCCTCGACGTTCCAAAAATTTTTTTTTTTTTTTTTTCTTCTCCCCACGGCTCGTTCAAGTGCAACATATTTTGAGGGGCCACTATTTGCGACCTGCACCTCCTTCCTCTCGCTTGAAGATCCGTGGATGCTCCTTTTTTTTTTTTTTTTCATACCTTTGCAGCTGCAATGCCCGCGCAAGCACAAAGACTGTAAAAATGCTGGGGAGCAGAGCTTGTTTGGCGGTCTCAAGTCATTCTTGTCACTTCACCTTGCTGTCCTTGAGCTCCGCTATGGCGCGAGCTCGGATATATTGTCCAATCCCCTACAATCCCGTTGGAATTCTGCGCCAAATTTCTTTCCCACCATGTGGATTAGCTGGGATTCCGCTGTCACAATTTGTCTTCGCATTTGCTGTTCCTCGGGCCTTTGGTAATTCGTTGTCGTCCATTTCGAATTCGCTTTGAGTTCGTGAATGCACAACAACGAAGTGGGGGGCTGTATGGGGTATGTGTAGAGGTTCACAAGGTGAACTCTACACCTCTCGCGATCGTGGGCATCGCCTCAAGGATCCGAGAGTAGATATTGCTATCACAGAGGCAAGGACTCAGTCCACCGAATGCGGTAGCAATCCCTGCACGATGCAGAGGGAAATTATGAGGAGTCGCACTTGCACTCCTCTTCTGGTGCTCAGGTTTAACCATGACATCAGAGTTTCCCAACCTCTCATCTGTGCGTTGCGGAACAGAATTTTTCTGCTTCCCTCATAGCCAGCCCTAGCCCTACAGTTGGCAGCAGTTGGCTGCTACTGCTCAGGCCACAGCGAGACCTTTGCCAGTGGCTTTCGTAAGCTCACTGCATCATCCACGGCAGCTCTTTCAGCAAGCCGCAAAATTATTGGCCAATTTTTTTTGTTCCAACAGCTGAACATTCTTCGCATTCAAATGTTCAGTAGGGGAGGCTTCATTACCGGTTTGCGATACTATGGCAGCTGTTCTGCACATTCTCCTGCCGACTCGGTGCATGCCCTCTGGCCATGCGGGGGGCTCTGTGACGACTGGGTAATGCACTCGTACACCTATAGCATGCCCATAGGCCATTACTTACCCGATTCGGTGTATTAGTCAGGATTCCGCGGAACACACCGCATTGTAGATTACTTAATCAATATATCTTTACCACACACTTCCACCATGACAAGCTGAGCCTAAGGCCTGAGTGTCTGTGGACCGTGCGACGGATCCTTATTCCCCTCTCCGGCTGGGCACCCAATATCTGCCCACCTCTCGAGGTCACACGAGCCCGGCTACGGGAGACATAGTCCCAAACCATGGGTTACATGGTACCTTCTGGCTCCTACACCGTGCCCGGCGAGCGATTCACACTCGCAAGCCACTCCCCGCCTTCGTATCTAGCGAGAAGCCCTATCGCCGAAGCCAGGTCGCTTCACAGCCACCGTGTTCGGAACAGCCAAGTCAGGAATACTGTAATGACCAACTCCGTTCGGAACGTTCGGCGGCCTACAAAATCTTGGACCCAATTCTTTGTCTCTGGTCTCTCGCGCATACAATGACGGCAGGTTTTTCTGTTTCTTTTTCTCCCAACATATGTCGAGAGTTGATTTGGCTGTAGGTTCAACATTCCGTGAATCTTGACTCTCAGAATAACCCAATACGCGAGCGTTAGCTAGCCATTCTTGAAAGTAAAACTCGAACCCGTCCATTAAACGGGACGACCATCGAATAAATGGCCATCTTTTTCAACAGCACGGGCAGACCCGTCCCGTTTGAGGTGGGCAGAGAGTCTTGGGGGTCCTGTACGTTATAGCCGTTTTCGAGGTAGGATGTGATTTTCAGGTGAATCAATTCTGAGATACTTGAGCATGTACAAAGACACTCACCGGAGACCCCTTAAACCTTAAACCCCGTAAGAAATGGTTCACGAACAGGCGCGGCTACTTATTCAGATTGAAGATCGGCAGATGCCGACCCGAGCCTTCTACCCAATTATTCATGCATTTATTGTCTTGCAGGTGAGATTCATGTGTAATTCTGAGGATGGGCTAAATTTGAACGAAATTTGGCCCAGGCTTTTGCGCACAAGAGCCAACCCATCGAAGTCGTGAAACGGGCAAGAACGGATGGCCCGTCCCGTACCCGTGCCATTCCAGCGCAGGACCGGGGTCTTGAAGTCCTTGCCATTGAGTCCTGGTCCACACTCGGGGAATTTTGACTCGTGGATCCGAACATGAAAGCGGATTCATACTAATGGATGTAAGATCGATCTCCTTCGGGTTGCTCAAGTTCCTGAATGCCGTCGCAAAGAGTCTCATTCTGACTCTTGTTTTGAACTGTGTATGATTTCTATGAACTATTGAATGCGCTTGATTTTTGTCTCCTGACCACTGGCCAGCCTGCCTGTGAGTGAGAGGTGCAACACTTGTGGCGAGAACTGTACTACGGTGCCGCAGTTGTTGCCTTTTCGTGGGCACGAGCCTAACTTATGGGCATGTTGGGGCGGCCGTCCTCTTGATCATGACTCTGACAAGCATCTGAACACTGGCAGCCGTGTCTCTTTTCCTGTTTTATGGTCATATTTCGTTGTTGATTGACTTTAACCGTAAGAAAGTGTGTTTGATCTCGAAAACTCAAGCTCTGTAAGTTGAAGAGTCCACCCCTCGGTCCCAAGACATTGAGGATGTTCTCTAAAGAGAGAGAACAGTGTAGTGTGTGTATCCGTGCACAACGTGGAGCTACCAAAATGCGTACGAGGCCAAGTCCGGACAATTGCAATTCACAATTTCGAGCACAGCAGTTAACCACCTTTCCAGACGCCGTCGATGGATCTGTGTTTGGCAAGTCCACCGGATTGCGAATCCTGCGTAGATCTTTCTCTGGGTGTACCTCAGTATCGTTGTTTATTTAAATATCCTACTACTGACAAGTGTGCTGCCATTTATACGCGACTGAATTTTCATCTGTTACAACCAGCACCTATAGAAAATTTTGAATGCGTATCTTTATGAATTCCTGAATAAATTGTGCACGTACTTTGTCGCAAGGAAGCATCACCCGAGTCGAACAATAAAATTCAACCACGTTCCCGAAATGGCCTACCGTATTCATACCATTCGTTTTGCTGTAACCTTCCTGCGCAGAATTGAGAATAGGCTAGAATCTATGATAAATACCCAGATTCAGAACCTGGTGCTATTATTTCCGGCCTAGAACTTGAAGATACCCTCACGATACCCTCACTGAGGTAAAACGACTCGTCTTCGGGGTCCTCGCACCCCAAAGGGTCAAATCCCACCGCCAATCACGTCTGCCGAACAGCCGTGCCGCATAACCGAAGCTGTCCAGTCCCTGTTGCCATACTTCCGCTCCACTATCATACCACACATGCATCGCATTCGCTATCTGGATCTACGTGGGACTCCGCAGCAATTGCGGACTCTCTTTGGACCTGATGCAACAACGCTACAGTCCCTCAAGTTCCGATACGACACGACGGATTCGCATCAACGTCGCTTTCAACCGCCGCCATTATGTGCTCTTAATCTCGCATCTCTCGAAATCACTGGCGGAGGAATCCTTGGCCTCAGCGACTTCCCTGTGCATTGGGAACATCTTACACAGCTTCGAACTACAGGTGTCTTTTGCGACCCTTTGGATGCCCTCAGAGTGCTGCCACGATTGACGGCACTCATTGAGATGGAAATCTCCCTTTCCGACATCCCGAATTGCGACCGGGCCAGCATCGTCAATCTCCCCTCTTTCAATCTCCCCCGCCCGCGCGCAGTTTTGTTGACCCTGCATCCGGACGCAGAGCTATGGCTGCTACTTTCCAAACTCACCACCCCGTTACTTGACTCCTTCGGGGTTTCTATTCACGGGGATCTCAACAAAAGCGTAGACCATTCGGAAGAGCTCTCCGACGCTCTACTGGACCTTTACTTTCGTTCGAAGTGTACCATTCAGCGCCTGACGCTGAGCAACGTCGATGTCGACAACTTTCTTGCAGTCGACGACTGCCCCGCAGTTTTCAGCGTCATCTCCACTATACGCACTCTCCGTCTTCTCCGCCTCGACATCGACGATATTGCCAGCTGGTTACCTATATTTCTTCCCGATGTCCTTCTCCCCGACCTGGACACTTTGGAGGTTGAAGTTCGAGAAGACGCATTTTGGCGCTGGGAGGAGCTTAGGGAGGGATGTGATGGGGGCCCAGTCAACATAACAACGGACGAAATGGGCAATTCGCGTCCTGGTGAAGTGGACCCTCTGGATCTGCCCTTCAAGGTGTTGAAGCTACACCGTCGTCACACATGCCGCGATTGCGAGTCCATATAAAAGTTTTATCAACTATCATAAATCTTCTGGAGTTTGACTACGGGAGACTAGTGTCATTTAAAAATATTGTGCCTGAATATTCCTCATTCGATGCCCGACCTCCCTCGCCTTGTGATTTTCGGGCTACAGTTCCACTTCAGACCCACGCATCAACTATCATCTCTGACCGCCGTCGTCATCAAACATTTATCCCACCTGTCGTTCCCTTGGTTTGGCTCTTTCCAATCGCTTGCTGAGTGTGCTCCCCGACTTCGCCGAATGTGCTTGCTGTTGGAATCCCGGGCGGCTGAGCGAGCATCGGAGCTCGGCCAACCGTGGGAACGGGGTCATTAAGCACTCAGGCTGACTGCCTGCGCCCGAGAAACATTACTCAGCTGGTTGAAGAGTATAAAAGCACGTAGAATAATTGTACCTACCCAGCCTCTTGTAACCCACCTGCTCTACTTTACTCTAGGGCAATGACCCAATTTCTACAGTTGCACGATGTGGATGCTTCGACATCCATCTGCAAAGAATCTACTCGTCATCACAAAAAGTGACCGGACAGCGTGTTCTCCCCAAAGAATGGGGTTGCTCTGGGAAATTTTGTGCTCTGAAACTTCAATGCAGTATCCCTTGATCCTATATGCCACAAAAAACCGGCCATTCCTCCTGATTTGTGTTGAAATCTGAAATAAATCAATTGTTGTCCATCAAGGGTGGAATTTCTCTCTCGATTAATTCTTTTCCGCAGCATTGTAGGATAGGCTGTTTTTTCCAAGATCTTGTGTGTGTATTATGTGATATGTAACGCTATTTTGGATGCCCAAAAGCTCTGATAAACGTGGCCTGAACAGTTGTGAAAGGGAAAATATTCGTATTTCTTGACTATTTCCGTAATTTAATTCTGTGCTAATCGCAGAACCCCCTAGCTCGAGTTTGAATATCACAACCTACGCCAAATTACCAGTAGATCCATAATCTGTACATGAGAGTACATAATCTCTAGGTGATATGGCTGTGCAAGTCAATGTCCGGTTACTTTTTGTGATGACGAGTATATGAAGTTTGCTTACTGCAGTTCCTGAAAATAATGACAAACACAATTTTTTATTTATATTTCTATGCAAATTTCCTTCCACTCTTGCTCTCTCTCGCAGGCCTCTGATACAGATACTTGAGGTCCTCTGACGACGCCGTAGGGTGTATACGGTCCGAATAGTACCGCCTTCGGCTTCAATTCGGCTCCGTTACGTCGCGCCTTGTGGCTGCATCGCTTCCCTACACCGCCAAAGTGCCGACAGGTCACCACCGCCTGGAATACTTACATTGTGGCTACATCTTTCCACACCTGGTCTCAGGTTGCAGCCAGGTAGATTCCAACTGCAGATTCCACCCAGAATTCAGCTGTCCGCCAACTGTATTCCCCATGGATGCAACATTACTTCGGCAGTCTCCTGCCTGGCCTCGGTTCAGAATATTGATAATTTTTGCACACTATGTACCATGGGTCCAGGAATTATTCGAGATACATATCCAACCGCGAGATCGACCGGCCTCAACGTACTGATTTTCGACCGGAATTCAACTCGACTCGCGTCGGAATTTATTAAATCGAGTCTTGCAACACTCACCGAACTAGTGCGTGTGTAAGAGGCCACAGTGACCATTCCGACCAGGTCCAGCTCTAATGGAGGGTCATGAGACTGCCCTATAGAAACTTTGGTCCGGACTTTTGACCTGCGAGGCCTCCAAGATTTTGTCCGGATTCTGGCTCTCACTTGCCGTAGGGTGCTCTGTGTATAACTGTAGGCGATTCAGTGGGCTTCGTTAAAACTCAAAAAGGGAAATTTCCCGTGATGACTAATGGCCACCTGAATTCGTTATGGAGGATGTAAGTATTGTTCATAGCGACCATCTCCAACATTGATTTCTTTTCTGGTCTTTTTTGTTTTCCTTTTTTAGGTTCTCACTCAGTAAACTTCACATCGATTCCCTTGTGACGAAGAGCACGATCAAAGCAGTTCGGAATGCCCTGGACCCTCCACCAAGTGTACAGTAGTGGACAATCAAAGTCCGCCTATTTAGGAGCGTGGGAAATTTGAATATACCACCAGAGAGAAGCTTCTGGAATGTCTGGATATTTCTGCACAAATTGGGAAGCAGATGAAGAGGTCATACTTCTCTTCGTTCCGGGATAACCCAGAGAATTGTGCGAGCGTTCGTCCCTAAGTACCAGGATAGGGCTATGGATAAATTCCTTTGAAATGAATGGAAATAGGATGTGTGGTCGGCCGACGTACCCCGTGAATCTTTGTAACGTTAGCGGATTTACGAGCAAACACACAAGCCAGCGTGACACCATTCCTATCCTTGATTAAGGCAGATGCGGCATCGTCGGGTTCATTCTCCCTCACTGTGAAAAACGGATGACGTGAATTTCACGGTACAACATAGTGAAATTCACGTTTCACGGCAATTTGGAGTGAACCCAAATTTTCACTGTATGGAGTGAAATTCTCTCTTCACTACCTTTCAGAGTGAAATTCTGTTTCACTATGTTGGACCTGTGAAATTCACCCCAAAGTTACCGTGTCCGAAAAATGTCAGGAATGGTCCACTGCATGGGAAAACTTAAGTTAACTTGCGGCACGTCTGCCGAAAGGGGCAAGTAAAGTTGAAGTGAGTTCCCATAAGTTACTTTCGACGCACTCGGAACCGGGTTCTTTCGGGGCCGGTTGGATCCCGCGCTTGTATAAAGGGCAGACTGAAGCCATGGATAATCATGCCATTCAGGACCTAGCTCTTTATTCCATCATCTTACAAAGCCACTACCGCACCCCCCAATCCTTGAGTATTGCACTCCTGGACGCGAGGCTTTGTTTGTGAGAGAATAAAAGGCTCGGATTACTGGATCGAGTGCAACCTGTCCAGTGACTCCTGGTTCGGTTCGTGTATCCGCTTTCGTCCGGTGGCACCGAACTCCGGATTATTGGATTGAATACAACCTGGCCAGTTGTGTCCAATCCATGTATCCGCTTCTCGGTGGGTGGAGCGCAGCCTGCGCTGTCGCTTTGCGACTGGTGATAATGTGAGTTTCTTTGTATTCATCCTCCGGAGGCCGTTTCTGTGTCCCCAGTTTAGAAAGCTTCACTGATTAATTACATTTGCCAGGCTGTATTTCCACCCCTCGGGGTTGGAAAGTTCTAGTGATGGTGGCCGGGGCTTGTAGGTATGACCGGCTTTTTCCTTCAGTCACCATACTGATATTAATATTTGCCCCAGCAGAACTCCTTCAACCTGGTTATTCAGACTCGAATCCCATCTACCCCACAGGGAATTACTCATCACCGGCCTCCCTTCACCCAACGCCCAATCAGAGTGGCATTCCCATCCATGCCCGTCTCCCCCGCACAGGGCATCAGTCACCCCGGCAAGTGAATCTTTCTTCGTTTTCTATCAGCATTTCATGGATCTGAGGGGCATAGCTAACCCCGAGGAAGATTCCGCTGACCTGTTTCTATTTCTTTCCTCGCTCTCTTGAACGAAGATCTGATTCATTCCCAGGCACATGACCTCGCCATCACGTTCAAACAATCAGCCCAGGCAAGTCCATTACATTATTAATTTGCTGTCCTCGGTTTCTCCGCGTGTATTTCGAATCTGAGGGGCGTAGCTAACCCTAAGGAAGATTCAACCATTCCCCCTATCCTTCTTCTCAATCGATCTTGAACAAATCACTGAGTTTTTTATTCTATCTAAGTGAATATTCGGCCATCCCCATCGACATGGGGATGGCCGTTCCCCTTGGATGACCGTTCCCCCAGGCTGCAGGTAGACAAGTGCGTACTTCATCACTAATTGACTCAGGACTACAGCCGCATTTGCGGATGTCGGTAATTCCTTCCTGCATCTCATGCTGTTTTTTTGCAGTACGGTGATTTATATATCTCCGAGTCCGAGAAGGCAGACAAGTAGACGCTCTGTTGCAAACAGTCGATGCCCGAGTAAGGAGCCACCCGAAAAGTAGAAGACGTTTTATTGCTTTTCAGAAACGGTCCAGGAGGAATATGAATAACAAACCAGGTGAGTGGTACCCGCCGTAATGAATTTTTCATTTCCCTTATCCGTATTTCAGACGTTCAACAGAGAGACATCCTTACAGAAGCTACTGTAGGTCGGGCGCAGACAGATTTCTGGCTCCCCCCGTCAAGCAATGCGATTGGGCCGGAGTCGTCGCGGTCTGCCACGTTCAAGATGCCCTCAACGCTCCTCCATCTCGCATGGATTCGGCAGCTCGCTGTCCGCTGGTTGAACCCACCAGTCGTCGACGTACTCGGGCGAGGCGCGTATACGTCCCCTTTAACGCGTGCAGGTACGAAGGATACCGGGTGGATCCATAGGGACCATTCTTCCGTTGAGGGGTTAACGAACCTCACCCTACTTGCGGGTGCGATGTCCCCCTTTCCGTATTGCTCTGACGGGCGGGGAGCTCTGTTTTCTGCGCGCCCTCCTTTCTCTCTCTCAATCCTGTGCAGTCTCTAACCTCCTCGCATCCTCTTGCGCCACTTCCAGGGTCTAGATCGTTCAGTAACTTCAGTTGGCCCAGGTTAGTCTTTCTTGCGCGTGGGGAAAATGAAGGATATATATGGTGGCAAGCAATGATATAGGGACGTAGTGCATGTATAGATCCCTCAGCGAGGTTGGCCAACCTGCCGCCCCCTTGTCGCGGGGTTGAGGCTTGCGATCCTTGGGCTCCTGCAGGTCCAGAGATTTACCAAGGCGGCTTAAATGGCTAAATAACAGCGACAAATCCTGTTCGGCGCAATGCTGGCTTAGTTGAGCAAGCCATAAACCAAAGTTGCTTTGGGGCGAACATGTAAATACATTTTGCACCATATACATATTGGCCATAAGGTTAGAATTTTTCATAAGGAGATTCATCTCTGATCGTCACTGGGATTCGGCTCGGTTTCGGCCTCCTCTTGGTTATTCGCATGTCACAACTGCAGCAGTCTCTTTGATGTAGGGCACGACTGTCCCCTAGTGGGCATGTGCATTTTATCTGGATATCTCGAAGGCGGGGAGGAAACCCTCCTCAACTACTCGAACTCGCTGTCTTCAGCGTCTGAGTCTGAACCGGAAGATGATGACAGGCGACGATCTTTTGTAAAGTTCTGCTCCAGCACAAATCCAAGAAAAATATGGGAAAAGAATGGCCCCTATCAAAGGAAATATACCCGATTTTTTGCCAAGAATACATATAGAATATGTCAAAAAATAATTTTTGGGCCTATATCCGTGCCCATATCGAGTGCGTGGGACACTGTCATGTATATCGACATTCTTCTGGAGGGTGCGCCGGACGACATCGGCCTCATGATAGTGAGACATTGTTTGGTAATTGTTTTTTCAAAGCTCCCCACACCGGACTGCATACAACCGACTTTTTTCGTCTCGACTTCTATTGCGTTTGACTCCAATTCGATTGACTTGCTGAATCTGTTTCAACTACTTTGAATTTTAATGGATGCCGCTCAAATATACGGCCTTGATAGCCGTAGCGTAGCACGGGTTCATGCTAGTAGAGAATAAAATGGCACGTTGAGTAAAGGCTTCGGACAGACACCCGTAATTAAAGAGAGAGATGGACACGTCTGTCGGCAAATTGTGCAACGTCTCTTCGTTTTTTTTTTTTTTTTTTGAACAGATGTAATCCATCGGCCACCGCTTTTCATCCCAACTTTGTCACTCTATCACATCACGTTGCTTCGAGTCACACGCCAAAAAAGTCGCCATATCTCTGTATTCAATTGTAATATTCCTACTGTGTCTTATGAACCTCGCACCCGCGGCTGGGTAGGACCCTGAATCTAGACAATTTCCGGCTTCTCACTGCCGACTTCTATAGCTTTGGTTCTGTCTGGGGAGGTGACAACGAAAGAGGTTAAATGAAGCGAGTAAATCCGCGCGCTAATCAGGCGGAGTTTAAAAGCTTCAGACACAGTGTTTAGGTCCACTAAGCGTAGCTAAACAGATATCTCTGTTTGGCCGACTAGACTCAATCTGTTGAGATCTGCGAGACTCTGTCTGGATCTGTCCAGGTCTGTAGAGGTCAGTCTGGGTCTGCATAGATCTTTCAAGGTCTGTTTAGCCATCTATACAGAGCCAGACATACCAGAGTTTGACCTGAACTACAGTAGCCTGGTAGAAATCCGGTCTCCTTTTAATATTTTCTATGATCTTGGGTCACCTCGGCCGGTTTGCGTGGTTTGTTGGCGGGCTTTCGGGGTCGGTAGATAATCAGAGAGATACTATAGCCAAGATAAAGATGGATTAGATGGGATTGACGGAGGATCTAGAGTGCGTGTAAGGGTCGTCGAAATCTTCATCATACGTCGGCCCCAGCGGCTGAGCTTGGGAAGTGGTCACGCGTTTCAAAATGCCAACCAGTAATTGCGCTCTGGAAACCGCAATAATGCCTCTGAGCGGGTTCTGAATGGCTGTAAATGTTCGCGCTCCGAAAATGGCCCTGGGACTTTATTGGGATTGAAACGGCTTGCCGGATGTCAGGCAGGATTGGAATTGAAATGGTTTGAAGGATGTCAAGTCACGCGCTTCAAATGTGGACCATTGCAAAAGCAATAAGGTCGGCGTTTCAAGGTATAGATCAGGGGAATGCTCGAACATCCCCACTAGTATGCATTACTCTTGGTCAGATGTCCCAATGTAATGTTTCACCTCGAGTAATAACCTAATGATTTGCGAGAGCTTAAAGCTGATTTTGGGATCTTCTCCCGTCGTCCCTGCCCTCGATGGCTCCACAGTCCTTTCTTTTCTCCCCCACGCGCCCTTCCCGCTTGCACGATGGCTCGTAGGAATGCACCGCAGACTGGCGGCCCAACGAGTGCCCATCCGTAGTGCCAGTGCTTCTTACGAACCTCCCACCCGTTCTCACCACCACCGGCCCTGAGGCGAGAGGTCGCACTATGTCTATCTTCTGGCTCTTTGGCCTCAAACTCGGCACCAAACAATGATGAATCATCAATTTGAAGCCGAAGTGTTATGAAAGAGTGGGATATTTATGAGGCCGTCCGTAGAACGTGTGGCAGGTAATTTCACGGTGACTTGGGGTCCGGCTGAAGGCACTGATTACATGTTGTACATAATCTGATTTGGACCGTACCTTGTTGTCTGGCTGCGTTTCACCGCATGAGATGTCTATCACGTTGAATGTCTCTGCGTCAAGCTCCTTTCGGAGGCGATTGTTTTGGATTACCGTGAAGAGCACTGTAATCGTGTAGAGACGGCAGAGTGAAAATTGGGGGATAAGGCTGTGGAGCTCGTCAGACAAGCCGGTGGGGTGGGTTGGTGAGCCTACTGGCACGTCGTATCGACGAGGACGCAATACTGTAATCATTCCTTAAGGGATGTTGCAGAAAAGAGAAGGAGCGACGCACAAAGATGAGATTGAGGATGGCGCAAATGGCAGTGCAGAAACTAGTCTCCAGTGATGACAGTATCAACTTCATCAAGACAGACTTTGTGCGTTTGACGCAAGTCCTCGCTCGGTAGAGAAGAAGCAGAGAATCACCGCGATTATGATATCCGTCGCCGCCGTCTATTCTCCTGTTAACCCTGGTACAAGGCAGGTAGGCTCTTCTTTCCACGAACCGAGATAAGCCACAAATATATTGGGACCGGCATCTTACGCAACCCGCTGAAACGCTTGACCTTGTAAAAGCAGATGGAAACCCTGTGCAAAGATCAGCTTTCTTTCGTCGGTGTACTTTTGGCACTTGCGCGAGACCGGAACCGAATGAGAGTAAGAGCACTTCAAGTACATTTTAAGTCCTGGCCCCAATATTCAGAGAGTGACTGACAGAACAACAACATCACCAAGACTGCCGACGACTTCACAAACTTCAAGCACCGTCGTGTGAAGAACAGGTGCGCGAGGAATCCAACAGCCGCCTGGTCTTACGTGAGACTCGCATTTGAAGAAAGAGACAAGAAATACCGTAACGCCAGGTTCAGCCCATATGGTCCATGTCTGGAGGTCGAAAAAAAAGTACTGGCCGTAGTGAGTGACCAAAGTGCGATAGATGATATGGCTCCCAAAAATGAATACGGAATCAACACCAAACAGTGGTCGACACTTACAGATCCATCGCAGCTTCCACGGTGTTAAGAACAAGGAGACCGCCGACGAGATAGCTACGCAGACCGCAAATTAGCATGGCGCATAGAGCGTTGAAGCATATGCACCGAACAAAGCGTGGCTGTTGAGCATATGAGTAAGTAAAACTTTGAGAGTCAGCAAGGGCCGAGCACTGCAAGTTGACAGCGAGGACGACAGCCAAAGCTGGACAGAGAGAATAAATTTCTGAGGGAATTATGTGATGACTCACCCGATATGCCGGACGAGGTGAATGAATCGAAGTCAAGCCTCTGGTTGAACAATGGAAAATGATGCCCGTGATACAGCCTCATCTATCGTGGTCTTCTTGTCGGCAACAATGTCATTGATACAGTTGAGTTCCTCGTATAGAATAAGGTCATATGGAATACACAGCCAAATTCCGTGGTATGGAATGGCCTCTGGGCTTCTCCCAAATACCCTCTCACCACTGTGGAACCCATCTCATATGGAATATTGGCAATATGGAATAGGGTTAGCCAGCATTTTGGCTGGTCTCCTAACTTTATTCCATACGAGGAACTCGACTGTAAACGTATTATCCCTTGAGGCGCTGTGTCAGCACAAATATCAACTGAACTCATTATCGATGTTTTGTCCAGTTGGCACACCACCGAGAGCTAGAAGGGCCAACGAGGTTATCAGATGTGGAACAGCGCTAGGCTTGGATCTACGAGTACAGCTTAGTACGAGTCGCCTCGGAGTTTAGAAAATGATGGTTTGCCTTACGTATGCCTCAGAGCGCCATTTGAAGCCGTTCTTTTTTTGCACATGAAAGTTTGGATCTTCATGAGAGGCTATGAATTTTTTCGCCCATTCTACCACCAGAAATGAGAGGGCTTTGTGCATTTCTTCTTGCTCTTTTTCTGCGTGTAATTGATGGCGCTGATGGCTCGGCGTTTCCATGAATCTGGGCTGACCCAAATTTTAATGGAAGGATCAACTTGAAGCTGAGAGACTCTGAGAGTGAAGGCGGTACAAAGGATACTACGCCGTGGTGAACTGAACATTGATGAGACATGGTGTGAAGGTCAAGAAGCAGTGGAAGAAGCAAGTCCGAGGGAGTCGGATTTAGCATCAGCAGTATTACGTCGCATAATGTCGGCAAGGGCAAAGCCGAAGCATTTTGGCGGGGAGGAAATGTGCTTATGCGAAAACGGCTGACGAAAATGTGATGCACGGCCAAAATCCAAAAATCATGCTCCCTACAGAAACCCGTACCTTACGGTAGCGGGAATTAACGTGCTTGAGCCGCTGTAAGCGGCTATGGTACACGATATATCTATCTGTGCTAACATTCTGAATGCCAGACACGTTGTGATCGGACCGTATGTTGTCCGTGGGTCGGACGGCGCGGGTGGTGGGCAGGGCGGGACGGGCAACTGCGGAGCGGGACGACGGGTAGGCGAGTGCGGAGCGGAGCTCGAATGTGCGGGTGCGGAGCAGGGCTCGAACGTGCGGAGAAGCGGAGCGCAGCTCGGACGCTCGAGGGGCGGCACTGTGGAAAAGTCGACTCGGACCATGGTGGAAAACCCGCTATGGGATTATTTTTGGCGCGGGGCCAAACAAAACTCATCTATGTACATGTCCTACTGCAAGGGATGGAAACCGCGCGCACGCAAGCCATCTGCACGGGTCATGGAAGAGGAAGAGATCTTGATGCAGGCACTAGCAAACGAAGAGGAGGATGCGCGTCCCGTCGACGGCGCCATTGAGATTGACTCGGATGAGGAATATCAGTAGATTTAAAGCTTAAATTTATTGTTTTTGATACCGCCTGGATGCGTGGGAAAAATCAGCCAAGGCCTTGGAGGCGCCCTTGGCCAAGGCTTTGGAGATCCACCCAAGGCCTTATGGGCGGTCACTGTGAGTCTCAAGTGCCGCCCCGACGCGTCAAAAAGCGTGTTAACATGCCCCCCGCCGCCGAACCACAGGCACCATGCAGACGCGTGCTCTGCCTCGCAATGTGCCGCCAGCTCTTGTGAGAATTAAGTACTTGGTTACTTCGGCGTACTGTTTTATATCATTCAAATCGACAGTCACGTGACTTTTCACTTCCGCCAGAAAATCCAAAAATCCAAAAAAAAAAAAAAAAAAAAAAAAAAAAACCGCAATAAAAAAAATTCGAGTGTGCGACTGTCGATTTGAATGAAATAATACAGTGTGCGGCGGCGTGAAGGCGTGTCGATGAAATTCTGGACCCACTTTTCCAAGAGTTTCAAGTCCCACAAAATGAGGTGGCCTCCGTTGGTCGGGTCGAAGGGTCCAAGAGCCGTAACCGCGCACCAGCCGAAGGGCAGGTTGAAGACATCGCGGTGTTTGTATGTTCAGACGTTTGGGCCGAAATTGAATGTTATGGAGGAAAATATTGACTTGTCAAAGTTCCGGCCCAGGTTGCGAGCGCTTTGATGCTAAATCGGTGGCAAAGGAAGAGAATGCACAACGATATGAGGAGATAAAGACAGAGCTCAAGGAGTCTGGAATGCAATGGCAGGACTTGCATCGGGAAACCATGACAAAGCTCTGGGAAGAGCTTTCGGAGGATTAGCAAGAGGATAAAGTACAATTAGCTTTGTTTAAACAATCTGGTAACCTATCAGAGCTGGTCTTGTGCCTCTTCAGAATGTCAGCATATACAATCATCATTCTGTCTCTCTGTGTCTTTGAGTACTTGATTGTTCCTATTGGTGGTCGAGACAACGAGACAACTGAGGCCGCAGAACCCAACCACATCCGGAGACCGTGATTCAGGAGATCAAGAAGTCAAGGGGGGGTTACATATGGGA
Organism: Mycena leptocephala; assembly: GCA_029378395.1. Taxonomy (NCBI): domain Eukaryota; kingdom Fungi; phylum Basidiomycota; class Agaricomycetes; order Agaricales; family Mycenaceae; genus Mycena; species Mycena leptocephala. The sequence goes on from JARJLF010000079.1 coordinate 116,456, forward strand.
TCTAGAGACAGTCAATGGTGCCAACTTAAATTATATAATGCATGCTACCACTGACGATGAGGCTAGCCCAGCGATGCGAAGTCGACGTGGACCTAGTATCATCGGGGTTGCATTGACCAACGTATTACCATTCTGAAAACTTGGGTTTGTCCGGTGTGTGAGTGGAAAATAAACGTTAGAAGCGTTAATATTATGCAATTCTGGATATGTATATATGTATGGTTTCTGTAGAGCAAGTTCGTTTGGTCGCAGTCAAGTATGTTGGAAGCAATATGAATTACAAGTGCGCATATAAGTTCCCATAGAACCTATAAAAACCCTATTTGTGATGTCCGTCCCAGTGTACGGAGCGCGGCGAGATTTTCTGAGAAGCCTTGCGTCCCAAAAAGAAATTTGATGGCATCATGTGGCTGCGAGAGGGAGGGGGGTCTGGGGCGCCGCCAGAAAAAAAATGTGTAGGTGATATCGGTTTTTCTGGTCTTTGTACCCCATTGCGATACGAAGACTTGGGCAGAGGCGGGAAGATGATCGAGCCAAAGGCGGGTAAGGGAATACAGGTGGAGTATATATAGTGGAAGTAAGACAAAAAGGAGAACTAACCCCTCGAGGCTGTACGTGCGCGCACTATTTCATTTAATTCGTCAGTCACGTGATTTTCCGCTTCCACCAGAAAATCCGACAAATCGAGAAAAAATTATTGCCGGGGTCAAAAATTTTCAGCGTGACGCGTGACCGCCGAATTGAATGAAATTCCCGCGGGACTTGGTACAATGTCCAATATGATATGCGATGATGAATGGGATTGATGAATGAGATGTCTTTTAATCCAATCTAAGTACATACTTTAAACTATGGTGAGCATCACCTAGCTGCCTGTGCAACCAAATCGAAGTGTCGCATCAAACGCTAGGGCCGCGCACGACACCTCAACGCGACTCCCTTGCCTCCACCCCTGCCGTGCCCCCTCGCCTTAGCCTATGCATCAAACGCTCGTGCGACACCTCAACGCGACCTTGACTCGCCCGTGCGTATACCCGACCATGGCATCACCCCGATTAATCCCAATCGACGCCACTGCACATGTCCGACTCACGCCCATCGCAGCTGCGCCCGTTCGACTCGCGCCCATGGCTTGCGCCCGTTCACTGCTGCCCGCATTCCAAGTCGGGATCCACCTAGGGTGCCTCCCTCCAGCACTTGCGCCTGCGTCGCTGTGTGCTCAGTACTTCGGCATGTTTTTGCAGCGTGCACTAACTGGGGTCCACGCATCCCCATTACACACGCATTCAAATTGTGCTGCTGCAAACTACCTTATCCAACAGCATACAATCGTATTAGGCTGTTTCCCTGCATATATAATTCCATCCTGTGCAGCCAACTGCTACGAGCCATATTTTTTTTGTGCTCGTCTGCCGAGGACTTATGCCCCCTTAGTGGTCTGTTCTGAGTGGAATAAAATATTTCCAGACTGTGGAAAACATCGAAGTATGCCATAGAGTCTCTGGTATCACACAAAAATGCCACCCAACTCAATACAACGCGCGATTTCGACGCATTTGTGTTGGCGGGCGGACATCATGTGAGATCAATTTACTGTAAATCAAGATCAATTTACGGCAAAATGATCTGAAATAAGTACTTAGTTCACTTAGTCGGGCTTAGTTACCACTTGAGGCCCTCAAGAAGTGCTATTTTACCTGTTTTTGGGCCAGGTCTTATGGCTGACAGCTTGAACTAACGCAGTGATAGATGTCATACAGTTCTAGACACCAATGACTTGTAATACATTATTTTTTCTACGTGTTTTCGTCGTTCGAATCTAACCACCCGTTGAATGCAGCGTTCTGGTTGCTGGAGAGCATCGGATTTGAGTACTGGTTGCCCTTAAGCATAGATCTACTGTTTCCTGTTAACAATTGTAAAGAAATTATGAGTAGGAAATAATCTCGACAGGGAAACCCCGCCATTCCAAGGGTGATGGCAAATCGGTCAGGAGACCGATTAAAACGAACCTGCCGAGAGGCAAAACCCTCGGGAATCTGAGGCTATTTCCGGTGAAATAAAGCCCTCGGTAGGTAGGTAGGTAGGTAGCATTACACGGCACGGTCCGAATAACGAACGCCGGTTTCCAGGGATTATCCCGACATACAAGCAGACTACTTCAATTAAATAAGTAGAATATACCTTTGCCCCTAGGCCTCCGTGTACCAATCAAACCCTAGTCACAGACCCCACGAGTTTCCCCGTGCCCCATGGTAGAACCCGACCAATAACACAGAAGCAGAAATTTGACTTTTACTCACGATCTGAAGCTAGTTGAGTCCCACTTCACGCGACCCAGAGGTTGATGGCCTGAACGATATGCAAATTTCCGCCTCTCAGACATTAATGCACAGATTCAGTACTTGGTGCTATGAATGTTAGCATCTGTATTGTCTGTGCGTAAATCAGGGAGAGAAATTACTTTCTGCATTGGTGGACGGCCTTATCTCCAGATAGGCTAAGAAGTAGCCGATGGCTGAAAGAAAAGAAAACTTGATGTGCCTGGATCAGACGGATTGGGGTCCAAATGTCGCACACATTCAGGTCATGTAGATTCAGCAGCTTACTCCGGCGGGAAAGTAGCACAGCGGAAGTAGTGAAGCCCACAGGATTATCCTCGGCGCAAGTGATATCTGAAATCAACGAGCAACTGATTCCCCAAGCTGTGGTTAGGCAGAACATCATGCATGTTAAAGCCCATTATTTGCGCCCAGTGCTGGTTTGAAGTCAGTAGAGGCCGGGAGAATTACCCATAGGACCATATGAAGCCAGCTTGCTTCTTGGCAGCACATGGATTTCTTTCGCGTAGATAATTGTATATGAACAGATTTGAAGCGCAGAAGAACACAGAGTCAGCAAGTACTTAGTATAAGCCCACCAAGAGCCACATTAATCACGGAGAATATAGGATCAGTGCCCGGTGTTCAATTTACCAGCAAGTACTCTTAGCTCTGCGGTTGAGGAGAACATTTCACGCTTGGGCTATCACAGCAACCGAAGTCCTGGGAAATTGGCAGGTCAGTAGCCCAGATGTTGCGAGTGGAGGATGTTCAAGTTGCGCTTCAAAGCCAAATTAGATGACTAAAGTTTCGCAAGTGGTTTCGTTGGCGGCCAGGAAATACATAGCGGGGAAGGACAGACGTCAGTGAGTCAATTTAACCTGACCTTCCTCCGGTACAGTACTGTCTTCACTGTCCATGCCTTCCGAGCAAGGAGAAGCTCAAGGGGTAAGGGTGGGCAATTTTCGCGACAAGCTTGACTTAGCTCCGATTAAGTCCGAGAACGACAGCTATGCTGAGTAAGCGACTAAGCGCTTGGGAGGCGACTGGGGCGGGACGAAGCCAACGACGGCGAGCATGAAGATGAGTCGACAACGAACGTTATCAGAAAGAACGAGACACCAAGTTCGAGTATCCTGGGTAGTGGAATAGGGGTGCTCAATTCTTAGGTCGACCTGGTCAGGTCGCCGTTTAATTCAAAAAACATTTGATCCTTTGATCGCCGGCTGTCTCGGCTGCGCGTATCCCAATCAAGATCCAACCCAAATCCGACCTCATCTACACGGCAGAAAAGCTTATGGTGTGGCCTCAATGGTGTTCGAGGATGAGATCAATTGCTTTTATTTGAATATCAAGAGGCAATTGACACCGAACTCTTTGTGGATGATACGTCGGAGGTCCTCGAGATTTCTGCACTAAATTGGGCCGAAATTGGTTGACAGTATGAATGTACAAAGTCGTGCGCGTGTATTACAATGCGTGTACAAGGAGAAGGGGAAGAGCGAATGTACACAAGGTCACGAGAAATCACAGAGTACTGGCGGAGTGATCGGACCTTCGGTGATCAAAGGATCAAATGATTTTTCGAATTAAACGGCGACCTGACCAGGTCGACCTAAGAATTGAGCACCCCTAATGGGACCCAAAGACCAAAAATGAGCTGGATGCTCGATGATTGAAATGGATGTAGTTTTTTTTCGTATGCAATCTTTGCTCCTGCGGCCATCTATGAGCTCCTCTGCGGCGTGACCATTTAAGTGAATCAATATACGGGCGGGCGAAATCTCCACCGTCGACTGCTCCACGGTTGGACGCGAGTGTTGGTGGACAGCCAACGGCGAAGACTTCCGGCAGAGTCCTTCACCAGCGCTGAGGAAGCCTGGCAGTGTCGCCGATACGCGATATCTGCCAGGAATTATAATGTCGCGAAAGGTTGAAGAATCTGTAGTGATTGATGTTGAGGTTGTTAAAATTTTGCGAACTTTTGCGAAATTTTGGGACAATCTGGAATGAAATTTTGAGGGTCAGGGTGGGTGGGTGAAAGGAAACTCAGGTGGTGACTCCTGGTTAATGCCCATGTAGACAGCAATGGGTCCTCGCCGTCGCCCTGATGGTGGCGAAGGAGAGAAGAGGAGTCTGCTCACGTCAGCATCACGTCGATCATAGACCCCGTTCTCCGGCCAACGATCGTACCTCACAGAGGCCATAGAACCTCTATCTATGAGCTCCTCTGCGGCGTGACCATTTAAGTGAATCAATATACGGGCGGGCGAAATCTCCACCGTCGACTGCTCCACGGTTGGACGCGAGTGTTGGTGGACAGCCAACGGCGAAGACTTCCGGCAGAGTCCTTCACCAGCGCTGAGGAAGCCTGGCAGTGTCGCCGATACCCGTCTGTTAGGAGCTTGCGACGCAGCGGTGATGCGGTCAGGCTTTGAAGATGATGGATAGAGCCGAGCTGGGACCCCAGGTTCTAGCTGCGGAGCAGCGCGACCAGCGAGGCGGTACCAATCGAAGGAAGCATCTTGAAAAATTCTATAGAAAACTTTTAAAAGTCCTCATTTATTCCGATTTTAAATGATCAAGGAAGTCGGACAGGCCAGGAATTGAGGCTGAGTGGTTCATTTGAAGATTCCTTAGTAGAAATGGCATTGGCATATGAACCCATTTTGATGTTGGACCTATCGGGCAGGATCGAGGAGTGAGGTGGAGTGAATTGAATGGGATGAGTGAACTAGAAAGTGGATGATTTGGGCCAGGAATAGTGGGAGAACCCGTGTTCAAATGTGCGATGAAAGAATGGAGACCTCAAGGGTGAACGGTGAGTTAGACGGAAAAGGTGGATCAAGTTTAGGCAGGAAAATGTCGTGCGGGGCAAGAGAAGGAAACTAGAACAGCGAATAGATAAGGACCAAAGAGTGGGTAACGCAACGGAAATGTCGGAGTAAGGCATGAAACTTGATTGAAGGAAAGGGAATTGTGGAGCATGATTTAAAGGAAAGCTTGTATATCGCAAATGTTCGCCTAAATGGACTGTTGGTAGCCTTTGGATGAAGAATGAGGCCCGGCTCGGAGCTGGAATTGGAATGGATCAGGTCGGGCATATTAGAAGTTAGACATGTTGTGACAGCGCGTTGAAGGTTTGTTCCAAAGGAATAGAAGAATTTGAACCGCGGAGTGCATAGTCTTATAGATAGAAATATTTGAGCTAAGAGAGTTCCAATAACGCAGTGGAGTTTGATTTTGGGGTCGCTTTTGGCCTACGAGCGCGTTTCAAGAATACCAGTTGAACCAATTATTCAGGAGTTTGGGAAGACCGGAGTTCGAGAGCCAAGCCAATAATAGTTGAGCAACAGAGAGAAACCTAGCGCTCCAGTAATGGATGAAAGCGGAGAAATTGGATTGGAATCATTGAGTACGTGATGTTGCTTGTGGACGAGTACGTGAGTCGCAATGCATTAAGATATGTGAGCCGCTACGAGTGAGGATACATGAATGCGTGAGTCGCAGATGAGTGCGTGAATCGCAGATGGGTGCGTGAATCGCAGATGGGTGCGTGAATCGCAGATGGGTGCGTGAATCGCTTATGAATGAATGAAAGTGAGTACGTGAATCGCTTTTGAATGAGTGCATGAGTCGCTTCTGGGTGAGTGCGTGAGCCGTTTATGAATGAAAAAGAGTGAATGCGTGAGTCGCAGATGAGTGCGTGAATCGCTTAAGGATGAATGGTGGAATGAGTGCGTGAGTCGCTGAATGCGTGAATCGCTTTGGATGAGTGCGTGAGTCGCTTATGAATGAGTGCGGAATGAGCGCGTGAGTCGCTGAATGCGTGAATCGTTTTGGATGAGTGCGTGGGTCGCTGAATGCGTGAATCGCTTTGGATGAATGCGTGAGTTGCTTATGAATGAGTGCGGAATGAGTGCGTGAGTCGCTGAATGCGTGAATCGCTTTGGATGAGTGCGTGAGTTGCTTATGAATGAGTGCGGAATGAGTGCGTGAGTCGCTGAATGCGTGAATCGTTTTGGATGAGTGCGTGAGTCGCTGAATGCGTGAATCGCTTTGGATGAGTGCGTGAGTCGCTTATGAATGAGTGCGTGAGCCGCAATGAGTGAAGATAGATGAATTGGTTATGGATGAATGCGTGAACCGCTGAGTGAAGATGAAATGAGCGCGTGAGTCGCGTATGAATTAATGCGTGAATCGCGTAGGAATGGCTGGATGCCTGAAAGCGTGATTCGCAAGAAATGAGGAGGATGAATGAGGTAGAAGTCATGGATGAGTGCGTGAGTCGTGAGTGAAGATAGAATGAGTCGCGTATGGATTGTGCGTGAATCGCGTATGAATGCTGGCTGCATGAAAGCGTGACTCGCGAGGAATGAGTGACGGCGGATGAGGTGGAAGGAATGCTTGAGATGCATTGGATGCGGGAAGCGCATGATTTGTGAAAGATGAACGAGCGTGAGGCGCATATGAATGGCTGGATGCATGAACTTGAACAAAGTGAAGCGTGACTCGCAAAGAAAGTGATCATTTGGGAAACGGATGAAGAAGGATAAAGTGTGAATAGCTCGGGAATGTAGAGTGGTAACGGGATGGTACATTTGGGAAACGGATGAAGAAGGATAAAGTGTGAATAGCTCGGGAATGTAGAGTGGTAACGGGATGGTACATGCAGGGAATCGTGCTTGTCTGGATGAAGAAAAGAAGCGAGTCAGCAGACAACTTCCGCTTGGATAAAGGATTTTAAGTGGTGATGGCGAGCAGATGCCCGAATTCGTCATTAGCGCCTGGAAAGTCGACCAGCAGGACCACGTACATTTCAGATCCGCAAAATCAAAAGCATTAGTTGCCTCGGCAACGCAATATTAGCAGGACGGATGCCATGTCCAATAGCGCATTGAACGATGCCTAGGGAGATAATGCCACACATCGTAAGCCGGCGCCCCCGATTTTAGACGCTCTTGAGCGGCGCAGACGGCGAGATGGCGAGAGGGATCAAGAGCCAGTAATAGAGCTTTGGCTTGAAGACTTGGCCAGGTTTCAAGAGGAAGCAGAGTGGATGTATTGAATGAAAGGAAACTCAGGTGGTGACTCCTGGTTAATGCCCATGTAGACAGCAATGGGTCCTCGCCGTCGCCCTGATGGTGGCGAAGGAGAGAAGAGGAGTCTGCTCACGTCAGCATCACGTCGATCATAGACCCCGTTCTCCGGCCAACGATCGTACCTCACAGAGGCCATAGAACCTCTATTCATCTGCATAGAAGGGCTCGTATAGATGGCTCTCAGAACTGCTGCAGCACTGATGGCTTGCCAAGTTTCTGGGCATGCTATCGGCGTACTTCGATTTGGAGATGATGGTGGGAGGACGAAAATAATGACCGATTTTTCGCCTGGATTCCCTCCTGACCGGCGCTTGCCGCCGCTACTGATCCGTTTATCACATGATGATACATCGGTGCCACGTCACCCTTCCTGACAATTCCTGTGTCGTCTATCCATGGAGGAAAGCGAGCAAAGCGAGGAAGATAGTTTCGCAGTCGGTTTGTGGATCCACTCCTATCGAAAAGCCTATTGGTTTATTCCTTTCGCAGAGCTCATTACGCGTGCCCGCGTATTCAATGGCAATTGGGTGCGGAACCTGTCCTCAGGGAATAAGCTCTGACCGAATTCTCGTGTCCACAGCAATACTATGTCAAAGTGCGCTCTCTCACACTGACCATGTCCGAATGTTTCTTTTCATTTGATTCCGCAGTGGGATGGCTACGGGTCTGACGAAGACACGTATGTACTGATTCCAGCCGTCAGCTCGTGACTCAACTTGAGCTAACTGTAGCTGGGAACCGGCGGTGAACTTGGCAGGGTGTCGCCGACTGTTGGGGAGTTTTTGGAAGGAAGCCAAGCGGGACAATCAAGACTACGTAGAGGGTACAGTCGTCGCTGCTTCCAAATCCTGGATCGGCAGGTTTTTTCCTGGCTAAGACTTTGAGATACATTGATGCATTCTCTTAGAAAAAGAGCGAAGGTGGTTTGCGAGGCAGAAAGCGAATGCTGGGCGACGCCCGCGACGCAATGTGAGCTACTTTCCTCTTATTATTTTTTTGGCACGCCGAAACAATAATGCAAAGGCTGCCACTCCCAGCTTCGACGGGTCCGAGTCCGACGAAGCCCAGTCGCATCACCACACGGCAGTACCGAAGGTTGCCTACCGCCCATCTGCTTCAACGCCAGCCGAACAATCGGAGGTCGGCTCTCAGTACATACTAAGCGGAAGTTCATCATACTTACAAATATTTTCAGCAGGCTACAATCAATTCATCGACGAGTAGCGCGGAGCAGCAGAGGTCGGCTTTGTTGCGCTCTCGGAACCCAGCCCTCTCTTTTTCGCCTTTGCCTTCTGCTGAGGAGTTGAATCTTGAACTTGAGCGAGAGCCAGAGCAGCAGGTCCGTGTCTCTATTGTGCGTGCAATTCTGCGGTGGTCGGACTTAACTTACAGAAGTATTCTCTGAACTCTCAACTAATCCGGCGGAAAGTGATAACTGTGTGCGCAGAGTTCTATGAGGAGGTTGGGGCCCTTTTCGTACGTTCCGTTTTACGTGTGATTTGGGTTCAATGCCGAGGCATGCATACCACAGAAACGCACAGATCCATCGGTCCTCTCCCTATGTTATCCGGATGACGTTGATCCACTACATCTCATCGCCACGGGAAAACTCCGGTTACAACAGGTTGAAGAAGCCGCGCCATCGCTAGCGGCCAATACCGGAATCACGAAACCTGGTGAGAGGTGGCACGAGATTTTCCTTGCACCAACCCTCCGAAGTGACCCGGAATCGGCAGACGTAGGGGTCCATTCAACTGACGCGGTACGTTCGCTGCGCTCTCAAATTCTAAATTTTCATTTATCCAAGAACGCGATGGGCCCCAATTCGCGCGCTATTGTGGCGACCAGCGCGACCGACATGATGAGCGACCGCTCCCCAAATAAACACCTGCCCCCTTCCGCAGCCCCTCTGATCGATCACCATCGCAAAAGACTTGACGGTGGTGTACGACCACTCGACGAACGCATCACCCCCGCTCCCGCCGACCCCGCACCCGCCCCCGACGCCGTCCCCGTCGTCGTCAATGGTATCCTCGCTGCACCCAACGACCCCGAGCACGCCGTCAATGGCGTCCTGGACGACCCCGCCACGCCTGTCTCAAATGCAGTCGCGTCCGAGCCAAAGATTGACATCGATGTTCCCGAGCAGGAGAGCGATGTGCGCCACGAGGCTCTTCCTCATACCCTGGAGCCTGGTATGTCCTTTACGCGCCTTTGTTTCTGGTCCACACTTAGCTCGATGTGCACACCAGCCCACGCCTCAAATGGCGTCAATAGCACAAACAGCGATGTTTCAATGCACGACGTCGACCTTCATTCGCCCGCGACGATGCCTGTCGACGGTCCCCCCGCGTCCTCCAATGGCGCGTCAACCTCGCACACCTCCCCCGCCGACCAGGACGACGACCAACCACCGCCCGCAAAGCGGCCGCGAATCCTTTCTGACACAGACAAAGCTTCGTTGACACATGTAAGCCTGGTCTTTCTTTGTACGTCGGAAAGGGAGTGCTGATCGTCTGCGCCTCCTGCGCCGTCTTTCTCTAAAGTGCGCCACCCCACCTCCAGCGTCAGTCACCTCCAACGGCGTCTCCCAGGCACCGACGCCATCGGGCCGCCCCACCCTCGACATGGGCCAATGGCGCTTTTGCATTTCGGCCATCCGTAGCTTGAAAAAACAAAAAGATGCCCCTCCATTCCTCCACCCTGTCGATCCTTTTGCCCTTGGGATACCTCATTACCACTCCATCGTCCGCAACCCAATGGACCTCTCGACTATCGAGCGGAAGCTTGCCTCTTCAAACCCTTCCAAACCCGACCCCAACGCTGAAACCCCGTGTTACCTTAGTTCTGACGAGTTCATCGCCGATGTCCGCTTAGTGGTCAAGAACTGTCTCCTATTCAATGGCGCAGACCACCCCATCAGTGCTATGGCTCAGCGGCTCGAAGAGGTATTCGACAAGCAAATCAAGAATCTGCCATTACTAGCCGAGGTGCGACTGGTCGCGTCTCTTGTGTTTGACATCTATTTATATTTCTAGGCCATACCTGGCGCTATCGTCAAGAAGGTACCTCCTCCGCTGCGTCCACCTACTCCTGTGAAGAAAGCCCAACCCCCACGACGTGCGTCTACGTCGATGCCTGTTATTCGAAGCTCAGATACAACAGAGGTAGTTTCTCGGCCAAAGCGCGAGATACGTCCTCCACCGCCGAAAGGCCTTGCGTACGCCGATATTCCCAAGAAACGCAAGACCAGACGCGTAAAGGACGATGGCACCGCAGAGCAGCTAAAATTCTGTTCCACCTTACTTGCTTTGATGAACCGCAAACAGCACTATGGCATCGCGAGCCTTTTTTATGAGCCTGTCGGTGAGTCGACTTTGCTGTATCCTCTCGATTCGTTCTGAGCGAACCTCGATTACGATAGACCACGTCTTCCTTGACATTCCTACCTATCCAAAAATCGTCGAAAAGCCCATGGATTTGTCCACTATGCGCAAGAAGCTGGACAACCGCGAGTACCCGACTGCTTCCAAGTTTCACGACGACTTTAAACTCATGATCCGCAACTGCTTTGCGTTCAATCCGTCTGGAACCCTAGTCAACCAGGCGGGCATCGAACTCCAACGTCTCTTCGATCAAAAATGGCAGGGTCTCCCACCTCTTCACGAAGTCAGCGAGGATGACAATGACGACGAGGACGAGGAGAGCGACGACGAGGACACTCGACGTAAGACTTGATCCCGTCGCGTACGCCGGGTATCAATTAATGGCTGCGTCTACAGGCATAGCACTCATGGAGAGTCAACTCGAGCTCATGCGGGAGAACATCCAGGCACTAAAAGGGAAGGCAAAGGAGAAGAAGAAAAAGGAACGACGCGACAAAGGTCTCGTCGCTTCTCCGTCAAAGAGCAGCAGCAGCGAGCAGATAAAGGGGCTCCCGAACAACAAGAAGGGCAAAAAGCCTGTATACGACAACGACGTCCTTACCTTCGAGCAAATGAAACATCTCAGCGAAGCTATCGCACAGCTGGATGGGCAAAAACTTGAACGAGTCATCAAGATTGTCCACGAAGGCGTCCCTGAGATCAAAGACGTAATTTTTTCCCCCCCGTCTTTGATCACCGGATTGATGGTTTGCCGCACGAACAGAGCACGGGGGAAATCGAGCTCGAGATTGACCAGCTCCCGACCTCGGTTCTTACGAAGCTGTACAACTTTGTTCTGCGTCCGCTGCGTGCGCCAGCGACAAAACGGAATCGGACGACAAAAGGTGCGGGCGCTGGTGGGTTGAAGCGGAAGAGTATGGATGAGGATGTCGAGGCGGAGAAGATTTGTATGCTGGAAACGCGCATGGCACTCTTTGAGCAGGGCGGCAGCGCCGCAGCAGGGCACATCGGGAGCGGACGCTCTTCGGAGTGTTCAGATTCCTCCGGTAGCGGCTCGGAATGAATCGGTGGTAGATACTTGGCCGCTTTAGTGGGAGGCACGGCAGTCCATAGAATTGATTGACCCCCGAGGCGCGGGAGCGGAAGATCCTGCGGAGGAGGTTCTATACCGGCAGGAGATGAAGAATGCATTTATAAATCATAGGAGGAGGCGCAGTGGCAGAATACTTCGATTCTCACCGGACTTGCCTGGGTGACCGAGGTGCAGCAAGGTTCACGCAGCTGTGGGCGGAGTTGGCACTTTGGAGAACAGTAAGAATTGAATGAAATGGCACAGGAGTACTGTATGTCACTGTGATGGATATCAGTACTTTTGGCAACTCAACAATCGTGCGTCCCATATATTTCATTTATCTATTATTTCATCTGGTTGCTTTCCCATTCTGATCCCATCTTCCCCTATACTATTTCAACTCCCCCAGTTTCCTTCAAACATGTTTCACATTTAATATTTCACATACTTCTGTGTATATAAACTGCGGGTACTAATTGAAAATACACTTCTTTCTTACTCTGTAACTCTGTCAAAACACCAATTTTTATTACGGAACGGTCGAAATCATAAGTTTCTTGCGGCCGATTAAATGTATATCCGGACCGCCATAGATTTAGCCTTCAAACTCATTGAAAACACTGAAAAGATCCATGTGGTGGTAGTATATATGGTACATCATCTAGCACTGTCCATTTTGTGTCCATAACGAGCGGCTTAACCAGTTTCGGCATTTACCGAATACTTTCCCCCTTCCTCCCCAATCTCACCACTTCGAACATTGTATACACTTATATATCACCCCCTCAGTTTACTTCCATTTCACGCTAATTTTTTCCACATTTGCCCACAGAGCCCTTCCCTCGCGCGTCCGAGCCATGCTCCGCTTCTCCGCGCGCCCGACCCTCACATAGCGGACATCACTTCGTGACAAGTTCGTGTCCCCATTTGGAAATCCCCACTAGTCAGTCAGATTTTACTTGATTGTGAAGTCTTGATTGTGAAGTGAAGTGTGTAGATGGCGGGCGATTGATCAGTGTTCTCTTGAAAAAGAGCTTCATTGGAATCAGCAGCGTTTACAGTTGGACATGGCCCAGGTTGTTGTCAACAACGGTGTGTAAAAAACTCAGGTCGAGGACAGCATACTGACTTCAATTTTGCATGAAAGAAATCAATTTCCTCCCAATTCCCCGTTGGGAACCTGGTGTTTTGATTTCAATGATTGTCACTGCCATGATGACTGAGCTGTTCCATTTTCCGCGCCAAGGAGAATCTGTTCTCCTTGCGGATCTTGAACAAAAATATATCAAGGATCTACCAAACGATCCTCGCACTGTCTGTGGACAGTTACACCTTGTTCCAGTCACCGAGACATACCTCTGTTGCCCAACATGCTTCTCATTAATACCATACTGTGCTGCATAGCCCAGTAACCAAAGAGAATCCAGATCCCGATGCACCTCCTTGTCAAGAAAAGTTGACTCCGGGCAGTGATGTTTGTGGAGCGGAGTTGTGGAAGAAAGAAAGGCTTTGGAGCAAAATCCATTGCCACGTCTGACTTATGTGCATCAGCTGTTAAAGAACTGGCTAGGCCGCCTCCTTTCTCGCCCCGGGATTGAAGACATCCTTGATACATATCCGAAGGAGGTATCTCGCCAGGCAGAGGCTGGCAGTATGACCAATATTTGGACTTCTCTCGTGATCAAAAACCTCAAATGCCGTGATAGGAAACGATTTCTGAAGGCGCCTATAGGAGAGGGCCGATACCCTTTCAGCTTTGCTGTCGATGGATTCAACCCGTTTCATAGCAAGCAAGCCAAGCAAGTCGTAACATCTACAGGCTTCTTCGCAATTCTTCTCAACTTTCCCCCATCTTCGCTATCTGTTCGAGAACTTGTGTCTCCTTGGCGTTGGTCTGTGCGGGGCTTTCCGCTCGCCGCAAGGGCCTGCTGCGCAGAGCTTACGCTCACCGCGAGGCCCACTGCGTGGAGCCTTGGCTCGCAGCGCGTCGAAAAAAAAAAGGTGGGCCGGCATTCGAACTTGAGACCACAGGAAAACAAAATGAATTTGAATATCAACATCGTAGCCAAATGGAAGCATATAGCTTTTGTGACTATGACAATTGGGATCGCTACCTAGTTGGGAGGATGTCACTTGTCACGTGTGACCCAACGTTCCCCGCGTGAGTTTAAATTCCCAAAAGGAGAGGCAAGGTAGATATCCGTGCTTGCGGGAGGATTTGTGAGAGGGGTAAAAGACGACGCTAGGACAGATAGAGAAATGAGGAACAACTGGTATTTGTGGTGTGTGCGGGGGGGTTCGGCCGTCCCGGTCGATCGGGGCTTCCCGGGCTGCGAGGAGGGCAGCGGGGAAGGGCGGATCGGAGGGAAACGGAACGCAGGCGGGGCCGAACCCGTACACAAGGGCCACCAAGGGTCAGGAAGAAAGAGACCCGAAGCGACCCAAGCGTGGGAAGAAGAAAAGAGGAGTGGGAGGGTGGGACAAAAAAGAATCCTTGAGGACGATAGAGAGGCGTGAAGAGCGTTTCTGAGGACGCGGCGGGAGCAGAGGAAAAGAGTGGCTGTGTAGATCAGATGTGTCTGATCTAAACGGACGCACGAGCACAAATCCTAGCTACGCACTCAACTACCTTGCCTTTCACTCAGGCCGGCTCGCAGGCTCGCCTTGCCTGAGCTAGCAAAACCGTTATTGGGATGTTGAATTCCTGACTCCGGTGCGTCGTTCAAGATGGAGCAAAATGGAATGATGGTCGGGCAGACCCGCATTGTTGAATTTCTCACTCCGACTCCACCCTAGTTTCTCATAGACAGATGCTACAAGAATTTCGCTCGTACCTCGGAATCTTGTACTCGCCATCGCACAAAGTAACCGGAAATCAGGTTATTGCATTATACCGTGCAGACCAAAATCAATAACCTGTTATTACTAGATGCCCACCGATATTACGAGTCTACAACATCACTTACTTCACATGAATCGGGTTATTGGTAGAGTCAAGAGGCGTGAAAGGATTGGTTGTACCATCTGCAATTACGAAATCTTATCATCCTCCTGAAAAAGACGTTCAGCAAAAGCTCAGAATGGTGGATTGACCCACAACAAATGCTGGGGTGGATAAATGAACATCCTCTGTGACTTGTACAGACTGACATGGTGGTCTGTGCATTGGAGTGATGGCAATAATCATAAACCGTGTGAAAGTGCATTTTTTTATCAGTAAGCATCTAGCCGGGGAGGAAGGGGGGATGGTGGCTCAGAAATGCTTCGGAGATGGACTAGAGGATGTCCTTTCATCTGCCAATGAAAAACTAAGGTGCTCGAGGGCTATTTTCATCTTTACCGGGACATTTTAACATTGCAGCTTTCAGAACTCACCCAGGATTTGGGTCATTGAAGATGAGGCCCTCATTTGTCACCCATACATGAGCTTATCACGATCCTTTTTGCACACAAAATGTTCAAGGCACCTTGGGCTTCCGCTTCAGTAACTAAAAGTCCCATTCCCTCACACAGGGAGTGCTACTCAGTGAGTTTTTGTGGCCATTTGCAGCAAAATCATGTGCAATGATGTAATCCGTTTATGGAGCACATATCTGCTATTTTCGGCGCCCCTTTCAGATTGAAGGGCGGCCATATATCCTAAGGAACATACACATGTACTTTGATTCAAAATATACTACACATCACGACCGTAAAACACGCATTTCCGGTTACTTTGTGTGATGACGAGTAGTCTGTTGACAATTTTCTTTTGGAGGCAGGCCAATATGCATTCAATAATCTGTTTTCCGCGAGTTTGGAGTTACATTGGGATTTCCTAGCCTAAAATGAGCACCTTATTTCACCGACTCGCAGCGGCAGAGTTGAAGCACAAGGAGTTCGAACTGTGGATGACAAATCCTGACATAAGGTGCGACTTTTATTCGGCAATAATGAGAGGAAGAAAACAAATACGATTGGGTGCAAGAGCTTGTTGTTGTAGGACATGCCGTCACCACCAAAGAACTTGAACCGCAAGTCGTAATTTCCCTCCATTTGTCCGACTCCTTCAACTCGGCAATCGAGGCCTCGTTCTTTCCACTGGTCGCCAGGGTATGTACATTGGCTTTATTGGCTGCGACTTTGAGCTTGCCGAGGGCGTGTGTATCCACCTGCGTATGTATCGCTTCCGAGGTGTGCCCACCCACCTGCCATGCGCTCTCCCATAATTTATCTTCCTCAAAAACAGTGCTCCCGGTGGGGCCCCTCCTCCATATACCCCCATCCTGGCAGTATCCTCTGCCCCTACTCTAGCAGTCTCTGCGCCTGCACCGATCACCACCTTCCAAAGTGTTGCACCTACGGTTGGGGAGATTACTGCATTCCAAGGAGTCACCCCTGCAGTTCGAGGTAGCACTGGTGTCAGGCGCATGGCAAGCGCTCTTCGCATGCTCCCTCAGCATCAAGTCCTCCTCCCACAAATTTCCAGTCATCGTGGTCCAAGGCGCGTCTATCCGCCAGCATCATCTCCGGCCAGAATACTTGGCTGCTGGCCACCGTATATCCTCTGACGGTTTAGTGTACCTCACCTGTATTCATTTCTGATCCTCACACTCTTCGCTTTTCTCAGATCCCCGGGCTTCATGAGCCAGCTGGGTACAGTACCTCCTGAAGGCTCATAACTATGACATGCACATTCGGCATCGAAGAGTTCACTACACTCGGCAAGAAGTTTACAAACCCAGATCCCACAGCAGGACCCAACTCTACGCTCATCGTCATTGGTGGGTTCTCGCTCCTACCATGATTTTTCAGGGACTTTTTTTTATTACGGCATCAAAACACAAAATGTAGGGTACCATTGACTGCGGATTTCCAGTGCAATTTCAACGCGCCATATCCCAAGGCAATCGGACAAGAATTGCGCCCGGGACAGCTGTCCTGAGCAAAAAGTCACAGAAAAAAATGTGCGCACCCTAAGTTCCGCAAAGGGCTGGAATGAGATAGCATTATTGAGATGTCCAAACTGGATCTTTGGTCATAGCCGTCCGAGAGAAGATGGGTGTTCTCCTCCTTCCAACGGGAAAGAGTTCTATCACAACCCTCATATCCCACCACATTGGCCATGAGGTTGACTGCTAGTGGAAGATTGCCGGTGATATCCAGCAGCTGCTGAACTTTACTCTGGTCGTGATAATCTTCTGCAATATCGGCAAACACCCGCCATGCAGCGGCATCAGACAGTGGTGTCAATGGCTGAGTAAAGGGTCGAGTCCATTTAGTTTTTCCCGGATGCTCAGCTCCCCGCATTGTGATCTTTAATTAATGTAAATCTCTTCGGGAAGTAGTGGATTTCATCGTAAACTCACTATCACTGCCAGCTGAGGTACATCTGTTAGCTGGGATAAGTCTTCTGCGTCCAAGCGGGAAGAGGTTGCTTCCCAGATTGTTTCAAAATTGTCCAGTACCAAAAGGGATGGGTTACTGCAAGAAAAATAGTGGAGGATTTGCCGCAAGCCCTTCTTACCCTCAAACCCAATGTGAGATGAGATGGTTGAGACTAAGTCTGAGGAGCTGGAACTTGAGTGGCAGGGGACAAAGTATCTCTCGGAATATTTTGCGACCATATCCTCATGGTGAAGAGCTGCTTGAGCCAGGCTCGTTTTCCCGATTCCACCTGGACCTAGGATTGCAATGCGTGGGGAATCCTGTGTGAGCAGCTGAACGATTGCTTGAAGTTCCACGTCTCGGCCGTAAAAGATCTTCGGCGCTGGTGGTAACATTGAGATGGATGGTGAACTGTGTTGTATTCATTAATAAATATTTGATTCATGTAGGAGAGGGGTATGCCTCCCAGTGGTCCCAGAAAGTGTACCGGAAACCTGTGACATAGATTATTGAGATCCACACGAGTGAATTCATTACACTTGCCTCCGATGCAGAGTCTGAATGTGCAATATTCGGGTGGGTGGCCAGGAAATCCATTAGTGCCTTGTGATTCTCGTTGGCATCCATTTGAATTTGGACCATTGTGGATGCTGCCGACATGCGTGTTTGTAGCTGAAGGCTATCAATCCCCCACCATATCAGTCAGATAAAATCCCCTCACCCGGAATGTACCCAACATTCTATGCAACTCCGCCTTCCATGCTTTGACTTGGACTTCATTCTCGGAAAGGTTGAACAGTCGCTTGAGTCTTCCCCGTTGTTTTGCTTTCAAATATACATGTAGTTTGTCCAGGGTTCTGGAATGTGTCATCGAAATCAGACATAAAGCTTTTCGTCGGACATACTCGGTAAAGTTCACAACATTGGAGAGGAGGGCCGGAGGAACAACACCCTGGATTTGGGTGGTTTCATACAACACGATGATGGCGGTCAAAATCTCATGTATTTGTTCCGCAATCTGTGTATATTCCTCCTTGGATGATTTCAGAGACTTCCACGAGTGCATAAGTCCCCAGTCGCGGTACACCAGTGACAATTTCTACTTACTTTGATGACCTCCACGATTACCAGGGTTTTTGTTGCAGCCCCTCCCAGGAATGGAACCTTCCCAGCGGTGGAAATATCTCGCATGGTCATTGCGGCAATGATGGTAAATTCCAGGATATTTTGCAGTGGTGTGGTTGCCGGCATGATGTGTGCGACGTGAGAGGATCTATGCCCAGGGGCTCTACATTTATATACATCTACTCATCTTTTTACGATGCTGTGCCGTGGCATATTGGTCCCGCACTCTGATAGAGGTAACATTAGATGCGTGTAAATCGGCACCCGGATGATTCCTGGGAATCGGTGTTCCTAAGAGTTACTACGGGCTGGAAATCAAAACTCGGAAATCAGAAATCAGAAATGATTTCGCGTGATGTAACGCGATGACACACGTTGTGACTTGCCGTCCCACGCTTTTTCATTCCACCTCTCACCTCCTACGTCGCTTCTCTACGCGTTCACGCCCCAACAATGGCTCCCGGTGGTCAGGCCTGTGACTGGACTGCTGATCCCAACGATAAAATCGCGCTTGTCGCGTACTTTAAGACCATCAAGGACAAGATTGGGCAGGGAGGGAGCTGGGACCAGACGTGCTTGGAGTCAGCGGCCGCACACATGGTTGCCCGTGGTCCTCCGGCGAAGGGAGCACCCAAGAATGCGAACTCCGTGAAGGGTGTCTGGGCTGGGGTACGTCATTGTACACTTGCCATTTTGTCATGCTCACCTGCCTTCAGATGAAGAAGATTCATGACGCGCTCGTATTGGTCATACAAAAGCGGTATCCTGGAGCGTCTGGGTGGACCTATGACCAGCAGGTAGGGTTCAGCGTCTGCGACGACAACCGCGAGGAGTGGAAGGAGTTCAGTAAACAGCATGCAGTCTTCAAGCCATTCGCCAACAAAGGCTGGGAGTTCTTCGACGACGTCAAAGACATTCTCCCCACGCGTGCTCGAGGCGTGCATGTCTTTAACCCTGCCGTACCTACGACTGTCTCCTCCCAGGAATCCGACAGTGGACCGCAGCTGCACCTTCCTGACTTCCCCTACAACTACGAATTTCCAGATCCGTCGCAGCTCCTCGACGACTCGCAATCGCAACCCCTCACCGACTGGTCTCAGACGCAGTTTGGTCTCTCACAGCCTGCTGGAGGTCTCACCCATCTCACCCTGCCCGTCGCATATGCGACCCCGATCCCCGCACCTACGCCCCCACTGGTGCCCGCAGCGCTGGGGCCCGCATGCGTGCCCATTCCTGCCACGCCATCTGCCGGTGTGAAGCCTACGGCCCCGCTGGCACCCGCTGCATTGGGGACACCATCCAGCGGTGTGAAGCGTGCAGCCTCGGATGAGCTCCAGACGCCATGGAACTCGAAAAAGGGCAAGACAAGCGGCGCTGATGCACTTCTGGCCATCGGTGGATCTGTTGACCATGTTGGGAATGCGATCTGCGACTGCTTTATGCCGCAGAAGTCGTCTGCCGTCTCCCCGACCAAACAGGTTGAGCGTGCCCGCCAGCTGGCTGTTGATGACCAGGAAGCCGGTGCCCTCACATCACGAGAGCGCGCTATTCTCAACCTCATTTTCACCAGGGACACAAAGGCGGCCGATGCGTATGTAGCCGAGAAGACTTCGGAGGGCCGCAGTGCCTTAGCTGAGATCCTCATTGAGCGTTTTTAATGTCTTAAATTTCCGTATAGTCTGCGTAAAAAGTATTTTAACTAGTCTAGATCTGCAGGCTGTATATCCTCGTAATTATTCTGATCAATATCCATTTGCTCGCCCAGATACTGCTCATAACCGTGCCACATCCCCTTCGCAATTTGATCGCGGGTGGTTTCTGCACGACGTTTCTCTGCTGCCGATGTGTTCAGCGATGTTGCGAGTCGCCCAAAGTCAATCTCATCATCACGGCGCAGACCCATAAGATTGTCCAATGCATCCTGATTCCCGAGCCAGCGCTCAAGGTCAGTTTCATCATGCTCCAATATGAAATTGTGTAACGCAATGAGCGCGGATGGAATTTTGGACTGTGCGGCCATGTCATAATGCGGTGCACGAGTTAAAATGGTCCATCGGTGCTTGACGACACCAAAGATGCGCTCCACAACATTCCGAGCTGAAGCATGTCGAAGGTTGTACAACTCTTTGTAGTTCTGTGGGCTTTGGTACTGTCAGCTCACAGAAAGATCACAGTGAGAATGACGTACCGCTGAGCCCAACGAGCCCATTCGGCCAGATGGTATCGAACGGCACGGTACGGGATCAAGAGTGCATCACAAATACCGAACCCTGCATCTGCAAGGTAGCATTTGCCGGGCGGAATTGTGAAGCCAGCAAGGCGAGCGTTGTTGTACATTGTTGCATCTGCCGCACAGCCGTCCCAGCCGCTTACAAAGAACAGAAATCGCATGTCGAAGGACACAGCAGCCAGGCAATTCTGTGTCACTCCGCCTTTGCGATTCCGTGCTGTATGAAGCTCAGCCGCAGATGGGGAACAATTGATATGGGTTCCATCAATTGCGCCGAGTACATTGCGAAAGTACGGCCACCACTTGGGATTGTCCCGGATCTCCTTGGGAGGGAGGTCGTCTGCTGCTGGAAGGTGCACATATCGTGTGTAGAATTCGGCAGAGGAGAGAATGTCGAGGATCTTTCGAAAGTGACTGCAAGCACAAGTTTAGCTTACTTCAACTCAGAAAAAAAATGATGTACACACTGGGATATTGTACTATGAGAGTGTTGGAATCGCTCAGCAACATGATCTATAGCTAGTCCGGTGACACAAGTGTACAAGAAGATTGCCAGAGATTCGTCGAGCTCAATGCGTGCTTGCTGAGCTTCCACATATCCCAGAGCACGAATCTGGAACACAAGAGCCAAGAAGACGTGACGGCGCATTCCCAGTGCTATATAGATGCGGTCTGGATGTCCCACAAGCAGCTCATTAAGCCAGGCTCGTCCAGAGAGTGCTGAAGTGTGCATATCCTCCTTCATGAATTGCGGTGCAACATGTAACATCACACCATACACAATGTACTGGATAAGGGAGGCAATGATCGTGACAACCCATCTGGCCCGTTCCTGGGGGTCAGTGGGCGGCGGCATTGCAAGAAATGGCGGGGGAGAGACAGAGATTATCGAGATTATGATCGGCGGTAGCACCGGACCGGTGCATCACTGCATTACATCATGCGAACTCATTTCTCATTTCTGATTTCCGAGTTTTGATTTCCAGCCCGTAGTAACTCTAAGCGGGACTGCACCGTGAGACCGCAAGGATACTATAGAATGATCGAATGCTATGCAATAAGCAACCGCAGAGATGGTGCCATGACTTGGTCACTGCTACATTTTTACAGATTGTAGAGTGGCCAATCGGGCCAGAGAAGATTTTTTTGGTATAGGATTAACTCGTTTCGGGGCAAATCGAATGATCATGCGTGAGAACGAATTTTTGGCACTGTCCAACTACATTCCGGACCAGGGTGATCATATGGCCTGGAATGGCCAATTTTGGCCGACCGAAATTATGGATCTTACCCAGGAACACCATATTCAGCCGCGTCCGGTGTGCAATTTGAAACCCAAGTTATTGAATTGACATGAACCTGGTCTGAAACTGAGGCTGAACACAAAAGTTCAATTGCACCTGATATCCGTACAAGATTCACTTTCGGCCTCACATGCAGCAAAACTGATTTGCAATACTACCTACCAAATTGTGAACCATCCGAGCTGAAACTCGTATCAGCACTGTACCCGAAACTTAACTTAATATAGATCCGCCACCGGCTCCCTTCGAAACAGAAGACGTGATTTGAGACGCGACTACGGTAGGCGGGATGGTTCAGGTTGAGTTTGGCAGATTGACATTTCGATCCGGCGATCCCCGAAGTGCCGGCTGGACTTTCCCATCTGCTTCACGATCACGTGGAGCTGCGCGTGGCAGCTACGAGCTGTTTTCCCGTGTGCTGTACAATTATAGCGACTATATTACGTGACCAGTCGCACATTAACCTTGACTTTGACCACTGCTACATGTTCTCCACTCAAATAAATACTGATTTTCGCAGGACTTTCGGGCAGAGATTAATTTGAGCATTCTACGGACCCAATTACATGCTCAATGGATTTAATCGTCTTCATCAGAATCATCTAGTACCCGATCCGAAGCCAAAGCAAATCCCTCGCAACTGAGGCGAAGATTAGCACAACGAGTCACACATTCGTGCTTCTTGAGAAATGTTTCGATGCCGGTTTGGCCATGGTCACCAACCCCGCTGGAACTACGAGAATAAGAACTGAAATGAAGCTGAGTCAAAGTTCAGACAACATACCCATCAGTTGTGTGTGCCATCATGTCAAACAGCACCTGGATTCCATCACCGTTCTCATTGACAGCTGTGGCGGCTGGAAAACAGGAATTGAACGGAATGCAAGGAGAAAAAAAATTTGAACATTACTTTGAAGATCAGCCAGCACGGTGGATTCTTGACTGAACAGGGTTTTTTGCGCAGTAGGTTTACAGTTGCACAGGTCATAATGCATAAGGTCATAATGCATAAACCTCATAATGCATCACTTTGGGGTGTC
This sequence comes from Mycena leptocephala, assembly GCA_029378395.1. Classification (NCBI taxonomy): domain Eukaryota; kingdom Fungi; phylum Basidiomycota; class Agaricomycetes; order Agaricales; family Mycenaceae; genus Mycena; species Mycena leptocephala. The sequence goes on from JARJLF010000079.1 coordinate 139,403, forward strand.
CACCAACTTGGTCGACGGAGATTTATGGAAAAAATGCATAATGAATAATACATAGGGCCGGGAGGGGGTTTATGCATTATTGAAGTCCGGAAAAACGGCTTTGTGTGCCAATTGCGCGCAGATTACACTCACCTGAGTCATTTGAGATTCAATCAACCTTCAATTCTGTCTCGTTTTATGCTTCTCTGGACCCCAAACAAGTCAGCCGCCTTTTGTGGACGCGATATTTGCCATCAAACGTCCTGCCAAGCCTGGTCAAACCCTAAATTTCCTGTATGCCATCCTGAGAAAAGAGTCACAAACCCAGAGCTGCACCTGCAGAGCCCTACAAGCGAGGTGTCAGGGTATTCATGGGAACCTCAGGTAACTGAATGGACTGTGTATGTTTCTCGCGGGAGGCCGAAACTATGCGCACGCACTGGGGTAAGTCCGCTGCATCCATTTGTTACATGCCTGACTTTGCATGCCTGACTGATGTTCAATAGCCTTTAACTTTATCTATATTAGAAAACACGTCTTCCTGTGGGTGCGAGACAAGACAAGACAAACGTCAGATAACTTGATTGGCCGCTGGGGCACTGCATGATGTCAGTGGCTCCACGGTTCCACTGAAATCTGCCGAGATGTTGACTTTTGCACAGTCGCTCCACCCGACTGTTGAAGTTCTATTTATAGCTGTTCATTTGGTATGTCCAACGCTTTCTGGCCTTTCCCCCCACCATGGACACCCGGAGGCCCAAATTTCGGCCAATATTACCAAAGCTTACCAAAGCCTCCTTCCCAGGCGAGGCCAGAGCCGTTCTTAATCAGCACACCCTCAAACCAGTATGCATCAAGCCATCAGGAGACCACGGCCAGCTCTGCTCATGCATTGAGCGTTAAGGCATACGGCCGAGTTCGTGCATTATTAAGGATCATTGAGTTCATTTTTACCTATTATTTAACAGCTTCAGAGCGAATTCGAGCGACGCTCACTAGGTCAAAAGAAACGAAGACAGGGAGAGTCAAAGGAGAATTAGAGCAACCTGAGTTTGTTTTGTCCATCTCAGCCCAATCTGTTGACACGAATTCGGCCCAAAGGTCCTAAGCAGATGAATCCTCACCGTTCTGCTGCCCAGCGGGCCCGGCGTCAACGCGAGCTTGCCGCCAACATCGAAAATTTATTACAGACCCATGGGAGCGAAAATATTCGCTCCCGAGCTCAAACGTTACGAAGGAAAGTTGAAGACGGAGAGAAGCGTTTGGAGTTAAACCCTGATTGTGGTATGTACGCACGTCATCTTTCATTATTTGATTCACCGTTCTGTCGGCAGATCCTACACAAGCTTTGGATCGAGCACTTGATCATGAGTATGATGTGAATGAGCCCCGGCGTCAGGATAGATATTGGGAGAGTTATAGAAGTTGGATGCTTAGATATGTTGCCGAGCGTCACGGCACAAGTTAGGCATGCGTTGTGGACTTCTCAATAAATTCTGGTTGAACGATAATACAGAGCGAAGTAGACCTGTTCTAAAGGGGAAAGTTTTATCGTACATGAGCCCGCGAGGAGCCAACCGGAGGTTGGCGACGAGCGGCATCTTTTGAGATCACGGTTCTGCCAGTGGATGCGAATAGGTTCAGAGTTCGATGTCTTTTACCTCCGTAGCGAAGCACGGGCAACTGCTAGTTTGCTTTTAACTTTACTACTACTTGAAGTTTCCCAACGCGAACTTGGTCTGCTAATAAGTGGCTGTCCAACGGACCATTCCCGATCCAGAAATGACATAAGTCCCCGCTCGACAACACCAAATATATATGTATACAATAATGATTATTCTCACACTACGATGCTATGATACATATGTCATCCTCCTCCATTTCATCTACAGTGACGTGCTTGGGATCTCCCCAATGGCGGGACGCACTTCGCCTTCCTTGTCGGTCCTCGTCGCAAACAAATTGGGCCACTGAGATTGGATTGCGCTTCTTCACCGTCCCTCCCCAGAACCCTGCCGCCTGCTTTTTTTTGTGGGCAGATACCGTCCGTGAGCCGACCCTTCTCGGGCCCAGATCCCTCGATGCTCGACTTGAACGCCATCCCGTCTCGACTCTCGAGCTACTGCTGCAACTATCTTTTGCCCCGAGCAGTCGCTGGCCACCCCGTCATGTTCCACCGCGCACCGCATGTGGGATCGCATTTTCCACGGCACCTACGTGCTCACCGGCGCTTACAACTCATTGGTCGCCTTTTGAACGTAGTGCGCTCGCAACTTGTCGGTGCTACTACCCCCAATCGCCCGTGCGCTAGCTTGCAGAGGCGCCCATGCTGTTTAAGGCGGAACCCGGGCATGCGCAGCCTCGACTCAAGACGCAGCCATCGCTGTCCCGTGTCCCCGCCGCTGCTCATGCAGCCCTTAATTCGTCTGTATCCCCCGCCAGCAGGCGCCGACCACCCCACGGAGCGCCGGTGCCCAGGAATCGCCAGCTAACCTGGATGCACAGCCTCGGCTCACGAAGCACCTGTCGCTCCGCCCAGTGTATTTGAGTCCCTTTGAGAGATCCCTGGTCTCAGATTTTCAAAATACCCATTTCGGGTTGAGCAGTATGAGATTTATATTACCCATTTTTTTCAAGTGCAGAAATGATTGTTTCAGTGATTGGGCATGGTTTGCGTTTTGAGCTCCGAAAATTTTGCCGCTTATGTAACGTTCCCACGCCTTATATATGGTAATCTCTGCCAAAACAAATGCTCCTAGAGTCCCAGAACAGGGTGTTGTCTTCCATGCTAGTGATCCTCGTAGTTCTCAGTTTGTTTCTAAGAGTCTTTTCAGATGCCAAAATGACATGGGATTAGGCCTCTTCGAGGCGGGTGCTGAACCTTTAGGAACCTTTGGCATTATTTCATTCCCTTGCGGAATTAAAATTTCAGCTAACCCTCCTAGAGATTCACAGCTCAGTGACTCCAAGTATTCATTTCCCATCAATTCAAGCGGGGCTGGGACCTGTGACCACAAATCCAAGTATTCAAGATCCAAAACTCACAAATGATGGTGAAAGTATGGGATATGGAAAGTCCGGCGAACGGTCCGGCATCACATCCAGCGGCAGGTCCGTCGGCAGATTGGAGTTTCAAATGCCTTATAGCTATTACTACTGCAAGCCTTCGTATTGCTGCATCTTTAAGCGCAAAATAGTGTACAGAGGATCAATACAGGCCTTCCAACCATGACCACAGGGCCTTTCAAGAAGAAAGTAATATTCACCGCGTGTATTCTCCTCTGCCGAGATCAAAGCTCTCGGCATCGCGCGGTGTGCTCAGTCTGACACCATGGTATTTCAGAAGTATTGGCAGCACGCCCGCAGTGTGGGACTCCTCTGCCTGTCAAATTGTCCAAGTAGGTTTGTGAATGTACGGAAATTAGGACATTCAAAGTCCGACTCGGCGACTCAGAACGAATGCAAACAGAGAGAGTTTGCAAATGGTTCCTGACAGTGAGGGAGACATTCTTGAGTTTGGACTATAGCTTTCTCCTGGAGACTGTGTAGAGACATTGAGACAGCAAGGGGTATGTTGTGGGGTGTTATGAATGCATTTTGCCGATCATGCCGCACCCATATTTGTAAGTCCGGACTCCCCGCCGGACCTTCCACCGCACTTTATCGCCGGACTTCCCAATTCCTGTTTGTTCTCAAAATATGGTTCATTGCGAGCAGATTCGACAGGGATCCATGTCAATAGGGCTCAGAGAACCTAGTCTCTTATAAACAGACACTACAACAATTTTTTAGTCCCTATATCGCTTTGTTGTACAGAGAACCTTCGTCGACCTCAGCTGCACAGATCACAAAGCAGTCGGAGGCACAGAAAATTCGGGTTTTTTTGCGAGCAAAACGGCCAAGTATTCAAGACCCTGTGACCATACTTTGATCATACTCAAAATTCTTTCAGTTCAGCTGGCACTGTGACGAGTGAATACTCACTTAGTCGTAATAGTACAGTAAAACATGCATCGATCACAGACTGTCTAAGGACAAAGCAAATGATAATTGCGGCGTGTGTTGGAGGAAAGACGGCGCGTGGTGTCGTGTTTGAATCGGAGGCTGATCGGAATGATCTCCGCGACTGAGTGTCCCACGTCAACGGATACTGGCCCGAACATCAAGCAGAAATGACTAATGACCAAACTTGAACTGAGAGCATCTCTCTGCCTTCTCTGAATGAAACGGGCTGGTAAACGAACATTTTACCAGTACAATGTGAAGCAATTATCTCGTCGCATTTTGATTCTTGATTTTCCTCTGCTCCTACTTGCATTTCAATTTTGTTTTTATAATGACTAATATTGTACGATGAAAACGGTGTTTGTACTTGTAGCAAAGTTGCACAAAGTCGATCTTTCCCCGGGTAGCCAAACCTAAAGGTTCAGCAATAATATTTTCTTGGTCATGGAAGGAAGGAAGGAAGGAATTCTCGCGTGGTCCCGTTGGAGAACAGCCGGGGCCCATACTACATACATGTGTCAAATGTATGCTATGGATACCGTCAATCTTTGACCAGACCCCAAAATTTTTTGACCTCTCAAACATCAAAATTGAGCGAATCCCGGCATATTGTGTTGCACCTCTCGAAATTTTTGCCGCGTGACACGTGACGTGACACATCACGTGGCCCTCGTAGGGAGTGCATGACACCTATCTTAGCTGTAAATTAAATTAATGCTGCCAAAAAGTACTGTGTACCTGTAAATTTTATTCAAAAATTTCAGAATCCAAACTCGGATCCTCGGCGACCCGTGTCGACGGGTACCCAAACCCGTGCACCATTTCATCTGGCGCCCACCGCGAGGGGTAATAGTGATGTTGAGGGCTCGGCCCAGGCCCGCAAGCCGAGCCAAGCCGGGCCCGGGCTTGGTCAAGCCGAGCCGAGCCCGACACAGGGCTTTGGAGGGCCCAGGGCTCGGGCTTGAGGAATGCCAGGCCTGCCAGGCCCAGCAAGCCCGGGCCTAGATCTATATATATATCTTCCGGGCGCACTTGCCCTCAAGGCCCCTTCTAGCCGGTATGGCCGTATACACGGCAATAAAATACCTTCTTGATGTCGGGACTCGGAAGGCGGGGGTAAGCCGATCGCCGGGCTCGGCTTTGACTACTAATTTGTCTCGGCTGTCGGTCGACATAAATATAGTATTGTTGACATCGTCGCCAAACGATCGTACTGTCTATGGAAGAAATTGGCCCGAGGAAACAACCGACTAGCTGGGACATTCACAGACATAATTTACACCAGCATAATGTTTTTTTCTTTGGTTATGTAAAAGCCCGGGCTTGGGCCCGGGCTCAGGGCTTCAGGCCCCGCACCCAGGGCTCGGGCTCGGGCCTGGAGAATTTGAAGCCCGAGCCTCCCCAAGCCGAGCCCGAGCCCGGGCATTCAGGCCGAGCCGGGCCCTCAACATCACTAAGGGGTAACAAGAGATTTGATACAAATTTGGAACATTTGTGGGACGTTGCTATTCAATGGCACGGTCCATCTTGCTGTTAAAAGCACTAGGGACATCAGGAAAAAGTCTGTGGGGAATAGTTCCCCGGTCAGTTAGGTAGCTGAAAATAGCACATTATAGTTGTAATAGCACTGGTTCACCTGTCCATAGCTCTACAGTGCTACCATAGCTACAGCAGACTGCTAAAAAGATGTGCATGGCACTGTGCATAAGCTATGAGGAGCTACATAGATTTGCACCGCGTCCACAGTGCACTTTATATCTGCCCACCGTCGAGTGGTAGGCCTACTGAAACTACAAGGTTAGTTGGATTGCTACTGAAAGCAAACATTCTTACCATGTAATCCATGGGCACTTATATTCAAGTGAGAACTGAGTTTGGATCATGGTTGCCAGCGTCTCGAGCCCCGCGCAGCTGCACCAGGCATTGCTATGGTGAGCCAAAGATCATGATGAGCGGAATCATCCCGTCGAACGGTCCTGTTGGCGTCATTTGATTCTTGCCAGGAAAAAAGGTTGCTCTAGCTAACCTCTAGCGTCAATCTTCTTTCTGTCTAAAAAGATTCCAAGAATCAAGGCCGATATCCCCAAATTTCCCTCATTTGCGTGCAAGGTAGCCTCGGTCAAAGCACGGGGAACGACGAGGGACACGAGGAACGACGAGGGACACGAGAGCGAGAGCGAGGACAAGCAAAGAGTAGTTTAATTCGAAATACGAGGGGTGAACTTCGTTGTTATTAGCAGTAAAACTAGCTACGTTTTATAGCAATTGGTACACAGGTACGGATAAACAAATAGAATTTGAACAAATGGAGCGTGGAGGTAAAAACGGTGTTGAAAAAGGACCGAAATGGTCAGGAACGCGTGGACATCGGGCCAAGCAAATACGAATTAAATTGAAACAGTCGGGGAAAGTCGGAGAAAATATAAGAAAAAGGAAAAGCCCAGGACGGAAGAAGCCGGACCAACATCAACCGATGGGGGCAGGAGGACAAATTTTTGCCGCAGGAATCTTGAACGCCGTTTGTTCTGCGCGCGATATTTGAATTGAAGAAACGAAGGCAGGAGAGACAATTAGTTCCCAAGAAGGGTGTCGCTCCTGCAGGTGTTTTTGGAAGTTGTATTTCCAATGGGTTTCGTTGCAATTGAGGGGGCAGGCAATTGGAACATTTGTGCACGGGCGGGACTCTCGGAATTTGGAGGCGGCAGAAACCATGAATGGATATGCAGATGGGCACTCCGATATAGCTTTCCCGCCCTTGATTTGCACCTTGCAGGCGCCATCGTTTGTTGGGCCTCCGCAGAAACCACAAGGATATGCATCAGAAACCTGTCGCAAAATCAGGCTTGGTTTTAACCAAGAGGTGGGCGATCTCTGGATCGTTCCCGCCATCAACAACACGTGAGGACCCTCCCTCCCCAAACAAATACACACAAACCAACCACGGGCCACACATCCGTGCCACTCACGCCACTCGCGTCGCGGACGCACGGACGCGTCCCGTCCGCTCTTGCCACCAGAATCTTCATCATCCTAGTCTGCCCTCAAGTCTACCACTTACTCCTGCTCTTCAAAGCACCTGAACCCACGCTTCGCCACCGTGAACGGACGTGAAAACTCCGATCTTGGTGTAAATAGTGTTTATAATGCCCGGTCTCTTCCTGTAAATGGAACCTATACCGCCTCCCACTACAATCCAAATGTTTCATACTATGGAAATACCCCCATTCTTCACCCTGCCACATCGTCATCGGCAAACCCGTCATCGGCAAACCCTGCCACTGTTCGCTTGGATAGACCGATAGCTGGTCAACCGATGGTACCCCTTCAATACAAAAAATGTGATAAAATATTCAAACCTGGGGCCACCCTGGGAAGTCTTGAAAGTCATATGTCAGGCAGTAAATGTCCAGGTGTGTGGCGTCGGTTGTGTACTTGAATTTTTACAGATTTTCTTCGCAGGACGACGTAGCCAAAACCCAGCTTCCAATCATGCAGAAGTTCAACCGGAACCAGCTCAACCATGGCTCCTTTGCCGTCCCCATGTCCAAGAGAACAACCTTCTGCCCGTGATAACTCATCATGGCGTCGGTCCGTTCCTTGCCCCGGTATACCCATTGAGTGGGATCTCAAGACTTTCTGGACTACATACCCGTTCCATTTACACGCACCCGGAGCCAAGGGGCGTCCTGATTATTGCCGAATGGGGGCTCCCATCAGATATTCTTAAACTTGTTCAGTGCTCCTCTAAAATCATATTCTCACCGCCTATTTATTTCCTTACAATGGCGCTCTCCCGTTATCATCTTTCAACATTAATTCTGTGAAGCAAATAAATCCCAAACGGGGAAGTGATCGGCTATCATCAATTCACGTGTTGTTGATGGCGGGAACGATCCAGAGATCGCCCACCTCTTGGTTTTGACACTATGCTTCGACACACACATACCGGAAATTTTACAGACAAATCTGAAACGCCACAAAGGGCATTCAGAACATGGTGGCCGACATGTGTCTGACGATCCGTGATTTTAACTGGTTTCTGACAGACGCGGCAAGTGTGACGGTTGATGTTCGTTGCCTCGATGGCTGTACCAGCTATTGGTGAGGAATAATACCACGGTACACTGCATGCGAATCAGATTGAAATTCCCATCAGGATTTTTTGACAGACCTTCAGACGGCGCGACTTGATACGGAAATGTGCCATTCGAGATTCCGGTAAATTTAGGGAATTTATCGTGGAGATCACGATCCCCCATTAAACGATTCCACAACTTGTACCAGGACTCCAGAAGATGTGTGTCGGAGAATGCCCAAGTTTTTTCACGTTCACAGGACACTCCGAGATCCGAGGCGAGGGTCTCTTCGGCTTTCTCGTGGAGGGGATCAATCAGAGAGCTGGGAACGGAAAACTGCAAGTTTTGGAGACGCGAAATCTCCTCCTTCCCAGCTGCCTTTTTTTTGATCAGGGAGAGTGAAACAAATTTCCCGTTCCATGCCCATTGTAAAGGTCCTGCCTCGGGGAAAACTGGGATTAAATCGAACACTTGGCCAGCAATTGTGTACGGGGATGCCGGGAGATGGAGCTCGCTACGCGGAACAGCTGAAACAGATGTCGATTTGGAACCCAGAGGGCCTCGCTTGATGAGTGTACACTTCGCGACGGCAAGTCCAAGGTGCGTTCCGCTATAGCAAATGAAAGTAGTAAATAGATTCCCGAGCTGAAAGTGTGTCGAAGGGGAGACCTTCTCGCCGTTCAGGGTATCCTCCCGCGTCCAAGACTTCCCGCCAATTGTGAAGCCGCGTACGCGCTGGAGACGGTCATGACTGCTGTGTGTATCATGTGTCATATCGAAAAGCGTTCGGAGAACAGCCTTCTTGTGACATACGCGACCTTCGACGTCAATTTCAGCGAACACGGAATGGGGTCCTGCCTCGGATTCGGCTACTCGCTGAGCATCCTCGTGCGCGATCATAGCATCAAAGTCGACAGTAATATTGTCGGTGGGATTAATGGTCTCGGGATCTATCCCAGACACTTCCGAGTCCTGACTCGATGAAAGATATGCCATAGAACGATTGACCTCTGCCGAGATGGCAGGATATTTACCGCCAAACGGACGCATCAGGTCGGTGTTCTTCCTTTTGAAGAGCTGGTCGAAAGAAACCGGCATTTTGACTCTATATTTGTCCAAGATAGCTTCGGTCTCTCGAACAGCTGGCGGCCAACAAGCGTGCAAGTCGCAACTCTCTGCGCTCAGCTCTGCGCGAAAATGATGCGGCCGGAGATGGTCAACGCGTCTCATCCGAAACATGGCCAGGCGCCGGGGCTTGCGCTCCAACTCGGGGTGCTGTTCGTAAATATGATCAAGGTTCATTGCTGAATTGAACCTATTTTGCAGCTCTCCGATACTCGAGTTTGGAGAGTGACCACCAATCATGCGAGAACGGCCAAAGAGGGCTTCTAGAACGTCGTCTCCGAGAAGGCATATGAAGACTTTCAGCCGGCCGTTGATGAGCCGTGTCTTCGGAACCATCAAAATCGCATTTTTGATCATGGTCTGCAAGTCTTTATACAACTGGTTGGGCAAAAAGGCGGTGCCGTTCTGTATGTATAGGGCGCAGAGGTGGTAAAATTTGACCAGCGATTGAATTTGTTCGGATAGAGAGAGCTCGATGTTAATGAAAGGTTGGAGCCAAGTATCAAGAAGTTCTCCGAGCAGACAGATTGCCTCGAACTCGGCCATCTCGCTGGGATCAAAATCCTCTGGGTCCAACTGAGCCACCTCGACGATGCAAAGAAGCAACTTAATTGCCCGCGGGACGTCTTGGGCAACAGACGGGTCGAGGAGGCCATGTAAGGTGGTCCAGTAACCCTATTAGCATTGTTTAAACAACAACCTTTACAATGGTAAACCAGTTTTAAATATAGTTCTGTTTAACCATGCTGTTCAACCACGTATATATGAGCAAGCTGCAAAATGGACCAGAGTACTGTAAGAGCGGTGTTTAAACAGGGCTTGAACGATTCTCTTCAGATGAACGTTCGACATCAATACAACGATCATTGAACAGTGTTCTGTTCAGCCATCCGTATTTAACTGAGGCAGAACAGATTGAATGGTTAAGCATGTTCAAACCTGGGGTGGTTCAGGCCACTGCTGATCGTGTTGATGAACTCTGTTCAAATGCATGTCTTGACCTGGTTGAACATAAACAGTGATCAAGAGCTACGAGGTTGTTGAAGCCTGAAGTGACATGTGATTAAAACAGTGATTATAGAGAGTCTGAGTACAGATAAACAGTGTTGAACTGTTAAGTGTTGAACCATGTTGAACCGTGTTGAACAGCTGTTGAAGCGGCCTTTGAACTGGCTGAGTAAAGAAAATTACATCGCTGAAGGTGGCAAGGAAATTGACGGTGCAGAAGCCAAGATCCAACCTTCTGGTTTTGGTTGAATTCAATCCTCCTCATCTTCTTCACTCAACACAACCCATCCCCTAAAGGCATCATCAAAGACAGTAAGCACTGCGGCAGAAGTACACTCACTTATATTTTGGTTTCTTGGTTTGCATATCCGCTTTTTTCGAAATGCTGCTTGATGTCTGAGCTGGTTGTGACTTCCGAGAGGAACGTCGGGGCTGGCTCCCTAGGTTTACTGTGGTGTGTTCCGGCCTAAATACAAGAGAGCCCGTTCACAATGAAATTCAAGATTGTAACGGAACAATTACCGAGCAACACCGCGCCTTTTTTTCTTGGTGGCTGTCTCATCTGGAACTTGGGCCTCGTCATTTGTTTCTTTTCTATTGGTTGACTGTCAGAAACTCCAAAAATTTAAATATGCTTCGCATTACCTCGTTCGTTTGTTATTCCCCTTTCCAGCTCTATTTTTCTCAGGTGTCTGCGGTGAGGGGCTGGCTAAAATGGGTGGTGGCGAGTCAGCCGGCAAGGTTGGCGGCGGCAGTTCTTGAAAAGGAGGTGGATTGACATTATCTCGAATGCATGGTGGTGGCGATTCCAGCGGTGGACTGATGGCACGGTCTGGTTGCACACCAGGCTGATTTTTGAAATGGAACCCAGCAGACTTGGGCGAGTTTAAAAACTCCGCAATAGCCAAAGTCTCGAAAGTCGTGAATGTCTGTGGCTCTTTGAGAGCGAAAGGAAATGAAAATTTCTCTGTGTCATAGAAATTTGCTGGATTCAACACAATTTGGTCCCAGGGAAGGGTACCTCCTTGGAGTGAACCGTGGGACTCCTGTCGATGTCCTGGGTCACAGTGAGTGTTTGGAATCACAGTGAACTTCGGACATACTCCAACACTTTTCAAAAAACTCTTCTAGTAGGTGACGGAGGGTTGCTGGCGGAATTTCATCCAGCTCAATGGATAGGAAGACCACAACACCATCCTCGGTCACTGTAATTGGGTAAGGGGAATCATAAACCACTGGACCTGTATTATCAAGAGTAAATACACGAGAAACTGGTATATCAGAGGCACATACGAGGAATCACGGTGTCAGCAAATTTTGCCCATGGAACACCATAGGTGAGCTCCAACTCGTCTCCGCCGAAGTGAGTCTTGTTATGCTTTGAATGCCCATGAATACTATGTGACCCAGTGAGAATACCGCAATCCAAAATAAACAAAAAAATCATAGTACATACGTTCCTGCTTTGAGGTCACCAATATCGGGCTCTCGAAAGGCATAGAAGAGTAATATCTCTGCATCACCAATAATCCCACTCTGACAGAGGCCTCGCAACGCCTGGTGAATGTATGTGCTGAAATCCTCTTGGTTCCTGCAGATGATTGTTGTGAACAGATTAATGACACAGTTTGAACCAAATCACTACATTTTGACGTCGCCGCATTCGTCTTCAGCCTTAGCATCCCAGTCAGACTTCTCATCTGCACTGAGAGCATCCCACATCCTTTTCAACACCATCTGGTATGCCCCGGCGTCATTAGTCCCCTTGTCGATGACATGCTGTTTTGAAGCGGCCACCACTTCCTCATGCATGTCTCGAGCAAACAATTGGCGACCACTGGATACCGAACGAAACTTAAGCAGTGGATTTGCGTTGATTATTTCAGACGCAGAGGGCTGCTCTGGATGTGCCTTCCGGTAAACCTGGTGCAGGTAGTTGGTATACTTGCGTACAATCATCTACAGAGTCTCTTGTTCAATTCATACATTGTCGTTCAAAATATGGGCCTGACCTCAAACCATTTGGCTCTTGTATGCTTGACAAGATCTAAATTTGCAAAGGCTGGAGATGCCAGGGCCTTGGTCGCTGTTGCCTGCTTCCACCGAGTAAGCTCGTGGGTAGTAGCGCATGCATCCAATTTCGAGATGTAATCCGGGAGATGTATGTTCAGGTGTTCAGTCTGAGCTGCGTTAAATTGGTTTTTGGGCATGAAGATAGCAAGTAAATTGACAGAGGTAGAGGAAGGACAGAGAATGACAGAGAACGGTTATAGTTGTGGGTCAAGTGCATTTTCTTCTGGCTAAATACGATTAAATCACAGATCGGGATCTGCAAGGAACACAGCAATCATCAAAGAACAGGCTCCATTTCCATTGAAACGCGTTCTTCTGTGCTTGCGCACATGCTTTGCACCGCACATATTGAAAATGGTGCGGGGCCCGCTAGCTAAGCACAGTGGTGCACATGGAAACCATCTGGTGGTTCCTTAGATGACCCTGAGCCGGGTCAAATTTGGACCTGGACACCGGTGTGCACATAGCACACGAATAATCGCTAGAAGACACGATCTGTCACATCACGTGATCCGTGACACGTCTCCGTGTCTAGTCGTTTTTCAGTTTCAACTGCCACTGTATATTATCTCCCACGGAAATCCTCAATCAATGTCAATGAGAGGTAGGAGTTTTACGATAGTACCATTTTTGAGATAGTGCTAGTGTTTTTTATTTAAAAAAACCCCGAATATACCTCTTATCTTGTGTGCGAATGGAGAAGTTTCGGCTAACACAATCAATGATGGTGTGACGTTAACGCAAGGGAATCATGCGAGGCATATATCCAGAAAATTTTTCATCGGGTTTTAACTCCGGAGTGCAGAATGTACGCATATGGTACTACATGTGGTGCCTGCATGGATTCCTTGACTCGGATCCCGACACTCCCGACGCTTCGGCCTTTTCCCATGACAACAGGATCTAGACACCCGACGGTCGGGAGGTTTCGACTTTCTGGCTGCTTTGTTCCTTATTTTTCCCCTTGTAATGTTCCAATGCCTATGAACCATGATTCAGCAAAAGTGTGTCCAACGTGGCCTCTGAGTTTGACCCTGACTATGGAGCCCAAAAACACGCATTCCAAACCTGACTATGGAGTTAAACCACATGCTTCAGACCCTTGGCATCGGCCGACATTTTTTCCAGTGTGTTCAAGGACCCGGTATAAAGGGAGGGGCCCTTGCTGTCGACTTCTTCAGCACAATGGTGTCGACTCGCTCTTCCTCTTCCCCTAACACTCGAGCCGCTACGGCACGCTCTCCTCATACCTATCCCTCTGCTGGCTTGTCCTCATCCCCCACTTCGTCGCTGCGCCGCCGCCGACTCGCTCTTGAGGCAAAGCATTCTCTCCTGTATCCAATCACCACCACCGCTCTTGGGATCAGGGGAGTGAAGTCCGTTAAACGGCGCCTCGTTCAACGCGGATTAACGAGCAGGCTCGAAGTCTTGAGCCCTCGCCCACCTCCGTCTCTCCTACTGCCCCACAACTATCAGGGTCATCGCCTGGCGGGTTTCATCTTGAGGACCGGGGCCAAGAACAATGATCTTTCAGTGGCAGGTGCTTGGGTTCAGCCTGTGAGTCATCATCATCTTTGCCCTGATTTTACCAGATTTACCAGCTGATCTACCCCCAATAGTGCACTGGGTGTGCTACCTGCAAAGGGCGCAAGAAGCGGGTTTTTGTTCGTGTGCCGGCACTGCCTCCCCATGTTCTGGCCGATGCTCTTGAGCTGTGGGCGATGGCCCGCAATGAGTTGTACCCTACTCGCAGGTAGTCTCATCCCACAATCTCTTTATCATAGTCTAACTTCGTCCCAAGTGGCACTTCTGCCGTCACCGCTGCCGCTGCCAATATTTCGCATTCGTCTTCGCCATCGCCTTTGCCTTCACCTTTGCCTTCGCCTGTGCCATTGACTGTGTCGGCCACATCTACAGTGGTGCTCTAAATAAATGCTGAATTGTAATTTGCATAATTCCATCAGTTTCCCTCCGAATTGGCCCAAACGACTTGGTAAACGCAAATTAGAGATGAAATAGAGACCAACCATGTAGATGTCAATTTTCCTTATGGGGTAATCTGCCAGAACAGCTTAATTTTCTGGACAGCGGAGAAGATCACTTTTTGGGATTACCTTATATGGAAATTTCATCTACATGACATGAAAGGGCTTAAAAAATAGTGCACATTCATGTCTTGAACTGAAGGAATCCATGTTGTGGTTGTTGAGATATAGGGCAGACAAAGTTGTGTCTTTGAGTGAAATTCTTGCGATTTCTTCACTTTTGAGTCAAAATGTGCAACTTGCTCGCCCTGTATCTCAGTAACTACAAGGTAGATTCCTTTGGTTCAAGACATGAATGTGCTCTATTTTTCAAGCCCTTTCATGTCATGTAGATGGAATTTCCATATATGGTAATCCCCAAAAGTGATTTTCTCCGCTGCCCAGAAAATTAAGCTGTTCTGGCAGATTACCCCATAAGGAAAATTGACATCTACATGGTTGGTCTCTATTTCATCTCTAATTTGCGTATACCAAGTCGTTTGGGCCAATTCGGAGGTAAACTGATGAAATTATGCAAATTACAATTCGGCATTTATTTAGAGCACCACTGTACCAGCGCTGCTGCTGCCCCTTCGCCTTCGCCTCCACCTCCCATGCCTTTTCCTCTCCCATCGCCGCTCTCTGTCAACACCCCATTGCACCGGTCATTGAATTACCATTATGGCGGGTATGGCGGCATCGAGGCCCATTATTCTCCAGCCGGCGAAATCTTGGTTCCTACCTCTATCTTGGTTCCCAACTCTGATGATGGTAGCGATGTTGGCGACCGTCAGTACCCATCCAGGTCCAGTGGTCTTGTACTTGATGTTTGCACCCCAGTCTTGGTTTGTATTTGGCATGCAGTATGTGAAACTCTTCAACCTATTTTGCATCGACTGACCGAATTTCTCCAGACAGAGGAGAACACTGTTGGGTTCTTGTCGAAACTTCTCCACCCTCGGGCAGATGAATCGCCGTCATTTCGTGTTGGTGAGCTCATTCTTGCGGACTACGGAGACGAGCTTGAAGCAATGGGTGTCTCGTCGGGAGTTCAACTTGAGCGGTACCTTGATAGCGTAGACAGCTGGTCATCCATTCCATGGACCCGAGGGATCCCAGTCTTCGGAAGGAACAAGGTGGTCTTCCTTAGAACTGTGGGCCTTGATATTACTCCACCTGACCATTTCATCGACCTTCTTCCATACCTTCATCCTACTCATTAATTTCCTTTCTCATCTCCCTTACATCGCAAAAGAGGCTCGCTATCACGTACCTCAATATACCAGATATAAATTCCCCTTGTTCTCAAAAGAGGTTTCTACTACACTAGTTTGAATTGAGTCTAGGACAAATTGGGTGGGGCGAATCAGATTGGTCGAGCAACGAGTCCATCAATAAATCAAGCGTAACGGGACGGGAACAGAGACGGAGTATCGCTCGTGTGTCGCTTCGTGGTCAGCTGGAGGAGCAGTTGTGGATATCCCTGTGGTGTCTTTGCTATCGCCCGGTGCAGGTCTGGAAGGACAAATAATGAGCACGCAGTCGATCAACTGACTTAGTATAATGTCACTTTGCTGGAAGCCATAGAGCTCATTATTGTGAGGGGCATTAGTGGTATGCCTTGACGATGAACGCGCAGCGGTGTCTGCGACTCGGATCCGTGCTCGGACCTCAAGCGGTAGCGAATCCCGACTTTGTCAATAGACTCTAACTGCGCTCTCATTCCGACCGTCCATTTCTCTGGTGTAGAGGCCCAAAGTGCGAATTCGTCCGGCCAGAAGGTTTTCGAATCTCAGTCTGTCAACATTGACGACATTCGGTCGGTCCAATCGCCGCCCACCACAGGCTCCAACGGCCGTCCGCGGGCTAAGGCCATGCTTGAAATGGAGCTCTTGTGTTGCTACCTAAGGACGGAGAAAGCCTTCCCGGACAGCACGACGGAGATATGATCTTGACGCCGGCTGTGCCTAAATTGGTGCATCCACCAGCCCCATGTCGTTGCTTCATTATTGCCAAAATATCCGTAGATTGCCAGCCGAAGCTCGCAGCTCCGCGGGAGCAAAATTCGCGCACTCATCGACACCACGTACAGCTTCAAGGGTGGCCAAAACGCTAGCGGAGCTGATCTACTCGGCATATTAATAGCTGTATAATAGTGCCCGATTACATACATGGAAGAATTAGTGCCTAGATACTACAATGCAGCAGGTCCAGAGTTTGCGAAGCTTCACTGCTTTCATATTCAGTTCGAAACACCCAGCACACCCGGTGGGTTATCAGCAGTGAGAAGGGTCGCCATCTCAACATTATAAGTATAAGCTCAATTATACGAGCACGTCGATGTTTGTGTTCCCGAAGCCAGACACTCCCTAGCGACAGACGCAGTCCTGTCGAATTCAACGGGGCCTGCCGCGCCAAGCGCATGAAGGGTATATTGTACAGCTTAACTCGTAGTGCCGTAAAGTAACCGGAATTTTCGCCTTTATTCCACAGTTTAAGTTATAAACTGAAGCAATGTGCCTTTCCAAGGGCCAATTATTAATCCACAATTGATTTTGTGTCCTCCCAGCCATTTCCTCCGAAAGGCCTAGTCTTCAGAAGACGAGGATGCCGAAAAAAGCGGTGAAGAAGAAGAAAAAGCAATTGTTTCAGGCTTTTTAGAACATGCCGATGGGAGGTCATTCACAGAGGATGAAATGAGACCAAGAAATTCCGTGAAATACCGAGGGAGAATCGGACGCGACTATCTGACGCGTCTTGAGTGCGTGCGAAGAAACCGGTATGACAGCGCGAGTAGCTAGCCCGAATGGCGACCACGGCCGGAAAGGCGCTCAAAACCCCGTTCGAACGCATCTATTTCCAGGCGACTCGGACAAGAAACCGGCGAGAAATGCAGCCGAGAAAACGGCGGCCAATGCCGAGTTAGGTCGAAACAAACCATGCAAATAGGGAATGAGACCTTACCAGAATGAAAGCGGCTCTAAATCGCTGTCGAACGCGCCTACTCCGGAGGAAACCCGTCAAGAAATGAGCTCACAATGGGCGTAGGAAGAAAGCAAGTATTTTATTTATTCTTTATTTACAAAATGATCGCTGGTGCCATTAACTTCGCAAACAGCTGTAAGCCATTATTGTGTTTTCCATTCAATTCAAAACACGTGCTTCAATGGCCTTGAATTTAAGCCATTATTGCGGTTCTACAAGGCATTCATTTTGAAACACCTGCTTCAATGACCTTGCAGTTAAAACGCGACTGTTGCAATTCCACAGCAGTCCGTGTGACTGTCAGTCCAAAGCACGGTTCAAGAGATTTCGAGTCTTTCGACCGTCCAAATCGCCTCCACCCTCAACGATTAAAGGAATTCTGACCAAGTGTCCACTTTGAACAGCCAGCGTCGAAATCCTCAACCATATTCTATCATTACTGAATGGAAATTGCCGGAGCAATTGCCCCGGCCCGAAGGAACAGCCACAGCCTCGGTATGAAAGGCCTTGAAGCCTCAGGATTAATGGCACGGACAGCAGGGCACAGCCACAACGTCACGTCACGTGTGACGAAAGTTCCGTGTGTTTTGCCTCCCGAGCGGCACCATTAGTTGCTAAAATCCTCATGATTTCGAGTTGGAATAGGTAGAGAAGACCAGGGCAATCATATTCAAGGTGGCTACGACATAGAAGAAAGGTATTCTACAGAACTGGATCTAACTTCCCCACAACTCCATCTTGTACCCCTTGTTATAAGAACGTCCCTGTACGAAAAAAAATAAGTGAAAGAACTGAAGGAGGAAACCAAAAGTGCGTACCATACATCCACGTCGTGTGTTCTGACAGACGTCAAGGGGCATTTGTAACTGGACCTGTACAATGATCAATGGTTGGGAAACGGCGCCGTAAAACATAGCACCCACCTTGGGCAATGATCCCGATTTGCTGATCGTGCATGAAGCAGCCTGGTATAAGAGCTGAAAGGTCGGAAGGAAAGGAATTAGAGTCGTTAGAAGTGCTAAATTACAGTGGGGATCAATAGCGATGACCGCGGACGACACCGCAGCGAGGCGGAAACGAAGAGAGTGAGTACTGCACTCACAACTGCCGGAGAAGAAGTGACGAGGGTGAATATGTCGGCGATGTCAACGAACGCGTACCACAGCCCCTGAGCAGCGGGGTCTTAGAGGAAATTCCACACAAGAAAACAAAGTATATGGACGAAGGGGACAGCCCAGAGTAAACCCCATGTAAGGTGGGAGATTGTGCAGACTGCGAAGACGTGGAATGGGATCCGAGTATAGAGGAAGCAAGAGGCTGACGCTAAGAACGGTAGGCACTTGGTTGGCTGCTGGCGCTGGTGGGAGAATCTGACGGGAAACGAGGGGGAAAGCGAGTGGGAGGAGGTGGGAGGAAGAAGAGAGAGACGACGTGGCAAGATCAACGTTCGTTTCTGTTGTCGACGAGCTGTCAATACTTGATAGTTCCGAGATTGCCGCTCAGCAAAATTGGTGTAATGCGGACTTCCGAGGGGACTTGTATTTTCCGCTCGCTGGCAAGATAATCCAGCGTAACTTGAAGTACTTATCTTTCTGAGGGATTTGTTTTCGGAGTTCCATCTGACCCGCTTCTTTGACAATACAAAATCATCGACGTCCGGCTCTTCCACCTCTCCGCTTTAAGACTATCACAAATGGTGGACTCGGGGGGCTTTTAATCCACTTGAAGGCAACATACAGGCAATATTGAATGATTTTGTTGTGGAACACTAAAAGAGATTCAAAGATAATCAGACCAACTCAAAGGCATCTGTAGATCACAAGCTATCTGCACTCAAACACATAGCACACCAAAGACCAACATAGACACTGATAGCGGGCCCCGCAAGCCCAAAGACAGCCAGAGACCATCGAAGACCCATATAACCTCTGCTTGCGCCTCATAGCATTTCAGATTTTCCTGATGCACTGTCGATGTCTGTCAAGCTTTCCATCATGATTCCAGAAAGGATGCCGTATTTGAGTTGTAAGGGGGTCTCCACGTTTCGAATGGGCTCATGGGCGGAATTTTGAGGTTTTTTTTTCGAGTCAGGTTCTCCCAATAATATTTCATCCATTTGACAGACTCTATCCATACTACTACTATGAGGTTGCAGCACCCAGTAACAGCATTGCACGGTCGCGCAGCCCGAGGTAAACGCGCTGAGGACCAGAAAAATTTGTCAAGCACCAGTTGGCGCACTTGCGGAGCTCGTCGACGGTATAAGTATCTGTGCATCGTAAGTGCCATTTTACAGCTCTTTGCGGTACAACAACAGATGTTTGATTCTGTTTGAATGACCAAAGTAAAGTGATCACCAAGTTGTTCTTGACTCTCATCTCCCAATAATCGCACCGATTCCTAACAATGCCTGTCTCATTCCCTGTCGCAACGCACCCCGCTAAACCGTACCCGTTCCTCAATGGACGGAATGGCTACACTGCAAATGCCAAAGACAGCATTCGCCGCAGCATGCGTGGACCAGCACAAAACAGCGGGTGAACTGCTACAGTTCTCACTCCCTGCAGGAAGCGGTACGGGGAATCGTGCACGTCGCAAATTGGTCGATAGACTTTGATCTTGACTTTGATCTCCTTAGGAGAAGCAACATGCTCGCAAATATACCGGATATCGTACCAAATCCAAATAGCTTTGTTGGGACCCTGCTGGATGCCTACACCCAGGACCGCGCGGTCGTAATCCCCCCAGACGATGTGTGGCTGGCCATCCAATCCCAATTTAATTTATTCGTCAACGCGAATGAACGGAAATCGCTTCAACATGGATGACACTACTATCGCGCGCCAGATGGCCAGCCTCATCGAGAAGAATGTCGTCGATCCGACGCTGCGCGAAAGGGCCACCCCGAATTTCACGACGACAACCTCTCACGACACCGCCGTGAGCGCAGTGTTGCCCATGGCAACTCTCAAGCAGTACTTTGAATATAAGATAGTGATGTTCGGGTCGACATCCTCGGGAGGCTGAAAAAGCTCAAGGAGTACGGTCTCGAGACCACCGCGTAATATGGCCGCTTTCGATGACCCCACGAGCGCGGAGAACGTCGATTTCTGGCAGCGCATTGCGAACTACACTCCCGGCGGCAGCGGCATCGGAAACTACTACACAGGTTGGATCACTGCATTCACCGTCTTCAGCAAAAAGGGCCAGTGGATGGGGAATGCACTCAAGTCGGTATGTCCCAGTGCAATCAAGAAAGCCTGGTAGAAACTCATCTCGCTCAGGCAGACGCCCCAGACACCACGCTCGCCGCTGAGCAGTTCTGGGCAGTCTACGCAGCACCGTCCATAAACAAAGACCTCATCCTCGATGGGACACCCTACCACCGCATCGGCCGTGGCGGCATCCCCCCGGGTACGGCGAGGTCGATGTCCTCATCGTCGAGAATGCGCCGCTTCAGGCTCGGGGAAATCGCTTCGAATGCGCGATGGTCGCGGGTGTGGTCGGCATGCGCGTGTCTTCTAGTGGTGACCTTGTGCTATCCCCGCGCGGAACAGATGACACGGTACGACCCGTCGCGGGCTGGTGGTTGTATGTCAAAGACGAGAAGAAGGCGGAGATGGAGAGGGAGGAGGTTACTAAGACGCCAGCGCTGGGGAGGGGAAGGGGAAGATGGTGAAGATGTATAATTACCGCATTACATAGCGCATTGGAATTTCAGCAGGCTCCCTCTTTATAAAATCACGTTGTCTCTCTCTCGTCTCAAACTCCCTTAGCACGTCTCTTTCCAATAACCTCAAGTCATGAGACAGCCGAAGTGGTGGGGCACGAAGGACCCCACCGCGCTCTTGTGTCTGCTAGTGTCGTGTCGTTCAACTTTCGGGTTGGCCGAAGAAGATCCGACGCCAGCAAACTCAGCGACCAAGAAAGAACAACGCACTCAGCCGCCTTTTCAGTCCCGAACTTATGATCAAGAAGAGTTATGCAATTCGACAAATCACATCAGTGAAGAACCAGTTATTGACATGAACATGTTCATCTGACCACCTCCGCCCAAGCTGACGCAGATGTCGTAGTGGAAACTAGAGAAGGTTTGAAAGTCAGGTTCGCGAACAATGAACCAAACAGGGTTACCTACTCAGCTGTCCGTCGTGTGTCCCATACACAGCAACACCCCATCCCTCCGCCTTCATCCGTGCCACACGAGCGCGGCTCATCCTCCATTGCACTTCGCCCATGCCACCCCACGAGAGTGCCTCAATTGTTAGCAAGACGGATACGTCGCTCGCTTTGCAGGGGCCATCCCCGCGCAGGATCACAGAGACATGGCGGGGCCAGTCCGCTTCACCACCGAGGCGCACCTTTGAAGAGTTGAAAAAAAGAAGACCAGCAACGGGGTCGTACGAGCTATGCTCGCCGTAAAAATACATATTCGCGCGATAGAGCCCGACGTCGTCTGCGGCGGGGAACTTGGCGGGGAGAGGAACCACAAAGGGGAGAGCAGGGTGGATTAGCGCGACGATGGCCTCCATGTCCGCGATCCAGGGCTCCAGATGCAGCTTGCCCACTGGTCGACCTTTAGTCCAATCGTACTTGGGGGAGATAGGCAGCGGATCAGCGTATGGAAGGATATTCGTGACGAGTGTATTGGACAACAGCGTCCCAAGGAAATCGCCCAGCCAGTGGCCCGGATACCCGACTTTGTGCAAATGAATCAGAAGGTGGATGAACGCGACTATGGTGTTCGGGCCTATGATTTTTGTCATGGGATTGAGGTTTTGGCCGTTAATTAAGGTACAGAGGAATATCCGGATGAGCCATGTTTTCAGATCCTCCCATTTGGCGAGGTCTTGGTTGGGTCTGGGTAACGTTACTGGGGCTAGGCTGGTGACATCAAATGCGCTCAGATAGATCGCCCGGCAGCCAAGGTAACTGGAAAATTCTCCGTCTTTCAAGTGCGCGTAACTGTCCAAGAGGAATTGCCATTTAATTGGGGCACGGGAAAGCGGCGGACGTACGTATTGGAGAAAGAGGTTGGTTCTCCCATGAACGCCGGGAAATTCAGTAGCTGATTCGCACTGGCACTCGACTTCGTGTCTAGTAGACTGGGAACGATGAAAACGGCGGTCCCGAGGGGGCCGTTGATATAATCCCTACGCATATTCCTCAGCATTGGGGACCTGAAGAACGTTGACAACAACTTACGGGACGTTGCTCAGCCACATCCGCGTATATGCAATTGGCAAATTCTTCACGACACGATCCTCCGGGTACGCTCTCATCCGGAGCAGCTGGGATTGGATATCGCCGTGGATGAATTCGAGGTGAAGTTTCGAGCCGAGCGACTGTAGCGCTGTGATTACGGAGTCGAAAAATGCGGCGACATGTCCGAATGCGGGAGAATCACTGCTGAACGGAGAGTTGCTAAGTGGATACCCTTGTTGGAATTTCGCTATCTGTCGGATGATGTCGAGGGCATCCCCGGGGATGGTATCTAAGACGTGGTCTGGTCCGTGGGCGTTGTCCTGGGACCTGCTCGTCAGCATAGATCCCTCTGATTATGATGAACTCACAAAAAGGGTAGGATTGATTATCCAAGACGTCTTCACATGCTTCGCTGCCTGTGGTGATTCAGGAGTTAGTAGTTACATCGGCGGGGAAGCCAGCCATTACCTTCTGCTTATTTGCACTGGGACCAATAGAGAATTCTGGGTGCCGACTCCAGAGAGCGGAAGGCGGTAAAAAGGCCTTGGTATTTGGTACCACTTTGATTCGGAGGTCAATCTAAATTGAGCGTTCTACGAGACACGTTACGAAAAATGTTCAGAGGGCAGACTGAGGGTACATACCGCTTTGTCTGCGGCATATAACGGTGCTGAGATACGTAATCCGCAGTGCACTTCTCGGGGAGAGTAGCCCATAAAGAAAGAGCGGATCGTATCCCCGATACGCTGCGGCTGTCCAAGCGAATCCAGGGAAGGAAGTGGACCGAATCCTGAGAGATTTTGGCTAACATCTCCTTGATTACGTCGCAAAGCCTGAGAGTTTGAACCGTCAAATTAGGCCAACACTTGGCGGCCCACTATTACCTTTGGCGACAGTACTCCGGCATAACCATCGCCGTGTAGAAGTAAAACAAAGTGGCCTGGAGTTCGAGTTTATCGATAGCGTCGGTGCAGGACATGATTTTAGACTAGAAAAATATCGCAGCAAGGTCGCGAGCCAACGCATGCTCTTTCACGTCGAGCAGGGTGATATGGACTTTGAGAGCCTTTCGTTGCTTCGGGCTCAAGCGATTCAACGTTTCATGGAGGCCGACTACAGTCCCAAATGCATGTCGGGCTGTACAGAGTAAACTGATGCAGTCGAATCAGTACTATGGCACTCACCGTCACCGACTCCACCGAACAAAAAAGCCAGCTTGGAAAGCTGGGCCTCGGAGAACGTCGCCAGATCAATTGAGTCCTGCTCTCCTGTGAGAGAACTGTCTTCGAACTCAGAGGACTTCTCTAAGAGGGACAAGATGTCATCGTGCGAAATCTTGGATAGCAGCATCAGAAAACCTGACACCAGAGGAGCCGAAAAATATACCGAGTAGTATTCACGAGCGTGGAAGCTAGCCGCGCGTATAATCAATAATTAAAGCCACGCACACATGAATCATACGCACGGAGATTTTTTCAAGATGGGGAGGCCGAGCAACCGCTCCCGCGCAAGATTCAACGTCTCAAAACGTTTTGCGGGGTCGTTCGCCCAAGTCCGCCAGATCTTCCACGCGCTGGACTCGGGACCATCGACAGGATATACCTTCTCGATCCGATCTATTTGATCTGGGATTCCGTTGTCGAGAGAAATGGGAGTTCCAGCCGCGAGGGCCTGACACAGAGATTTCGCGAGTCGAAGGGACAATCTGGACGCCAGAGGCGCGTTTTCCTCCGCCACCAAGTCCAAGTGAAGGACCGTAGAATTGCAGAAACGCATTCCGTGTACGATCCCATCTCAAAGAACGTCGCGCTTAGGTTAGACGGATATACGGGATTCGTGGGATCAAGTTTCTCGGCCTGAAGTGCACGAAGCTAAGCGGAGGCCGGGGTGAAAATGGCCCATACGTGGGAGCTGTACCTCCTGATAATGGCGAGCTGCTCTGGACACGGAAATTTGAGGATACCTGGACGAATATGAAGAATGGGACGCATACAAGAGCCATTTGCTTTCTTTGAACGCGCTGTTTCCCTTGATCTTGGCTTCGATCGCTTGGGTCGCAATGCCCTCGGTGGAAGAACCGGTCTTGGCCATCTGCTGTGCCAGCGTTGTGATTTTGGGCGCTGTTGTGAAAAAGAAAAGGACAAAGAGCAAAGTATCACGTGTGATGCTCCCACGGTCCCGTGTCTCTACAACAGCAGCACACAGTTCAAGTTCAAACAAAACCAAAGACACAATCCCGGCCTGAATTCCACAAATCAAACTATGCCCTGACGGTCTAAGGAAGGCCCAGAAAAGTTCAGCAGGGTGCACGGCTTCTCTCGGAAATTAGCAGTGGCGTTCAAATGCCTAGAGCTCCTAGAGGGGGAACTGCAACTGTGGAGCTAACTCCCGAGGATACCGCCACTGCCGGCGATTTTCATCCACCGCGTACGAAACAATAGGGGCGTATCCGAGAACTTTCGCTTCCTGATTATTGGCCTCGTAATGTCTTACACGAATGATCTACTTTTTTTTTTTACTAGGCGTGATGGGGTTCGAAGTCGAATAAGAAGCGCCAGTCGCCGGTTTCACTGGGCAGGATGAGACAGAGATCGAAGATTTACAAGCAATTCTGGATGCTTCACACCGCAAGTGTACACGTGTAGTCACGGCATCCACAACGCCCCCTGTTCCTCGAAAGTGGACATGAAATCGAGATCCATGGGCTAAAATCACCGAAGTCAACCGAACGTCCAAAT
Organism: Mycena leptocephala; assembly: GCA_029378395.1. Taxonomy (NCBI): domain Eukaryota; kingdom Fungi; phylum Basidiomycota; class Agaricomycetes; order Agaricales; family Mycenaceae; genus Mycena; species Mycena leptocephala. Next base: position 164,621 of record JARJLF010000079.1, read on the forward strand.
AGTTCGGCCTACTTGACGCTCCCGATCAGGATGGGGATAAATAATCACCCTCTTTTTAAAATTACGGGTGTCCGAAGCCTTTTTAAACTCCGCCATCAGCTCTAACCTTTTTCGTCGAGCTCTCTGTTTCCACTCATGAGCCGGATTTTCCATTTTTTTTGCCAGACGGGAGGCCTTAGAGTTGCCTGCCATTGTGTCCGGGATCATGATGTATGTATCCCGGCCCCGATATACTTAAGAGGGTAACCCCGCCGAGGGTAATGGAATATCGGTCGCCCCACCGATTAACACCATCAGGAAAATCCCTATTGGCCAAATGCCCATAATTACCGATAATTGGTGATAATTTGGAGATTATCGAAAATTATCGCACTTTGGGAGATTGGCTATGTCCCTTTTACTTTACGCCGATTGGGGCCAATTTAGGGGCATTATCTGGCATTATCTCAGTTTCGCAACAGGTATGGGGCTTGTATTCTGGATATCAGACAATGGAATAGGGCAGAACACAGCATATTCATTTAACATAGATACACATCATACACTACTGAACTACATACGCATGAAGTGTCCACATTGCTGCGAGAATGTCGGTTGGAGCAGTATTGACAAACCTAATGAATCCTGATGAAAAGTACACAGTGGGCAGGATACAGAATGAAAAGTGACACATACAATACTCGCAACGCGCTAGCAAATCAAAACTGCTCAAAAGCTAGTAATCAAAAGCTAGTAAGAGAAGCTGAGTGCCAATCAGTGACGACTCGACGCGATGACAGAACACAAAACTCACTTGCACGAACTTACCGCGCATTGGGTAAGCTCCAAGCTGCGGAGGATCTGGAGTGCCTGCTCCGGAGATCCAGAAATCTAGATATTTCATTTTCACTAGATCATATGCGTCTCTTGATGCTGCCCAGTCGCCAGACTGGATCTTGTACATGCAGGCATCCATTCATTGAGATATGTGAAATTTGCATGTGGCGCTCTCGTACTGTACTATTAAAATCAATTCGTCAGTCACGCGTCACGCGGGGGTGCTTGACGTGACGAATTTTGGAACCTTGTCACGCGTCACGGAGGCTTTGACGAATATACTTTTCGTCACGACTCACGGTCGGCTCAAAAGTTCGGTTCAGGGCTGCTCTGAGCAAGTTTCCTCGGCTGCGGACACTCTCCCTACAATTTTCTCGCCATTCTCAAGGTTTATTGTTTCAAACCTCACAAACATCGTGCTTCAGAGTTCAGACCAAATTCAACCGAAGTTCAACGGTGAAAAATGGATTTTTCCTGTTCAACAGCAGATTTGCTCAAACAAATTTCTCAGATGATTCCTAAGTCATTCTAATGGTTATTCTACATGCCTTGCAACCCCTGGAATATTTCCAGGGGTTGACGAAATTTTGGGGGTTGTCACGCAGCTGGGGACCCTTTGACGAATTGACGAAACGATATTTCGGGTCACGCGTCACACCCCTTGACGAATTGAATTTAATAGTACAGTAGTAGTACAAGCAATTAAGTAGCCTTATTTATCGTAATTTACCGTAAAACGTAAATCACCGGGTCCCGTGCAGCATCCGAATGGGGCCCATCACGGCCTTTGATCGCCGGTTTCCACGTCGGCTAAGGCTCGCTTAGTTCTCAAGCGGTGGCAAGCAAGCGGCAAGCCTTTACGAGAGACTGCACATGGTAACACGTCGCGTCCATGGCGCGTGCCCGGCGCGCCGTCGTCGCCGCAGGCTCCGCGCAGCAAGCCCCCGCAACTCGCCTGTGTAACCAAATCGAAGTGTCATCAAACGCATCAAACGCTAGGGCCGTGCGCGACACTTCAACGCGACTCCCTTGCCTTCACCCATGCCGTGCCCCCTCGTCTTTAGGGCTCCCAACCGCCCGTCCCGTTCGACGAGAGCCGTTTTTGGCCGAACCCGTCCCCGTCCGTGCGACGGGTGACGGCCGTTTCGAACGGGTGATTTCTGGTCAATTTCTGATGGTGGCAGATATACACGAAATAATTTGCAGCAAATCAGAAATAGTAGTGGGATACATATGTAACAGATCAAAGTACAACGGACGCCTCTGATTCAGTTGCTCCAAAGTGTTAACTACCACATTTACTAGTAAGCTTTCCTTGACAAACATGAGAGCTTCTCTTGTCTCAGCCTTCAAACTTTAACTGGCCCGGAACCATTACCTGAGATCTTATTTGCAGCATGGTGGGAAGATGCTGGAGGTTTAAAACACATTTGTAAAGACCATTTCTGAGCAATAGAACAAGATAGCGAGTTACCGGAAGCGCCTTGGGCATCGCCATATGTTGTGTTCGTCTGCTGAGGACTTATGCCTCCTTAGTGGTCTGTTCCGAGTGAAATAAAATATCTCTTGACGGTAGAAAGCACTGGGGTATGCCATAGAGTGCCTGGGACCACACAAAATGCAACCCAACTTAATACAACACGCGATTTCGACGCGTTTGTCTTGGCGGGTGTAGATCACGTGAGATCAATTTACTGTAAATCAAGATCAATTTACAGTAAAATGATCGGAAATAAGTACTTAGTTCACTTAGTCGCACTTAGTTACCACTTGAGGGCCCCAGGAAGTGCTATTTCGCGTGTTTTTGGGCCAGGTCTTACGGCTGACAGCATAAACTAACATGGTGATATATGTCATACAGTTCTAGACACCAATGACTTGTAATAGATTGTTTTTTCTACGTGTTTTCGTCGTTCGAAGCTAACCACATGTTGAATGCAGCATTCTGGTTGCTGGGGCGGATCGAATTTGAGTACTGGTTGCCCTTAAGGATAGATTTACTGTTTCCTGTTAACAATTATAAACAAATTACCAGTAGGAAATATTCGACGCGATACAGTGGAACAACCACGTGATCCATACGCAGTATGCGAGATTGATGATGATCGCTATGCAGCGCTGGCTACAAATTGACAGTGGACAATGCGCTAGATGTAAAGGCAATTCAGGATACTAACCCGATCTTGGAATCGGACAAACGAGGCGGAGCAAACGAGGAGTGGGGTCAGACTCAGATTAACCTTAAGAAATGTGAAGGTTGTTGAGGCAGACTCATTATATTGGTATAACCACATGACATGCTTTCCAAAAACCATTCAGGTGTTGAACGATAGGTGATGAACGATAGGACGCGACGTGACGCCTCGTCGGTGAGAAAAACTTTAAAAAGGGAAACCGCATCCCTCACGTGATGATAGGCGGCTGTGATTGGTGTTGGTAACCGGACGTGATGGCAACAGGACGGTGATCAAATACAGTGATCCGCGTCCCAGAAGGGGAAATCAAATGACGGATCCCGTGTTTGATTGTAAATTGAAAAATCTAAGTAATCATAATCATGTACTCACACACCTTATATATTTTTGCACCTACATGTATTTCAGCGCTGCAATTGCATATCCATTAGACCGTTGTATTCTCATTGAGAACTGAACTTTATCTAACTTCCCCAGTGGTAGTTTACGGTACAGTGGTAGGAGGAGGTTCAATGTACATAAAGTGACGAAATTTCAATGGGCTAGCGAGAAGTGACGAGCTTTGACTGAAATTTACCTGAACTCACGAACATTCATTGAATGCCATCAAACTGACGAACTTACACAAATTTAACCGAAGTAACGAAGTGACGAGTTTGGCGCGGACTCTCTTCGCCACTGCATGTCGCCCGAGAAGCCCGGGACGAGGTTGAGTTTTCAAGGTACGCCGCAATGATCTCCACCATGTATGAGGATTCCCATCGCGGCCGAGGGAAAGCTTCGTGACCAATTGCAGCACGAAATCCCCGTAAATTCAGTTCTACTCATAACAGTTATGGCTGTGATGCGCGAGTTGAACGCTGCATGTGCGCCGAAAACTCATACAGAAAGAGGAACCAAATATTATTCATGAGTTCATGGGAACCCTCTCCACCACTTGGCCTTGACTGCATGGTAATGACAATTGTGGCAGCAGTATTAGTACTTTGATACACCCGGCCCTTTTCTGTTCATTTTCACAGTACATTGAATTAAAGTAACGGTGGTGATATAGAAGTTGAATTTTGAGTAAGTTATAAGTCAACAAAGAATAGACTGACAAGGTCGTCTATAGCATTGGATTACGGTTTTTCTTGTGCCGCACACAAAGGGTGCGACTTTGATCAATCACAGACTTGAAATGTATCCCCTCAGGCTTCTGCTAAGTCATGTTTGGACCGGAAATCGGGCATATAACAGGTGTCTACTCGAGTTTAGTCAAACATTGGGATTGATTTTGAACGCACCTATTCCATGGTATTCAGGAAGGTTTTTGGGGTCTACACAATGTATTTAGATATTGGGAGACCTGTGCAGCTGAAATTCTTCAGCAAAGATGATTGTGGAAAGAAATAAATGCAACGCGGCACTTACCCTTCGCGCCGCGGCAAAAACACAGCCACTGATACGATCATGTACAACCATTTTGACGCGTTTTTTTGACTGCTTTCAATGCAATGAGCAGGATAAGTCCCCTATTTCTTTAAGGAGAACACAAAATGTGACGATGAAATTGATATGAAGGGTTTCTGCCATTCTCTGGCATACATTTTTGTCCACTAGCTGAATAACTCGGAGGGGGCTATCGCCTCAGTCTTATCAATTTCGCTCTGCAACAATGAACGTATCTATCATGTATTTCTATTCGAATTATAAATATCTGTTCACCGGATTAGATCTAGGAGGTGCAACAAACAGTAGCTAATAAAAACCACTCTGGCTCTAGTCATGGTCGGAAAATCGGGTTCAAACTGAGTGAGAGTTCTTAGTTGAGTCTCCATGTCCGCGGAATCGATCATTTCGATGTACTGCAGTTCTCAATGTGAGAATTTGCCTCCAATTCTGAGCGTTGAGCGTCGAAAGAGTTGAACACTGTAAGGGATCCTGGAAACCACCTCTTCGGGTAGTGTTGCACATCTTGGTGCATGTAGAAGGCAGAGCACAGCTATTTTCCCGCGAAATTGAGACAGAATTTTCCTGATGGAAAGCGGTAATACAACGTGAAAAAGGAGCGCACACTAGTGGCTTTCTTGATCACCAGGTCACCAGGTTGGCGGCATTTCACTTGGAATACAGTCGACCTAGTGCCGTGAGCGAGCTCAAAGACATACTCAAATGTTTCTTTTGGAAATCACAGTCTTTGGGGCAATACAATCCAGGAAATTGGGCAGATAATAAGAGTGTAGTCGAGTCTAATCCAACATTGGGATTCGTTTAGAGCATACATATCACAAGGTATTTGAAATGGTTTCTTGGTTCCAAAAGATTTATTTAGGTTATTAGACTACAACCAAAGTTAATTCATGATTCATGAATGCCTGCAGGAAGTAATAAATGCTGCGCGGCACTTACCCCTCAATGACACAGCCGCTGATGCGCGCCGACCACAACATTTTCAGCCGCTTTTCGATTGTTTTTCGACTACTTTCAACCGATTGACCCCAATGCTCACTGTGAGTATGAAATTAACGCGAAGAGTGTCTCTGGGCTCCACTTTTGTCTACTAGCTAATTCAATCTGACGTGCAACTCAATGTTGCCAATTTCAACCTCTTCGGGTAGCGGCCCGATGCCGGCCCATCAAATTTCGGCATCGTTGCTCTTCTACTCTGGCGTTGAGCTTTGGCTGGAGAAGTTATTGATTTTGGGTTATTACACGTCGATACCCACGAATTTTATCGCAATCCGCGTTGCATAAGGTGTTTTGAGAACCGAAAATTTTAAGATTACATAACAAGGTCGGGTACCGATCAAAGATCAAAGGGAATCGACAGACTACAACAAAGCACAGGTACGAGCACTTTTTTGTTGTAGCATCTGTTTATAAGAGACTAATGGTCCCGAAGCTCCAGGTGGTTATTAACACTCATTTTTGACCTTTCCTACTGGCTGGTACCCTTTCTGAGGTCCTCTGGGCCGTTTTGCACTCCTGTATAACATATACCAAGAAGTTCTTTTCAGCCCTCCCCCGGACCCCCCCCCCCCCCCCCCCCCCCCCGTCCGAAATTTTAATCCCGACGCCCCCTTGTTTTAGGCTATGGGAATCGCCACTTTGTGAAATACATGCGGCTTGGCGCTGTACAATAATCTTCTATGTGTAAAAGGCAGGATTCCAATTGCATTTCGGTCAGCTCACCTCCACCCACGTTTGTCCTGATTCCTGAAATCTCGTGATTCGAACACGCCGGAAGATCCCTATCAGACATGTTGAGTTGACCGTCAAGTCGGTTAGGCGCTGAGATTTGCTTCGGAGGCCGCGAGTGACAGAGATCTGCAAATTGAATGGCGTAAGTCGAAAAGGATGCTAAACTGAAGCTTACTTATTTATTCTACCTCCGACATGTGGTAGCATGTTCTGGCGCTGATAGAATACTGTGCTGTGGCCGAACTGGCGCTTTCTTGAACACTCTAAGGCGGACTGGTGGAACGGATCCTATAAAAACATCAGTAGCTCTCGCTCCCCATTCGCATTTGAGTCGTGTCAGGCGCGGACAGAGTGGACAGAGTGTATCCCAAATGCAGCGGAAAAGGGAGGAAAGACCCGATAATTTACTCGCGTCTTCCAGTGATTGCTTATGTTGGCTGCAGTCCAATTGACGGAGTCTGGTTCGGATTCGGCTGCACCGCTGTAGACATGCTTGGTAGTTGCCGCCCGTCCTCTGCAGTGAAGGTCTTCCGGCCATATCGGAATTCCCAAGACACGAATGGAGAGGCGAACCGAACATTCCTATCACATCTGGTATCCTGATTGTTGGACAAATCGTTCAGTCAAACACACCTATACTTGGAAACAGAAGTGCCACATCAGTTTTGCAAACCACTATTAAGTTAAAGGAATCCAGCCTGTCTATGAAAGCAAGCTTGTCGATCTGAGTTTGAATTGCCAATACGTGCGATCAATTTCCCAAAAAGGCTTATTTGTAAGCTGACCCCTGCGAAAATTGCTGACAAATAAGCCTTTTTAGGTAGTGATCGCGCGTATTGGAATTTCAAACTCAGATCGATTGGTCTGTCTATCGACAGCATTCATAGACAGACGGTCACCGGTCTACATAAAACCATTACACGGATGCTCGGGAGACCGTAAAAACACAGCACTTTTGTCTGGCTTCGATTTATGTTCTGGAGCGGCCTGGACAGCATCACAGGCTGACTGAGAAAGGGTATTTTTTCGTTCCCCGGTCGCAATGAATACACGAGAGACATCATATAAATATGCATAGATCATCCATTCATCCCTTCGAGCAACGGCGACCCATCTCATCTTCTCCGTCTTTAACCCACTCAAGGCTCACCACGTCCCCTTCCAAGTCCCTTTCGACTATCGCCCACGGCGGCGCGCGCACGCAACCGGGTGCTCCTCCTTAAAGATCACGTTTCTGAGTTGCGGAGAGGAGAGGTAGGGCGCTTCCGCAGTCCGCGATAACGCGTAACAATGGCGCTGAGGAATAGCGCGACGAGCCCTAGGCGATATAAGGTTAGATCCGGTACTTAAGGGATCCTGTGCTGCTTACAGAACACATTGCGCTGCCATTGCTCCCACTCCCGAACTTTGACGGAGATCGCACAGTCCCAGGAGAAGTAAGGCGCCTTCAGCGCAATGTACCGTTTACGGCTGAAAGCCGACGGTATGATCAGAGAATCGGAATAAATAAAAGAAAGCGATCAAACCTGCGCGCATCTTTCTCTACGACAATCTCGCTCCACTCGCTCAGCTGCTGGATAGCCTCCTCGTACTCGCGTTGAAAATTAGCAAGCATATTTTCCTAGAGAGGGGTCAGCGGACGGACAGCAAATGAACACTCGACAACGCACACTGTCTTTCAGCCTCTTGATCTTCTCGCGCATCAGCCCCGCCAGGCTCTCGACGTCGACACCCCACCGTCTTGCCTCTCCGCCCTCTTTCGCAGGGAATGGGCTGGGCTGACGCTGCGCGCACTTGCGCCGCCCACGCGTTGCACCCAGTTCTTTCTCCATCCGCCTTCCCAGCGCGCCGATCTTCAGCTTTCTCTGCGGGTCCACTACACATCTCGGCAGGAGCCCGACGCTCCGGAGTGCCCTGCTGCCCGCGGGTGCAGGTAAAAAGAACAGCGGGTGCGACTTGAGAAGAAAACCTGTGTCGCAGGCCTCGAGGTGGAACTGGCTGCACGTCGCATGTGCGGGGCATGGCGTGCATGAGTCGGGGCGCGGCACGCCGGGCAGCGCAGGTAGCGGGCAGGGTGTTCCGTCAGGGAGGAGCGCGCGGTTCTCGGCGTTGCAGATTTCGACCGCCAGCCGTCTCGCCTGCAGCGCCTCCAGTGTAGGGTTCGTGTTACGCCCGGCAGCGCAGTACCCAATGGCCGCGGACTCCAGCATGTAGTTCACGAGGACGCCCAACGCGCTGAAGGCGAGGAGCAAAATGAGGACACGCATGAGAATAAATCCGGTACTGAGTGTCTTTGCCCTCGGCGGTCCCTCGCATGGCCCTGCTACCTCACTGGCATTCTTCTGTTCATAAGGAAAGGAACGGGTGAATGAAGTCCAGTTTCTCACTCTGATCATTATTGTGTCTTGCTTGCCACGCCTAGGGGGATTGCTTGTTCGAATACCTGAAAGATGAATAGCGTAACCCTAGTCAAGGTTGGATTAAGGGCGATTATCGGGTTAAGAGAGAGAAAGTGTGACGTGGCATCACAACGTTATCGTTATCACGTGACACATCTCTTGACGTCGAATTGAATCATTGGGTTGGATTGAAGTTGGGAAGATTACGCCAGAAACTGTGAATGCGCTCCCAGTACGGAAAGTTATGCTTCTCTTTTAAGTTCGTCTGCAAAGTGGGTGAGATGCGGATAATTCTATTGAGAAACCCGGTTTCAGCCGGAAACCCCCCCATATAAGGAAATTTTGCAGAAACCCAGAGAAAAAGTTAACTAGAAACCCACTTACGGCACTGCCAATCGGCCACCGGAGTCTCAAGGTTGGAGGTGCTCATATTGTTCGGAAACAAATGCTTCTGCACGCAAAGTAGGCTTGCCCTCCAGTAGTAATGTGCCCGGATGTTGTCTCCCGAGGGCTCTGTTGTTTTCTCCTTGCTGCCGAGCTGCCGAGGCGTGCCGAGACCACGGCGGATACTTGAAGGCTCCGGCAAGCGCGAAATGATAATGCAGCTGGATGTTTCAGTGTTAGTAGAACTTCCATAGACTTCCGTTTAGCACACTTTCAAATATTAAACACATATGTATGCCCATTGGGCCGAGAAGTCTGGCTGGCTTGAGCGGATCAATGCTGGAAATGAGCATGTTCAAGCTCAAGGTTCCATAACAACTGTCCAATGAAATCTTCCCCAAGTAAATCTGACACTGAAAAACCTCCCAGAGACATCTGCCACAGGAGGCAACAGCTCGGCATCACTCGGCATCACCTCCGGCCCATAGTGGGTTTCTCGAAACCCGGGTTTCCAAATAAGGATGCTGGAAACCGGGTTTCTGAATAGAATTATCCGTGAGATGCAGCTGACATGAATAAGCACTAGTAGCGCACCGATCTTGTTGTGGATTGCGCTACCTGGTTGGACCACGCTGTAGTCGAGACCTGAACCTGTCTGACCGAGCTCCGCATTGAATTCTTTATTACGGCCTCGAATATTGAAACAGTACATAAAAGACCAGACTCCGTTGAATGGGCAAGTAAGGACTCGAGGAAGGTCTGAACAAACCATAACTCACCGAGTCAGAGTCACAAGATTTTCGACCGACTTTGCTACCTCTTCGACATTGTTCTTCACGGCATCATGCAGTTTCTCTTCATCGTCAACCGCAAACACTGCCTTGGCTATCGAAACGTAAAATACGAATTTGGATCCCTTTGCAACGCGCTTTTTCCTGCCCTCTTCGGCTGCGTCCTTTGTGGAATCGGAGAAGAGCTTCTGACGGTCCTCTACGTGAGTCTCCAACCAGTCAACAACACGTTCGATGCGGGGTTCTGTCCATCGAATACGAGTGGCAGCCTTCTTAGCTGAAGTCGCGCCGGAGCCACTCCGTGACGCGACATGGCTCCGACCGCGGGCTCGGCATCAGTACTAGTGGTTTCCCCATCCACGTCGGTTACACTGCCGGCAACCCTCCGGGCAGGGCGCGAATCGTTCTGGAAGTATTATTAAACTACCAGCCATCCAGGAACTTCGCAGGACAGATTCCGGACGCGTCGGATGGAGCCAATTATTTAGATCACCTTTTTCATGTTTCCACGGTTCGCTTTTTCATGATCCCCTGCATTGAGCTCGATACCGACACATATTCCTATCAGTTCAGTAGGGTGTCCGCGGCACCGCCGACCTTCTAATCCGCGCTCCACCCTCCCTCCGCTGTCACATGCGTCCCTGACGTCTTCAAGGACCTCCAAAATTCCTATGGACTACTTACGAGGATGGAATGCGCTTCAGTGACTCACTTGCTATGTTTTAGACTTCTCCATCGATGCTAATCTATTCTTCGTGGTCTCGATTGTCCATCGACGTCCAGCGATCATTACATAATGGACCCAAACAGGGAACGTGGGAGAAGAGGGAGTGATTTTAGGCAGAATATGCATCGGAAGCGTTAGATTGACTAATCTGAGACCGCAGGGCCACTCAGCACGGTTTTTGGACTGAAGATATGCATGAAATCACAAGGAAAACATTACATTTTTGCTCCTGATAATGCATAAATCATCCTGAAATGCTATGCATTATGCATTATGCATTATGCGCTATTTGCATAAATCCCCGCCTACCAAGTCGGTGGACCACCAAAAACCTATGCATTATGAGGTTTATGCGTTATGAGCCTATGCATTATGAGCCTGGCGACTGTATTCGGATTCTGCTTGGAGGCATTATCGACCTCTCCAGCGGCCAATCAGTGGTTTACATTTTGAAACGCGTGACTCTATTGTTGTTGTATGTGGAAGCGCGGGGCACCGCCGCATATTACGGTAACATTGTGATGGTACGTTGTCCCCGCATATCGAAGCTTTTCCATTAAGCGTTGATTCCGCAGTCAGACAATCGATCTTTGGCACAAGACTCGCGGCACACGGCTCAACGGGAGCTGTGTCGCCACTGTTTCGGCCAGCGGCACTGGGAGGGGCACCACTACCTCGTAAGTGCTGTTTATGCCCATTTGAAATTCTTAAAACCAGTTAGCAGATGCCATGTGCACACAAACGCGAGGCCGCGCTGTTGTTGCACTCTCCTACTTATAGCCCTTCTCCTCGAGGAAATTTGGCGATGGTGCCGAGACCAAACCCCAATTCGATCCCCGTTTATCCCGTTACGATTGGCTTGTGTTGGAGGTTATAACCACTAGACTACTCGCGCGTGGAAATGTCCTCCTTCATCGGGGCTCGATCAGACTACTCGTGCGAGTAGTCTAGTGGTTATAACGTCCAACAAAATATGGAACCCCTATCTTTGGCACTCAGCGTGCAACCAGACGGGTATTGAATATCCCCCGGGGTTGGTTCCCCGAGTATCGCGCGGTGTCACGGGGCCTCCCCGGCTGTTTTTGCGGCTCAGTTGTCCGGACCACATTTGCAATAAATGTCCTCCTTCATCGGGGCTCGATCCAGCGGCCTTCCAGCCAACCCATTAGATAAGGGTTCCATATTTTGTTGGAGAGGCTAACCACTAGACTACTCGCGGGATTAGTCTAGTGGTTATAACCTCCAACAACCTCCAACACGATGAAGGAGGACATTTATTGCAAATGTGGTCCGGACAACTAAGCCGCAAAAACAGCCGGGGAGGCCCCGTGACACCGCGCGATACTAGGGCAACAAACCCGGGGGATATTCAATACCTGTCTGGTTGCACGTCAAGTGCCAAAGATAGGGGTTCCATATTTTTGTTGGAGAGTATAACCACTAGACTACTCGCGCGAGTAGTCTAGTGGTTATAACGTCCAACAAAAAACAGTTTCCGGAGGCCATAAGGTGGAATGATAATCTCTATCTTTATAAAATTGCGTGTGTCCGTCCGAAGCCTTTAAACTCCGCTTTTGGGAGATCAGGCCCGAAGCTTTGGAAGCGCTCAATAAATGGCGCTTCCTTGGGGCTATTGGCCCCATGATCAACTTTAAGCGCGCGCGCGCCTATAAAAGTGTACACAATGCCAAACTCTGCTTTTCGCTCACCGTTAAAGTTTCCGAGGGGCTTGAATTTACTGCAACTTCATCAATTCCGCCCTTGCTTTGAAGGATGGGCTGGGGATAAAATTCTGAACTTGACTGCAACCTGACAAAGACGAAGATTCTTATTGTCTTGCTCAAATTTGGTCCGCACTCAGAGCTGCAATACATGCACCAGCAGTGGTTTTGTGATAACTGACGCAGTGTTCGAAATCATATCCAACAAAAGGCTTCAGACAGGCGTAATTTTATAGTAAATCACTTCAATTAGAATTTTGCTATGAAGTTTTCGTGAATTTCTTCGATAATTTTTGGCCGGTTTACTTGCCTCATTGCCTCGCAAAAAAGAAAGATAAAAAACAGGTTTCTCTGAAAACTCGACCACACGATATAGCAAAATTTAAAACCTATTTTCATTACGACCATGTTGGCGTATCTGCAAAACATAACATTGCACTGCACATTGTGGCCCAAACCTCATTGATACCACTGTACATCTCCGTTGCATACCAAATTATGTCTCTCCGTTCATCCGACTGATCTTATTATTTGTTTCCTTATGCAAACAGAGGGTTTTTACGAATTTCTGCGATCAATAAAGGGAGAGGGGGACCGCGGAGCGGTCCCCCGAGCACTTGTAACTTATAGGAACGCATATAAAGTGTGCGGCTTCTGCGACGTCCTTCTCTCGGCCCACTCCCATCGCCTTTGTCCACCTGGATGAGAACCTTTAGGCAGGCTCGCCGGACAGCCACCACCGTCCTTGCAGGGGACTTTGATGTGTGCCCTCCCCACGTCCCGATGCTAGGCTGGCCCGAAGGGTGTGGTTGCACCTGTTTGCTTAAGAATGAAACCCGACCAGCCCCCGACAAAGCAATCTGAGGTGCCCATTCTGGAATTTTGCTGGCTATCGCCTCGGCAGGTCAATTTTGCCAAGCATTTTGAACTTCGCTCCAGGGAGCGGATTTGATGTGAATTTCCTTTTAAAGCAAAGCGGTGCCGCTGTGGGTAGGTTCGTTCCAAGCCCCCTCCGATTGGCCGATCATGTTTGCACGTCTTTATTGTTTGAAGGTATTAACGTGATTTCAGGGGAGGCGGAAATCTCTCTAGCGTCATCCCATCTTTTTGCTTCGCTCTGGTTTTTGGTACAACCATGCTCCATATGTTCCTCCTGCACGTCCCTCAACAGTCAATTCGTTCACCTCTGATCTATTCGTCGAGAAATCTACGCGACATTTGTCCTCTCGCACTTCAAACCCAGACTTGCAAAACTTGGGTTTACTGTAGCCGACGGCGGCATATGGCTGATGCTCTGGGGAGCTCTGAGATAGACAGGATGATTTTCCAAGTCAGTAAGTGCCGCAACGATGCCGTTGAAGCGTAATCCCAATCTAGAGGACCTCACTCTTGCAGTGAACAGTCAGCAGTGGACATCCGCGCTACGTTTCTCTCTTCCTCTGTCCCGGGTCTGTAGCCACCATAAATGAAACAATAAAAAATGCGGAGGACCTTTCGACTGCAAATCTCGGCTCCTCGTAGCGTGCTCTCCGCAGCTAAGTGTAGCTCCGGTCCTTGGGCGTCACGCCAATCAACTTGATCCGTAATAGACAGCTCAGAAAGATTTTTGAACGAACAAAGGGAGGGAGGGCATGCTGGATGAATACAAATGAGAAACGGAAGGCTGCGCAAGCCGGAGATGCCGATTTACCAACCAGTTCGATCGGATAAGAGAAGCAAAGTCGTCGCAATCCTGGGAACCTTTCGAGCACGTCTGTGGATTTAGAAAGTGAATTGGGAAAAAATCGGTATATGTCGAAGGTGAACTCGCCTCCAATGCGTTCCTTGTGCGAAGCAAGGCCGGCGAGTGTATCTAACTGGGGGAAGTGCCTCTGGGCCGCCACCAAAGCACCTCTCTCTGTGTATTATCGGAAAAGTCAACGACGTGACAGAGGGAAACGCCGAGAATAGCGGGGGAAGCTCGTGTGGGACAGATAAGCTGGTGATGGTGGGGAAGGTGTGCGTCTCAAAAGCATGGCGGAGAAAGAGCAACATGACATTATGGGCATAGAAGTGAAGTTGTGGTCCTCGGACATTCAGCAGATCGTGCAGAAACCGCACAAGGTCGGCAGTCCGTTCTCCAGAGACTCTCATGGTGCCGTCAGAATGGTATACATTACCCGGATAGGTGATGTGAACATTTCTGGATACCGTGAGTGAACACAGGCCTTGCAATATTGAGCTTTGACGTACCGGATATGGGGGAAAACGAGAGGAAAAGACGGGACTCACCCACTGAAAATTCCTGAGCTTCGGGAGATCCTCGGAGAGTCCCAATCTCTTTCAACCCTGTCGCAGGTAGATCAATTGACGTATGTCGTGGTGAGGCCTTGCCTCTTCCACAGCATCGAAGCCAGCCTCGATTTCGTCCACTCCCTTGCCCTCCCGTTTCAGAAGGGATTCAACAGCACAGTGGCATGCAGGTCGCTGTCGTCAAATAGCGCTTTGGGAGCAAACCATGGCAGTATATGGGCCTAGGACCAGCTTTTCAGCGGCTGGACAATTATGAAAACGCATCGGCGTACCTCAGTACCAGCAAGGATGGCAGAAGGCCCATTCATGTTTTCGAAGTGCACCACGTTGGCATGGAAAGTGGGAGCCTCCCCGACGCCCCCTTCGCCACCATGTTCACCATTTCCACCAAGTCTCAGTTAAAGCAGCTTGTTGAATGTGGGGATCTTCACCCTTGAGAAGGGCAATGATTTCCGGGATAGCATTCCCGATTGCAGGTTGGAATTCCGCTGCATCCCAAGTTAGTGAGGTCCCGCAGTTGCCAAGAGGCGACAGTTCTCACGCTGGTTTGAAAGGATGGACAGGGCAGGTAAAGCAACCACTTTCATGTGAGGACCATAATAACCCTGAAGGGCGACAATTTGCGAGATGACATTTCTGATCGCAGGCTGGAATTCGGCTGCATCCATGTAACCTTAAGTGATCTCCCACAGTAGGAAAGGGCCGACAGAAATCACATATCTCCGAAAGCTTCGTCAGGGCAGTTGAAGCAGCGTTATCTTCCGGGTGAGAAGCCTGGAGAGCTTTGTTGGTGTCTATAAGCATTGTTCAGTTCATATTATGCCCTTTGTGCGCATTATGACCAGCAATTCCTACCTCGCACGCCGGTAAGAGACTGGAGCCCTATAGCCCATAGATGGAGAGAAGACTAATAAAAGGTTAATATGCCAGCAGTTGGGTCTTAGTATGAACGGTAACTTACCTGCTGAGAACTGAGGGGGGATTTTGACGAATGAGTAGCCATGATTCAGTCAACGTGGCGTTGGTACTGTTTGGCAAGAATTTATCCATGCGGCCGGCGTGTTCTTTAAATTCTGCTATCTAATTGCGGCATCTGCTGATGGAGATCATCGTCCTCTGACGGCCACCGACGCCTGCTGGCAGTCACCGGCATCCGCCACCGTGTTCTGACCTCCTGGGTATATAATTCGTAATTCAGTGTGAGGAGTGTTGAAAGAATATCCGGCTAATTGAAAATTGTCTAATCCAGCATTACTTGGAAAGGGAAATATACTCATGTATATTGTTGGATGGGTAGGTTCTTCTGTTCTAAACTGGTGCTGGAACTTCATTTTCAAATAATTAGGGCCGTGGGAAACAAAAATCGGTTCGAACACGTCCGAACAGAGCCTCGCTGAACTGACCCTGAGGTCCAGTCCAAGGTTCGAAATTCTTTGCTGAACCGAACCCGAGGTCCAGTCCAGGGTTCGCAAACATTGGGCATTGAACTGGACCAAACTGGACCGCAGCACCAGTACTCAGATTTGTGGTCCTTTATACACAAAATGTGAATACAATACATAAACAGAAATAGAGTGAACATCCTTCTGCACAGTCCTACGGTGTTGCAGAGCCGTATGGCCGGTGTGTGGAATCTCAACCACACGTCGGTTTCGGTTTTAGCCTGATTTATTATCACTTTAGTTACATCATTTGTTTGGCTAGTAAATACGCACCCACAGTGCCAGCAAATCATTATCCTATCTCTTACGCTCATCTGTGCGAGCCAGTGCGGCCTAGTGGCCGAATCCCGTGTTTTCCAGTGTTCAACTTCGATCTACGTAACCTCGACTATACGCAATCGGCGTGCGACACCATTAGACATCACGGATTCACGCGGAATCCTTCTTGTGCTCACTTTTACAACCTATGGCTACTCTCTCAATCCACATCTCTATCATCCTATCTATACCCTCGTCTCCTTCCCCCTTCTTCATGTTTTATATTCTATAATCGACCAGCCACCGACCCTCTTAAAGAACCTGCCTCCCAGGCTTTCTGCCCTACCACAACAGATACCTCAGTCCTACAGTCAGATATTCAGTGCTTCAAGGTTCCGAGGCTATCTTGATGACATCCAAATCTCAAGCAACACAGACATGTCGAGCCTTGCACAATTCTCCACAGTACTCAAGGGGGAGCTGTGTTCTCTAAGCTGTGCTATAGATCCTGCCCAGGCTGCCATCCTGAATAGTGCCATATCTGACAATGCAAAACTCAAGAACATTGGAGACTCGGAACATCATGTCGCACCTCAAATTTATAAATTAAATCGATAGTGAATCATACCCTCGTGCTTCGCTAAAGCATTGGATCCCCACATCCACACCCAAGCCATCTACTACATACACCCTGCAGACAAGCAGGCTGGCAGGTGGCTGTGAGGAACACTTGACAAGCCAGGGAGGTGGATTGTTAGTAGGATTGAAGTATGTAAGTGGCGCTGAAATATAAGTGTTGTCATGTGGCAAGATATGGGAGGGATGGGGAGAGGCAGATATGTAGGCAGAGTATGGCCTTTCTGGCAGTAGCGCTACAGGAAGAAGGGTTCAGAAGAGGCTGGGTAAGGGGGTTCAGAATGCTGTGTGGCAGATTTGGCCCCAGTGTCTACGTGTTTGTATATGGCTATATATGTTTAGTCTTGCAAGGTTTTCTGCTTCTTGTGAATTACCAGTGGTAATGTTCAATCCGAGCCTTCATCGGTCTGCGATCAGACATCGATATCCTGCTTTACGTAGGGGTATGTATCAAGGGCGCTGAAGTAGGCTGCAGTTGCTGAAGATAAAGTTCTAGCAGAGTGCATATGGTGTGCGAGCGAGGGAGGCGAGTCGGCTGAGGCACGAGGCCAGACGAGACTTGCGAGCGAGCCTTTAAGGTTCAAGTTTTGGCTTACTAGCTCTGGAACCATATCAGTACCAAGGTACCAGGGATGCCTGGAGGGCCAATGTATTTGTGATCTGCACATAATGTATTTTAGGCAGATTGTCATCATAGTAGGTGCAGTGGAAACCGTATATTGGCTGCTTTTTCTAGTGGTTATTGCGGGCATCATGTCATCTTTTTTGGTTTGTGAAGGTCGTGTGTTCGAGTCAGGCAATGGGCAATTTTACACTTTCTCCTTGTTTAAACAATGCATTTTTGATTGAACAGGGGATTAACAAATTTGGTTGAACAGAACGTTGCTGATTAACAGGACTGGTTGAACAGAACTTTTCAGATCATAATCCAGTACTGGACACACCCATCGTCACCACCCTAGTAGGTAACTAATCATCGTCCTACTCGCCATCGGTGCCGGTCTCGTCGTCGTCGTAGTACGTCGACCTAGGAGTAAGACAAAGAGTAACGACAATAAGCTGGGAACCCGAATGGAATCTATGAACGGAGAAGATGAATGTGAATCAACATTTAGATAAAAACAGGGAGGACACACTGGTGTTATGCAAGGGCATTTTGTACAGAATCTTGTGAAGCTGCATCTCAATCTCCATTGACGCCGAGGTACCCGTTGGCGGTCAAGGGAACTCGAGATCTCAATCTGAAGCCCAATATGAGGGGAATAGGGAGCAACAAATAATCACATACCGGTACCGCAGTCAAAACAAGAGGCTCCGAAGAGTGGATATAAGTGTACGTTTCCTGAGGTCTCTGGCAGCCAAAAAGGAAGGTCGGTACAGTATACGATGGGCGGCGCTGAAAGGCAAAATGAGAGAGGGGGCGGGCGGGCGGGCAGTGGGGGAGCTGGGCCAGGAGAACAAAGAGTCCGAGAGCCTTTGCAGAACTTGCGAGTCCGGCATGAGCACAGAGAAAGTATAGACCAGCGAGCCTCTGTACCATGGAGAGAGAGAGAGCTTGCGGATGGCTTGACTGTGGCCGTAATTTGCAGCCTATTGCGGTCTCTTGACTACGAAGAGAAGGATAGCTTGCAGGTGGCTTGACTGTGGCAGTAACTTGCAGCCTATTGCGGTTTCTTGGAGGAGCAGAGAAACATGGAGAGGAAGCCACAGCATAAGTACTGGGAGATGGGGGAAAGAGCAAAGAGGCGACGTGGCAACTCGTCATTAAATGACGCCACATGACAAGCGCCAACACGTGCGTGTCGGAGTTTGAATGACTTCGAATGAAGAGATTTTGACTGCTCTCTCTTTCAAACTTAAAAGAGTGTCTTTCGTTGTTCAAAATCTGACATGAACAGGTACAAGTGTAGATTCCAAACAGTGTTCCGAAGACATAAAAAGCGACATAAAAAAGTGCCGTGATATAACGTGCCATAGCCTTGGCACACGGCAACATGGTCCGACATGTCAATCAGCGGAAGCGATGTTGTGCTACATACCATTGGCGTGGTGCTACAGTGACTACAGAGACTACAAGGGCTATGTAACTAAGACCAAGAGGTGAGCGAAAATCCTGTAAAATACACCAACCTCTTTTATGTAAATTTGGGCCTATCTGAGCCATATTTTGTCCATCCAAACGTCTCATATACCCCAGAAGGGTGATCGCAAGGGGGTAAGATTATTTTCCCACGAGTGTCCGGCATCTCTCCAGCGCCTTCAATTTTCAATATTTTGGTCTGGAACCCCCCAACCCCCCTCATTTTGGGGTACGGGCTATCGATTGAAGACCTCAATTTTGTGCGGCGAAGGGACTGGAAGGCAGAATCGTGTTTTTGATTGCCTTCCAAATCTAGTCAGAAATTGATGGCGATTTTTGCTTTTCGATCGGCAGCCTGCTGGCAGCTTCAAATTTGCAGAAAAAAGTTGATTTCGGTCTCTGCTTAACCCTGATCCTTGTGGTAACCCCCCAGAGGTCCGCACTGTAAATCATTTTGTTCCAAAAGTAGGTTAGTGTCGGAAATTTGATTGCCGCTCACCTCTTGACTAAGACACTGTTCTACAGTCAACTACATCTTACAATATATTTAACAGGGCAACTAATTCCCAGGCAGTGAGAGGCGTGAGAAGTTTCGAAGCCGTACATTTGGGGCGGGAACGCGGGTGGAGGAACGAACTCGCAGTGGTGAGAGAAAGAGAGGTGCGTGTTTGACGCGTAACGGAGCGGAGCCGAAGAGGTGCCGAGACTCGCGCTTCTGACTAAGGCAATGCTTAGCTAAGAACCCAACCGACTGGTCGTAAGCGGGTTGTTGTATAAATTCCAGTCTGAGAGTTTTGGCATTCTTTTGAGGTTGTTCCAGAATATAATTAATGATATATTGTTCGTCTCATTTCCAGAGCCAAGGCGAAGGGCGAGAATTAAGCATTTTGAACTTGTAATCCATTTGTATTCCGGGCAGCGTACAGTGCACGGGGATGAACCAAAATGAAATGGAAGTTGAATGGCTCCTCCGATTTTGTTCTAAACACTTGCGCGAGTCAATGCAGCAGGCAGTGAGAGCGAGGAGGGGTGGGATCTGTCACGGCCGGCTTTTGTTAGTAGTCGGCAAGTGATGCAATCAGTTCGGGAATCTTTTTGATGGGATCAAGTTCTACCCTCCGACCACTCCTGACTTTCCGCCTCAAACGTACAGTGGTGCTCTAAATAAATGCCGAATTGTAATTTGCGTAATTCCATCAGTTTCACTCCGAATTGGCCCAAACGACTTGTTATACGGAAATTAGACATGAAATAGAGACCAACCATATAGTTGTCCATTTTCCTTTTGGGGTAATCTGCCAGAACAGCTTAATTTTCTGGGCAGCGGAGAAAATCGCTTTTTGGTATTACCTTATATGGAAATTTCATCTACGTGACATGAAAGGGCTTGAAAAATAGTGCACATTCATGTCTTGAGCCAAAGGAATCTACCTTGTACTTATTGAGATACAGGGCAGACAAAGTTGTGTCTTTGAGTGAATTTCTTGTGATTTCTTCACTTTTGGGTCAAAATGCGCAACTTGCTCGCCCTGTATCTCAATAACTACAAGGTAGATTCCTTCGGTTCAAGACATGAATGTGCACTATTTTTCAAGTCCTTTCATGTCACGTAGATGAATTTTCCATATAAGGTAACCCCCAAAAGTGACTTTCTCCACTGCCCAGAAAATTAAGCTATTCTGGCACATTACCTGGAAAGGAAAATGGACAACTATATTGTTGGTCTCTATTTCATGTCTAATTTCCGTATACCAAGTCGTTTGGGCCAATTCGCAGCGAAACTGATGGAATTATGCAAATTACAATTCGGCACTTATTTAGAGCACCACTGTAAGCACCAAAACGGGCAAGTTTTGCGGCAAGGACGGCATCATTCAAACTCCGCGCCTGTCAACGATGCACAGCATCCTGTCAGCCACATACTTTCTTTCCTCCCCCACCATCCCCCCTGCTCGCCGTCGTCCCCCGTCCTCGATACCGCCCTGCCCACTGCTCCTCGGATCAAGAATGCCGTTGGCGACGCCTGCGTCCCGCATTCGAGGGAGTTACCTGCCTGTGATCTGCAACATACAATTTACACCAGATGTGCTGATCTATTGGAAAATCACTCTGTAGCCCATCCATTGCATTCTGACTTCGACCATGTACAGTCAAAGCTGTCTTAACCCATAGCTGTCATAACCCATAATCGCCCATAAGCCATACTTCTTTCAAGGATTTTGCCTCATTCTTGGCAGGGATAACCCATAAATCTGCGGTAACCCATACCCTGGAGCATCCACCACCCCTATGGGTTAAGACAGCTTAGACTGTAGAAGCTTTTACTCGACCTGCTCTTACTTTGTTGGGTGCATTACATAGAATTGACTTGAACTTGCGGAAAGTTCCGGAATGTAGAAATATACTGGCTGCACATTTGAGCAGTGGCTCCTGTGGACTCCATCGATCTGGTTTTCGACATCTCGGTTGTGCTTCGCTTTGGCTCTCTCAGATGTGCACAATATCGAACTGCATAACATTCCTGCTATGGATCTTGGTGCCTCTGTGACTTTGAATTTAGAGCTGGCCCAAATCAATATACTGGCCAGGGTAATCAACACGTTGGCAAAGCGTCCGCTCCGACGGGTTCTCCAAATGCATAAGGTTGATTTTTCTCTTTCGGATGGTACTGCCGCACTCAGAAAACATTTGAGGCTATATTTGAAATGATTACGCCGTGGCAAGAAGTTGGATTCTCGGCATGAGCGTAAAACCCGACGAGACCAAGAATTGTCTGCTTTGAGATCGGATTGGCCGACTTTGGTGCCCGATATTAAAAAACGTGCATTGGTATCAGCATTTAACAGTGCGATATCAGCGGAATCACTGGGCACTTTTGTATGCGGAAGTTGCCCAGGAAAGATGTCCATGAAAGATTAGAAGTGTATGAGAATCAAGGACTTCAATCTCGGGCTGTTGCGGCGGCCGGATTACGATGTTCTCAAGCACGGTGAATTGGACTCCGACTCCGAATCGGACGATGATATCGATGTGGACACGAACAACGATGATGAATGCAGCAGTGAAGATCTTCCAGGCCAGTCTTTGACTGTCGTAGATGTAATGGATGTTGATGAAGACGCTGGTGTCAATGCGGTTGGTCAGCCTTCAGAGCAGGCATGCATTGAATGCGAGGAGCTTGAATATGAAAGCGATCGTGCTGCTGCTCCCCTTCCTTGGCTGGACCCCAATTATATGCCTCCAACTCTGCCATACGATGAACCCAGGAATTTTGACTCTGATGGAGAATTTGAAGGTGTTCTGTTTGATCCCGATGGCATTGGATCTGACGACGAAGGAGAAACTGTGCTTCTTGCCTGTAAAACTTGTTCTCCTTCCCTCAAACAGGGAAAAATTCCTAGGCTTTCTCTTGCCAATCCTGTCCCTTCAGAACTGCAGGAACTCACTGTGATAGAGGAGACCATTATTGCTAGATGTCGTGCAAAATGCTGGTTCATTCAGCCGAAGCAGGAAGACGATTATTCCACTCCAATAACGCAGCGTGGAGTACGCGGTCATGTAATTGTATATCCACAGCAGCCTTCGGCAATTGCGAAGATTCTTTCTCCATTCATAGACGAAGTCATTACACCCATTTGTGTTATTTTTGTTGGATCCAACCTACCAACCTCAGAGTGGCTTCAAAAGAAAGCTAACCCTTGACCGTTCGCAGGGAAAAGGTATTGAATGCACTTTACAAAGACATCGAGATTAATGCCAGTGTATTTGATGGACAACCGGACGAGACAATTTTCCCGTTCCACATTCAACATGTTGTTCCTACTGGTGGAAGCTGCCATAGAGCACATGAAATTGCGGGGGAAAAAATATATTGGAATACCACACGATGTGAATTCGAGGAATGAATTTAATCGCGCGCACCCTGTCTGACCCTCAGAGCGGCGGGAGACCGGCGAAAACGTTGTCTGCCTTATTTTATCTCATGAGGGCTGCCAAACAACAAAATTTATTTGGCAGCCCCAGATCGTCGGCCGGGGGACCTGCCAAATAGAATGGATAATTCTATTGGCAGCCCGGCTTCTTTAGCAGCCCCCGTTTTCGGGACGGGTTGCCAAATGGAATCTGGCAGCCCCATGATTTGCTAATGCTCGATAAGGTCCCTGGCCCGCCCTTCGTGGTAGGCGGTATGTACTAGGCTAGGATCAAGTTGTACAGTTGAATATTTAATACAGCTTTCAGCGCTTTTCTGAGATAAATTCACCCTCGTCTGCGCCATATTTTGATCCGAGTGCCTTTTCTTCCGTGTACCCTCGATTTTCAATGCTCTGACATTTTCCTTCTCCGGAGACCATTGACTAGACCTTTTCCGACACCTTTCACTGGTTGAACATTTCGAGTTTTTCAGTGAAAAAATTGGTGAAAAATGTCCATTATTTTTTCACACTTTTTTTACTGAAAAAGCAAGTGAAAAACTTAAAAACTTTTGCAGCACTTTTTGCCTTGTTTTAAATTTTTTGCCTTGAAAACCAAAAAGTGGAGAAAACATTCTAAGTTTTTCACCTATGTTTTCAGTGAAAAAAGTGTGAAAAATAATGGACATTTTTCACCAATTTTTGCACTGAAAAACTTGAAATGTTCAACCAGTGTTCACCACCTTGCTGTTAGTGGCCATGAGGGTTTTCGCTGCCACCCCTTTCTTTTCGTGCCCCCGAGAATTCAACCTCCCCGTTGCAACAGCGGGTACATGCCGACGACGATGAAACACGCGGGGGTCACCTTTGCAGTACAGGATGCTGAACCGAAAGAAAAATAGTAGGTGGACGGACGCAACAATTTACACTTGAATAAATGGAAAATATTATACACCATCTCCTCGCCCTTCACTGCATTCAGGGACCCCGTCGACACAGCTTGCAAGACACGTGTCGATCTGTGCAGACCCTGGGAGACATCGCCTGTTGACGTCGGATCTGCAGAGTTTGCACGACATAGGTCGACGTCCTGCCGACGGTGCGTCTGCAAGGGTGTGCCGACCCCCATCCGCACGGGTTGCCAGACTCGGGTTAAAGCCACCGTTCCTCCTTTTCTTGGACCATAACCCGCGTCAAAGCTTCCTTACCGATGCTTCTTGGCAACCGTTGTAACGTAAAATGACGGCAAAGCCCGAAACGAGGCAAATCTGAGCAGTTTTTCGTGTCTTGGCGGCCACAACTTTGCTCAGTGTATGCCAGAAAAATGCTGTAGAGACTAACCAGATATTCTAGCCATTCCAGGCCCTCAATGATTATTTTCTTGACCACTGACTTGTCCGGGACATGCGCATTTCGGAGTTACTGCTTGACAGTGGGAAAAACGTTGTGTTTTGTCGTGTGAGCGCGATGATAACCAGATCGCCCTGTCAAACAGGGAGCTGGGCGGCTCTCAATCAATGCCTTAGACGAGTCCTTGACACCCCAGGTACGCTCCGAGAGCGTCAATGGGATGTCCCCAAATATTGACATCGGCATGCCGTGCAGACGTCCAGGTCTGTAGATATGTGCAGACCGGGGTCGTGCATGGCCTGTGCAGACGACCCCCCTGAACGCAGTGCTTGAGCTGTGATACGCCAATGATCCCTGGGTTCGGTCGCAGAGGTAATTTTAATGCCATTATCATGAAGGATACAGTTGGACTTTCTTGTGAATGTCCTTGATCCCTTACTCACTTGAAAAATACATATCTCTCGGACGGCGACAAGATGATACAAGTCGGAGGAAGCCCACATAAGAGATTAGATGGGCCGATACACCGGTCCGAAAGATGTACGCCCGTGGGGCTGCTAAATAGAAAAATGTTATCTGGCAACCCCAAACCAGCTGGCAGCAAATAGAATTATCCCATGTATATATTGAAATTGTAGATACACCTACCGGTTAGTGGGCTCTGCCGCAACAGCGCGCTATAGTTGTTATTATTTCAACCATGTTGAGGCTCAGAACGGAACATGCCGGCAGTTTTGATGCAATGTTCAAAAGCATCGAACGGACTGTTTCTACCAGCAGAAAAGTACTCAGCAATATCAGAACATCATGAATATAACCCACCCAAGTCTCAATCAAGTACTGGGAAAAGATACCCAAGCCCAATCTGAGGGCTCTGGTAGGCTCAGTGTTTCTTCTTTCTTTTTTTTTTGGCAATCCCGAAGCCCGAGGTGACCCAAATGACACAGAATCACAATTGACATTAATCCGGGTGGTACATATGTAGAAGTAGTATTATTGAAGGATGCATTACTGATGGATAAGCCGAAATGACTAATCACGGATACTGTTCCGGACACAAAGCAGAGATGACTACTGCCTTGAAATTGAACTCGGAGAATATCTTGGGTTCCAAGCGATAGGTTGAGGTTGTTCCCAGGTATTCAAGGGGTATCAAATCTAAAAACATTATCTGCCACTGCGATTTATTTCTACGGCATCCTCCATTTTCTGTGGATTTTATTTCGCAATGACAAATGTTGGTTGACTAAATCTTTGTTTGTACATGTAGCAAAACAAAATCCATGTTCTCCTGGGTAGCCAAACCTAAAGGTTCAGCAATAAGGAGCGGGAGCTCGAGCGGGGTGTTAGGGGGCAGCACACTCTACGTTTTCAAATCATGCCCAAGTTCAGCAAGAGTATCCCGCAAAGGATGGTACAGTACGGCCGTTCGAAAAGTTCACAATCCAAACCCTCCGATGATGTACAGGCACGTTTACGATCTATCAGGTCGTGCAGGTCAGTGAATCAGCTATTGATTTGACTCCTTGTTTCATTCGTGTTGCTAGAGAGCATAAAGCATGCTCGTATACATCTGAATCCTGGGATGCCAACCTGTGCATTGGCTTAACCTGCAAAACCTCCACAAGGCACTACACCTGCATCCTCCAAATGGCACAAAGAATCTCCGAACTCGCCCATCCCCAGCGCTTCATCGTTGTCCCCCGCCCCCTTAGCTACAACAACGGCTAGGAGTGCACGAACTGGACGTCCCAGAAGGACCATCCCGATTTCAAAGCATGCGGGAACGGGTATGCCATCAAAGCAGTTGCCCAGTATGAATGAGCTGTAAAAACATACATTGAGTGATGTTGTGGGTGGAATGAAGTATATAGAGCAGTATGTTGAGTCAGAATGTGGTTGGAACTCACCTAAACAACGAAATCTAGGCTGAAAATGCAATGCTGTCGCTTGCCGGGCAACGGATCAGCCCCGGATCATGTCCAGCATGCCGTTGCCGAGACCCGTGGTCACCTAGGGATGAGCACGGGTACGGGTCCAGGTATAAATGAGCCGACCCGGACCCTTACCCGCAAAACTCGAGCCCGAACCCGCGGGTTTACGGGTTATGGTGGCGGACCGAACTTCATGACAAGCCGCATTTTTTGTCAGATTCCCTTGAGATTTGAGATTTGGAAGGAACATATAGGTTTATCGCTAAAATTTTCATTTCAGAAAAATCGGGGTAACTCCTAATTTAGGGTTACAACGGCAGATTTTGGCCGGCGGAAAAAAAATTGTGTTTACCTAACTCGAGGCTGAGAGGGCTTCATCTGGGCTTTCAACATAACTGGTTTGCTGCTTGAGTGATTGGGAACCCTCAAATGAGCCCACACTGAGCATGAGTTCCCCTTTCATGTATTTTGTTGTTATGCGAGTCAGTACTGAACAACGCTGAACCTACTGATAAAATCGCAACCTGATTGAGTTGTCAATCAGGCTGATTGTAAGTTCTTCCCACAGTGCGTAGGTGCCTAAGACATTATCGTTTCAGTCTGGTGTAGAAAAAGGAGAGGAACGCTCGTACCATCCGCTCGTCTTCCCCAGAAAGCCAATATGGTTCTTGTCAAAGTGAGTGCTTGGTCGAAATTCATCGCACTGGCAGGCGAGGCGCGGATGGCGTCACTGCTGCACTATCACAGCCGTTGTCCGCGACACGGTCGGGGCCAGGCGCACGCGCGCGGCTCAGTCAAGGGTCTCGAACAGCGGAAGGCGGGGATGGGCAATAAGTGGTTATAGAAAGGCGATGCTTACCAAGGATCGAGACTGTACAGATTGATCTGGGAGGAGCGTAAAAGTGCAGGTCAGCCATTGGGAAGGACGATTACGACAGTCAGTACCTGGAGGCTAAGATATCATCGGAAACGATTCAGCAATGAAGCGTTGAGCTGGGAATTGTTCTCGAGCTAGATAAAAAAGACTGGTTTGCGTGTAAGCGTATATAGGATACACGTCGAAGAATAAGATGCATACACATCTGAGGACAGAAGGGAGTGGGCGGCGGAGAAAGAGAAGGGTATAGCAGGGGCAAGACGAGGAAGGAGCAAGAGGGATGCGCGGGCAAGGGAGAAAGTGATGGATCTTGAGGAAGAACGTGTATAACGAACATTGCGCACCGAGTACCAAGACGTCGAGGTGGGTTGCTCCAAATGAGTCTCCCCGCCGCCAACACTGTCCCGACTGTCACATTTCAGAATATATGCGCAACGACTTGGGGGAAAGGCCGATTCAGCGGAGAAAAAGACAAGGATGGTTTGGGGTACTCACTTGAGAGGCTTCTGTATCGTCAAAGAACATGGTACCATGCACTGGACTTTAGTCTGAGTGCGCTACTCTCCGGTTAGGCATGGGGTGCTTACGCGTCAAGGTGCGGTCCTATTCTCGACGCTGGCAGCTTTCTATACCACCAGTGGTTGCAGAGTCGCGTGTGAGACCTTTGAAGAGGACAACTGAAGCGCCGATAGTTCACAAGATGCGATAAACGCGACTTACGCGTCGATCTTGCTGCAGCCCTCAAAGTCGTCGGTGCACGACCGGAAAAGCTGGAAAGCGTGTCAAATTCACGGCAGGGGTTGGGGGTGTAGAGTAAATACCGCTTAGACACGCAGAATTGCGGTACAGGGACGAGCAGACGAGAAGACGGCGAGATTGTGGTGGAAGAGGCGAAAGAGGAGAAGTGCGCAAACACTTGCAAACAGCCGCACGTGATAGCAGCGCGGCGCAACGATCCTTTCTCAGATATTCTACGATTCAAAGTTTGACATCTAGGTGATTCCTAACTGTTTCTATACCTTGATATATACTGCAGAAATATATTCAGATTTTTTCACACTATAGAGCTTCAGCTGCACATGTAAACATCCAGAAGCGGCGCAATCATCGTCTGGCCAAGTCATAAAGCCAGGACTCCATCAAACAAACTTGTCCATCTTTCTTCCTCCCCGCACGACTTCCTCTGGCTCTTATCTCGTCAATTCTGCGGAGCTATCCTCTCTCTCCAGCAATCTCTACAACGCATCGACAACTTCAAGCAACAGCAATTCCTTTCCTCATCAACTTGATGGGTACTATTCTGGTCAAGCAACGTCAATCGTCAAAACTCAAATTCAAATGTTCTGTGCTTATCCAAGCCTGCGGCGCTTCAACTCCAAGTCAGCGCCAATAACCTCTGCTTCAGGACCTGGCTGTAGCTCGTTCGGCTATTTGCATCAAGATCACTTGTTCCTGATTCTTGCCGCCAATCAAACGCCAATCCCTCCTCGCCCTTCAAGTTCTCGACGTTGGTCGACAGAGTCTTCAATTTTGTGTGTTCCCCCTTAGATGTCCTGCAGTAGATACAAGAAATATATTATATTCCCTGCATTTGTGGCCCGAATAAGCCAAATGGCGAGGAAGCGTAGCAACCGCCCAACAACAGGCGAGCATCATCAACACACGTGAATTAACGCCGGTTCTATGGGGCTCTATGGGGGTCTATCCGGCGCTATGGATCTACTGCTCTACGGCTCTATGGAATCTACGGTAGAGAATGCAAGTCTATAGCTGCTGTACATAGAAGGGGGGGGGGGGTGCCTACGGCTCTATGGCTCTACTGGAGCCTACCACGAGCTATGTATCCACTGGGTGTTTTCCAGATGTCGGATTTGAATGGCGATTTGTTTTCTAGAATGCTGGGTAAATTCTGGGTAAAATTGTCCCCAAGACCAATGGGTTTGAGGCATCAATTGAATTGAATCAAATGGTTTGCAGGGCATAGCACACGCAAAAATGCTCGGATTTGAGTGGCAGTAGGATTGCCCCCAAGACCAGTGGATTTGGAGCTGTATTGAGCGAGATATGCTCATGCTGGGTCCACATTTTGAAACTCGTGATCTCAATGGCTTGGTGGCGATGTGCATCAATTCAATCACCAAATCACATCAATTGAATTGAAACAAATGAATGGTTTGCAAGGCATAGCTCACCCCAAAATGCTCGGATTTGAATGGCGATTTGTTTTCTGGAATGCTGGCTAAATTCTGGGTAGGAATCCCCACTTTAGGAGGCAATTGGGGTCAATGTCCCGGACAGATTTATTATACACCAAATTTATTGTATGTTTTTGTGCACTCCCGCGCCGACTGAAGCAGTCAGAGAAAATAAAAGATGAATATTGACCCTCAATCACAGAAATAAGTCAGTAATTTATACCCATATTACAACGTGTTAAGCCCACATTTCGCAAAACCATCAAAGCAGGCCAGATCATCGAGCGGAGTTTTAAATAACACTGCATTGCCAGTGCCCACAACATGCTGCGTGTTATTTGGCATTGTGCCGACAAAACGTGACATTTTATAGAGAGCGATTTCGCTCGGTTTGAATTCGGGGTGATAGCCAGCTCGAGTCTGAACAAAACTGTCTCCTCCGATTTCCTCCTGCGGGCCTGGTCCTTAATCCAGGAGCTTGGCAGCTCTTCATTCTTGACAGAGGCGGTGCTGTATTTGCGCTGGGCCGACTCAATAGCATCGGGAATTCTCACAACACATCACAAGATATCCACTATTGCAGGAGCTGGATAACCAGACTAAATGCCTGATCCCAATCCCGACGAATCTGGGAGAAATTTTGGATTTTGCCTATGTCAAATCCCGACATTTTTACCCAATTTTCGGCTCAAGCCTCGTCCAAATCCCGACAAAATTGCGCCTATGCCTGTGTCAATCCCGACAAAAATCGCCCTAGGTCATGGGTCCGAATCCCGAGAAGTTCAGCTCCGTGGGGAACAGGCATTTGGCCAGACTAGCCGGGGTCCTACTGTTGCGGATATTTTCTGTCCCGGCAATTGCCGTTGCAATTGATTCGGACTGGATGGAATACACTCCTCACAGCACCGCCTCCCTTTAGAATGAAGAGCTTCAAGGCCCTAGGCTCAATGACAGGGATGTTTCCCTCCTTCTGATTGTCTTTGATGGTATTTCTGGGTACATCAAGAGCTGATAATTACAGCTAATAACAGTACCAAAGGCGCGAGCGGATTTCTTTTCCGTTTTGGGATGTTTTCGAATAATTCCCGGTATCTCGATGAGTTTTTCGCCAATCCGCATAAAACCTAGCTAGGAATCTCGCGCTAATTCCTCCAGCATGAATTTCAGGCAGATTAACCGCCGCTGAAGCAAGTTGCACAATATTTTCTGTGTTTGGCCCTGCTTTCTCACAATTTTGGCTGTGTGAGCCGCAGGAATGGAATGCCCACCGATATTTTGGCAGAATCAACAGCGTGGACGCTAAGAGAATTTCCAGCATAAATTTCAGACAAATTAAGCGCCGCTGAAGCAAGTTGCACAATATTTTCTCTGTGTTGGCCCTACTTTCTCACAATTTTGGCTGTGCGAACGGCAGGAATGGAATGCTGACCAATTTTTTGGCAGAATCAACGGCGTGAATGCTAAGAGAATTTCCAGCACAAAGTTCAGGCAAATTAAGCTCCGCCGAAGCAAGTTGCACAATATTTTCCGTGTTTAGCCCTGCTTTCTGACCATTTTGCCCATGTGAGCCGCAGGAGTGAAATGCCCACCAATTTTTTAGCGGAACTGGCGACATGAACGCTGAGAGCATTAAAAAGCCGAGTTTGGCATTCCAATTGTTTGGTTAACAATTTATTCTTGCAAGCCTTCGGCTGCAACGAGGAAAGCAAAGGAACCAAATCCCAAGAGACAGTTTTGCTTGAAATTGCGGTTTTCAAGTGTTCTGTGCTTGCGCCCAATGTCCTTACTTGAATCAAGAACCAGAAAATAGAGAGGTTGCGCAAAAGCCGCATGAGCCGCATGCGGCTTTTGGCCATTGCGCAGAGCCGCGCACTTTTCCTGCGTTTTCTTGGGCCTTTTCATGCTCAATATCATCCATTGTCCCTCTAAGCTTTGTATTCCACTACCGAAAATATTAGATAGGATGTGCAAAAGCCACACGAGCCGCATGCGGCATTTGGTGCATTGTGCAAAGCCGCACAACAAATTGGAAATATGAGAGGTGTCAACTAACTATTGTAATATGAGCTTACCTGAGGTGAAGGAGAGGTGCTGTGGGGAGAGGGAAGATCCTTGGCATTGCTTCTGCTGCGTGGCAGATGTGAAAGTATGGAAAAAGTTAGTGATGCTTTGTGATGCTTGAAAAATGCGGCCTCCCATGGGTGCACATCCAAAACATAACACTCTTGAGAGTGGAATATGAGATTTAGGAGGCATTGAATGGTACTTTGAAAGACAAGAACCCAGAACAGCAAAGCAAAAGCCGCAGCATTGCACAATGCACAAAATGCCGCATGCGGCTCGTGCGGCTTTTGCACATCCTATCTATTTTCCCTGAGGCAGCAAGCTCAATCGAGCTATTGAGTGCGGCTCGTGTGTAGTGTGAGTGGTCCAGTCCGAGGATGTACTCGAGTATATCAAGTGGTTGAGAACGAGCAGGAGACGACGGACTCGGAGCGGCATAATTCCTGTCTCTGTGAAGAGAGGCTGCGATGGCTGAGTGCGGATGAAGGTTGAGAATTTGCCTTACACAGCTCTTTAACGTGTACATCTTCACTGTCCGGCGTAATTTCGCAACCATGGATCAAGTGACAGTCTACGCGCGCCATATAAAGCTGTTTCAAGTCGTTGGATATTAATCTACCGGTCATATCCTCAATAGCCATAATCCGGTGGCCGCAGAATCGTGCCGTGCGTGTTTTGGCTTTGTAATGATCGACGAAGATATTTTGAGAGTCAGTTCTCAAATTGAATCCTACGTATTTCTCCTCTAGTTTGATTGCCAGTTGCATATTTCCTAGATGTAATATTGGGGTGGGGAAGGGAACGCGGCCAAAAATCAAGACGATCGTTTTGATCAAGTTGATCAGGATGAATTTCCTTGCAAACCATTTTCGTCGCAAACTTAGCATTCAGACCACGGGGGACAGGGAAACAATTAAGAGATCATCGGCCAGTGCAAGGAGAGAAATTCGTACACCCGTTAGAATGACGTCGTCGAGATCAGGAGGAAGGGATAGATCCGCGAGGAACAGATTCCAGAGATGGGTGACGCCGGGTCTCCGGTGAGTAGGCCAATGAGAGCTTTGAATCGGGCAGATTCCATGTCTCCGTGTCTGACGTAGTAGGTCATTTTGTCATACAACATTCGTAGCCAGTCAAACATCAGGCTGCCCATTCCCATGCGGAATAATTTCAACCATAACGTCGGTTGGTCCGTGGAAGGGAATGCATTCGAAAAATCGACTGCCGCAACATAGAGTGTACGGCCGTGTGCTCTTGCCCACTCCTTAAGACAGCGAAGGATGAAAGGGTTGTTTTTTGTTCGATACCCGGGGCGGAATCCGTTCTGCCACGGTGGGATCAGTGTGCGTGATACAGCCCAATCATGTATGCGCCATTGGATCAATATTGTTAGAGCCTTTAGAAAGCAGCTTTCCAGTGCTATGAGCCGATAGCTATCTGGGTCTGAGAAAGCCTTCGGTCTTTTGAGGATCCCGATCAGCGCAGTGGTGAACCAGATGGACGGACCATCTTTTCGTGCGATACATTCGTTGCCTAGTACGGCGAGGTCCCCGTTTGGGATCTCAAGAAGCTGGGCATAAGAAAGCCGGTCCTCGCCCTCTGCACTGTCCAGCGCATGCTTCCGGATGTGGTCTTTGAGACGACCCATGCCCTCTAGGCTCCATTTCCTGCTGAAGAATTTCTCTATCCTCCTTTGAGTCTGGAAGTAGCCCGGCAAGAATAATATTTAGTTTGTGTTGCCGTTAGTCGAATTGTTCAGGCAATGTCTCGGGCGGGTTGAGCCTTTTCTCGAATACGGTTTTGAGCCTTGCCGCTGTGATGGAAATGGGTCCGGGTTTTGGATCCGCCAGACGCTTGATTTCTTTCCAGAAAGCGGCCCTGGATGGAGCTTCCATTAAATTTTTCTTGTTCATGTCGCGCATTGCTGCTAGTTTATCCCTTCTTCTATGAGGAAGGGGATAGGCCGCACGGTCGTAGCGCTTCGGTACAGCACTCTCTGGATTGGACGTACTATTATTTTGAATGTCCGCGCTGAATTTTGGCACAGGAATGGTATCACAACAGCTACCGCACAAATACTTCGGGATCAAATGAGAATTGCGCCGGGGTGGTAAAGGAGCCATCGTAGGCAATCGTCGGAAGCAGTCGCCTCTGAAGAATGGTTAGTCAAATTAAGGCGCTGGAGGGTTCATTAACCCAGCTCCACTCATTCCTAAATTGCTAGAATTATCTGATTCACCCTGGACCGACAGCGAAAGTCCGGCCACGTCATCCTGAGGGCTTTGAGCCTGAGGCATGGATCCAGGAAAGTGGGTTTGCAGCGAATTCATAACGTAGATAGATGGTAATATGTGTGTTGTTTCTGACTGATCCAATTCGTCTCAAATATTCACAGTACATGTATCGGTAGGATCCAAATGACATATTAAAAATCGGAACCAGAGGGTGAAAACTGCGTCGGGAATAAAATGGACAATTGCAAAAGTCCATGTGTATACAGTCGTTTACTCGGGGACGCGACGAGCTTCAGATGGTAAGTCTCGAAACCCAACCCGGCGCTGGTGCTACACAGCATACATGTAGGTACCACATTCACATGCTAAGGCGCCTCTAGTAGGCCGTAGCAGTACAGAATACGGAAAGATATCCGAAATCGGCCGACTCCTGGCATCTCGCCAACTCTGGTCATCAGTACCAGTTATGCATCTGGCATGTTGAACTGTAGGCAAATCCATGATATTTGGTTTAGTCCTTAGTGTTGTAGTAATATATTGTGCTTACTGCCTGAGAATAGCCAGTAGATGAGTGGGGGTTAGGGTTCCCAGGTGACTGGTGTTGACACGGTGGGTAAAATCCTTTTGGCAAAAGTCACCCGAAAATATGGTGAATTTCACTGCCAAAGTATGTACAGTACGTGAAACGGCATTGTGAAATGGGTCATACTGTACTTGAAATTTTTCAACCTCTGGTGTGAATATCACTTTTTGGCCGTGACATTCATGTCATATCGGGGTGAATTTCCCTCAGTTTCTACGTGAAAATGGGGGTCAATTTCACCAAGTATGGGTCCCACAGTGGCCTTAACTGCGATTTTGACAATCGTTAAGCCTTGGTTAATGCTTTAATTCAGGGTTTAAACCTCAAATTCCCACTGTTAGCGTGATTTCAAGCCATCCCGATTACAACTGTTTGCGGAACTTAGGGCGCCGCCCGTTTTTTTTCTGTTTTTGGTCAGTTTTCACGAGAAAAAACACTGTAGGCTCAATTGTCAACCTTTTGCCTCCGGAATATGCTCAAACGATTCAGAAAAAAAAATGCGCGGGCTAGGCGGCTTAAGGTTTTTCCGAGCACCTCGAGGTCATTTCCTGGGTCTTATTCTGCTGATTTCGACTGTCAGAGAGCAGAATGCCCCGCACAGTAGCTGTAGCGGTCGGATTTGCCTAGATTTTTGATATCATACACGTCACTGTATTCTGGAGGGTGGGAACAAGATCCGGCTAGACCGCGTCACGGTATGGTGCCTCTCACTTAGTCCCCGCTAGTTTTGTACAGTGGCCAAACGAATCCGAGGAAAATTTTTGGCTGGGAGACACCCAAATTGACCCATCGGTGATTGGGCCCTTACAGTCGCTTTCACGAATTTTACGAGTGGAGCAGTCTTTTCCTTGAACAACCCTTTGATCGAGCCGTTTGGGCGCGGCTGCTTGTCCTTTTTGGCTGTTTCCTTGCAGATTGGCTGGTTCAAGGAAGCGTTTAACAAGTATTTTCCTGGATGGGAACTGACGTAGAGACGTAAAAATCTTTGGCTTACTCGGATCGATAGTGTATAGTAGTACTTGGCTCAAGTCTAAATTGTACGAGATTGGATTGGAATTGTGTGGTCCACTGCACGACGCAGCAAGTCCTTCTCTCCTATAAGGCGACTACGGAAATGATTCAGGCAGCTGCAGTACGGTAGGCGGGATGGTCGAGGATGAAATTTGGCATTTTGACATTTGACATTTGTGTTTCGGTGATGCCCGAAATGATATCTGATCCAACACCAGCGCAATAATAGACATAATCTCAATTTGGTCCAATAACAGGAGCGACAACCTTAGTCTACATAGGTCTAATTGATAACACTGAGCATTGACTCAATTTCTGCGTTGACCGGTTTCCCCGCGTCCCATCATTCACGATCACGTGAACAGCATCTGGCGCGATCGAAGGTTGTATTGTACACCGGTGGCTGCACGAAATCCTTTCAAAGAATTATAGAAGACAGGTCTTATGTTAATGAAGGCCCTGAATTGTTTTGGAGGCTTGTTACCTGCGAAAAATGTGGTCTCATAGCCCAAATACTGTCGGAAACCTGATCAGAAAGGCCATCTTAGGTGGTCAAAGCACTGTGTATTCAAGATTTCATTCGAAATGAGGAAGCATTCGACAAAATATCGTCCATCCCTCATTCAACACAAACTTTGGTGCCCCAATGTGGTCATGAACTGCCCAAGCCATTGCCTCAAACTCGTCCGATACCCACCTATAGCATTCATCACGGGATTTCGGAATATTCTGCCTGAGGGCATCAACGAGATCCTGCCACTGGAAATTGCAAGTCGAATGAGACCAACTTGTTTTTCATTTCATCCCAAAACAAGTTGAGCTCATTGACATCAGAATCAAAAATGATGCAACTTTCTCCATACAACTTGAGTCTCTGGACACCTCGGTCTGAAAGTACGGGAGAGCAGTGGGAGGCTGAAAATCGCAAGTCCGAAACCTCATTTGGCGGCATCAGCCAAAATCATGACTAGTCAAGCACTGATCTTCTGGCCCTCGTGATCGGTGCGTGGGAAACGACTGGTCGTGAGTCAACCGAACAATTTGTTTGCCTTTGTTTTTAAGAAGCCCGTGCACGTGATCGCCACGTCACGATCCGTTTAACCTCATGTCCTCGAATGGTGGCGACGAGTCTGTCGACTCAGCGTCCGAGGCTGACCCTGTCAAGCCATTTATTCTCGTACTGCAGCGACAAGTCAAGGAGCTCACGTCGTGTATGACTCTTTCTCGCCTGGCAAGTCCATTTGTTCCCTTGACATATGCAAATCACAATACTTCTCGTAGTCGTTTTCGGATCTCTGCGCCACCGCGGAAATAGCATTTGAAGCCTATTCAAAGGCTTGGAGTGCTGTCGATGATGCTCTCTCGCAGATTGCGGTTGC
The DNA here is from genome assembly GCA_029378395.1 of Mycena leptocephala. Taxonomy (NCBI): domain Eukaryota; kingdom Fungi; phylum Basidiomycota; class Agaricomycetes; order Agaricales; family Mycenaceae; genus Mycena; species Mycena leptocephala. The sequence goes on from JARJLF010000079.1 coordinate 201,083, forward strand.
ATTGACTCTTGCATATTACACGGCTCTTCCGGTTCAAGCAACCAAGGTCGATGAAAAAACGATGCGACGGTTGGACTCCCTCACAAGGTGCGCCACTCAAAGTTGTCCTTCGCTTGTGTTCCCATCGATTCCAGAATATTAACAGGTCTTACCGAACTCATGCCAACTATCTCCAGGCTTTCCCTTCGAAAGAATAGACGTCGTGAAAAAATCGCCCTCCTGCTCTTGAAATTGGACGAGTATTCCTCGAAACTTAGAATTCTCGCGATCAAGATTCAGGTGCTAATATTTTTCTTGAAATTGCCTAAAAGGTTCTGACCCCTCTTGATCAAGCGGCCTTTTGAACAGATGCAGCAACACTATATGGCTATTGGTTGCTGCAAAAGATGTGCTCTCTGCAAGAAGCACATCCCTTTGTAGAATACGTGATAAACATTTACATTCGAGTGAAAGCCGCTGATGTGAAAGCCGCCCTCGTCCGAATTGGTTCCACGGTCAGTACGGTAGATCAGACCATCCCGATCCTTCCCGATTAAATAGTAAGTAAAGCCAGATGCCAGAAGGATCCGAGAGAGATAGACTTCTCGCACCGTGGCCGTTCGGACATTTCCTTGGCATCATCGGGGAAAAATGGACGTCGAGCCTTAAGCCACAATGTCCGCCGATAATTCTGGAATCTCCGGTCGAACCAGTCCTTTCATTCAAGGACCCGACGGAGTCCCTATACGGGAGGAAATGTCCTCTTCTTGGCCGACGTCATGAAAATCCTTCGGTTGGTGCGTCGCTTCTTGTTGCTGGTGCCGTGGAGCATGGTTGCTCAGGGTGAGCCGAGTAAAATAGTTTGAACCAGCATTTGAAGACTTTACTGAATTGCGTTGCTGCTGCGAGATCAAAGTGGGTTTCTTGCATTCCCAGCCAGCGGCCGATAGTATAAAGAAGCTATCATTAAGCCAGTGGCTTGGAAGCTCTTCATTCTTGGTGGAGGCGGGGCTGTGAAGACCGTATTCCAGCCGGTCCGTCTGTCCCGCCGTCAAAACGTAACATTTTATGGAGATCAATTTTATTGGGTTTGAATCCGAGGTGATGGCCAGCACAGTTCTGAGCAAAACTGGCTCTTCCAATTTCCCCCTGCTGGCCAGATCATTAATCCAGAGGCTTGGGAGCTCTTCATTCTGGGCAGAGGCGGTGCTGTGAAGACTGTATCGGTCCGTTTGTCCTGCCATCAAAATGTGACATTTTATGGAGATCAATTTTATTGGGTTTGAATCCAAGGTGATAGCCAGCGCGGTTCTGAGCAAAACTGTCCCTTCCGATTTCCTCCTGCTGGCCTGGTGAGTAAGCCAGAGGCTTGGAAGCTCTTCATTCTGGGCTGAGGCGGTGCTGTGAAGACTGTATTCCAGCCGGTCCGTCTGTCCCGCCGTCAAAGCGTGACATTTTATGGAGATCGTTTTTATCGGGTTTGAATCTGAGGTGGTGCAGTTTTGAGGAAAACTGTCTCCTCTGATTTCCCCCTGCTGGCCAGATCATTAAGCCAGAGGCTTGGAAGGGAGATAAGGAGCTCTCGATTGGTTGTACTCCGAGATTTTTCCCACGAGGTTTTGGTGCGCGCCAAACTTTTGAGGTCCTTCATATGGAAAGCCAGAGCTCCACGTTTTGAAACAATTGATGTCACCAGCTGCCGAGTGATGGCCGATATCGCGCCGTGAATACGATGGAAGTGAAAGTGACGCTTCCGACCCTATGGATCCACATTTAGACATCACAGCGTATAACTTCCATGTCAAAGAGCTCATTCAAACCAACATTCAGGCAAATTCCCCATTTAAAAAGCTGGGAACGGTCCGAACGGAGGGTTTGTCAATGTTCAGCAACCCACTGCGAGTTACAATAATTTTGGGAGGCCTGAAATGGGAATTTCAGCTACATTGAAACTCCCTTGAATGCCTTAGGCAAGTTTTACATGTCACTGCCGCTTTGATATTCCCGATTTCAGGTCGGAAGTAATATTCTAACTCCCTAGCTAAAACTGCTTTGAATTGACAGATCCCCGACGAATGCACCACCCAACCTTACCTGAAACTAATAAAACCCCGAACTGGACCTTTCAGGGGTTATTCAACCATACATATCTTGACACCACGGAAGCAAGTAGAGAAGCCATGGTCTCTGGAATTTGAGCACAGAACCGTCTAAAATGTCCACAGAGTAAATAAACCTCTTGTTTACCGATTATTATCGTAGCCTGAGACCCGATTCTGGTGTGCCGGGTGTTTCTCGGCCATCTCGGACATGCTGAAACCTAAGGATGACTTGATGAGACCACCATTGGAGCAATTATGTATGATCTGTATATCATACCCAGTGCCCGGGCACTCTTTAACCGTCGGTTTCGTCTGCAATTCCACATTCATCCTCTTTATACTCCGAAAATCAGGGTAGAAAATCCGACCTGCAACATTTTGTCACATGCAAGGTATTTTGAGGACAATCGACATCATCCAATTACCTCTGATGCTGTTGCCCTCTGCATTGGGTATTCCAATCTTTCCCTTGCAATTGAACTTCGTGAGCAAGGGTTGGCATCCACATTTCAACAACTGCTACAACTGAAAACCAAGGGGGATGTGTTTTAGTGCAAATCCGATGTTGACAGTCGTAGCTCGTTGTCAAGTGATCTTAAATGCAGTCACTGCAGGGTGTCTGATAGGTATTTCGACTGTGCGAGATGATGCAATTGGCAGCGTCGAGTCATACTCCGGACCTAAGACTGGCTCTGGACTTTTCTACATCATTCAAGAGCTTTTAATAGCTTGCAATTCTTCCGCTACCCAAGAGAAATCACAAAGGAAAAATCGATGTTGAAATTGGTAGTCAATGTAACAGTCAAGACGAAAGATGGTCAGAGTTCAGTTCGCGACTATTTGACCAAATCATTTATTTAGTTTTTTCCTTCATACTCCTGCCTCTGAAAATGAATTTCTTTCCCTCTGACGATCCCTGAATTCCACGAATGAGATGAAAGGCTATGCATTCCGACAACGGAAAAAAAAGTTGTACAACATTCATTTGAGTTACAATACCACACCCAATTTTTCAACAGGACCGCATAAGCTATGGAAACAACATATCATATCTACCATACTGTACATTTCTGCACCCCCCTCAGTCCTCGAAAGACCTTCATCTTTGGGGTACCCATATAGAGACGAAGTGAAGAGATAAAAATGAAATAACAGGAGTAAAAGAAAGTCTGCCAGGGTTCTGAGGTTGAGTCTCAGACTCTCAGGCGCATGGTGGAAGTGGAAAAATAGGAGGGAGGAAAGCAAGACGTCACACTATCACACATGGTGTCTGCCGAAGTCCAGAATCTCTATATCTTCGATGGTTTACGGAGGGATGGGGAAGAATGCATGGAAAAGGAAGAAGGACAGCTGCTCTCATCCATGGAGTCAGCTGAAGTTTCAGGGTAGAATCTCAGTCTCCAATGGTTGACAGAGGGATTCGGCAGAGAGCAGGAAGAGGAAAAAACGAAAACCCAGTCTCATACATGGAGTCTGCCAAAGTTCCAGGGTCGGATCTCAGTCTCTCCGATGGTTTACAGAGGGATACGGCAAGTGAAAGGAAGAAAGAAAACCACACTCATACATGGAGTATGGCGAAGTTCAAGGGTCTGATCTTGGCAGTCTCTCCGATGGTTTACAGAGGGACGTGGCGTGGAGAAAGACAGGGAAACCAAGCAATGTGGATAACATTCTCATCTGTTGCCCAAGTAGACGTATTATGATCAAGCTGTACTAATACATTTTGAAGGGCTTCCAGAGGCCGGAGAGTACAGGCAAGAGAGTAAACTAGCTTGCCAGACAAGATTGATTGAGCTGAAAGTAGAGGAGGAGGCTGGATTGGATGGTGGTGGCAGTAGAAGAAAGACAAGAGCGTGCTTGCTGTGACGATTTCTGTCTTCATTATGCTCTTTTTCTCATGATGTCGGTGGTTGGAGGGCCGGTGATGCGTGTGTCGGGTGTGATGATGGCGCATGATGGCGGGACATGGTGCCCCCAACTTGATGATTTTTTTTTGATCTTGTGTGATTGTTGGCTAAATTTTCGATGAAAGTCGGGCGCACTGATGGTACGCAAGGGCGGGATGTATGCGCCCAACTTGTATGATTTTCCAGATTTTGTCTGTAATTTTTATGAATTTTCGGTGATTTTTAACTTCACGAGCGGGAGGGTCGGGCGCGTAGGGCGCGCTGATGGCGCGCAAAGGCGCAAAGGCGGGTTGTGAGCGCCGATTTTTTCCTGACTTCTTTTCCAATTTCTTCGTGAATTTTCGCGCGGTTCAGACACCCCTCGATAGCGCACTGTATTGTCTTCTCACACTCCGGAACAGCCACGAGTGGCCGAAGTCGATGGTGGATGTGTTCGTAATTGTAGCAGGAGTTGCATATTTTGCGCCAAAATAGCGATTTTGTGGGCCACAGGAGCTAAAAGATAATGATAATCGAAAAGAAAAGCGGGAAGAAAGGAAGGGAGAAAAAGAGAGATTTCCCTTCCCCCAGCCTTGGTTTTCGGCACAAATACTTCTTGATAATGTTCCCACCCAATGTACCTGTAAAACCTCGGTGATTTGATGTTGGGCTTTGAATTTGGCATCGGCTCGACCACAGTAGATAATTGTGGGAAAATGCCTTTTTTGAATAAATTTTGCGGCATTTACCGCAATGCTGTGCTCGTCTCGTGCTGGGAACAAATGGCGGACGTCCGAAAGAGGGATATTCAACGGCCTGACAACGTTTTTGCACGCAACAGCTAAATCTCTCCAGAAACCATCGACAAGGCTTTGAGAAGCAGCCACCAGGCACACCCACAAATCTCCTTCCCTCTTTTTCTTGGCGTCATCTTTGCTCTGACAACTTGATGCGACCCGGTCTTTTTCTTCGCTCAACGCGCCGAGCACACGCCCCATGAGTAGCTGTTTAAATCCCCAAGGTGATGGCACATCTACAACTGTGCGCTGGAGCTGCCGCTTCACGTTTCGTGCACAGAGCGGGCGGCGCTCTTCTCTTGGCACGACGCAGATGAACCCCCACCGTTCCAATCTACCAATAACCAATGCCCTGCCGTCCGCAAGAGGTGTCTCTCTGCGCACGACACGAACTGACGCACTGTAGGAGAACAAGATACAGCCGTCGCGATTGAAGCTGCCAAGTTAAGCCGTGCGCCGACTTCCGGGCCAGCAGGATCGCGCTAATGGTGCAGGTTTGATGCATTCAGTGTGCCCGCGGACTCGGCGATGGTGCCGCGCGTCGGCTGAGTCGGCGGCCCGTTTTGTTGCAGGTGCTCCTGCTTCATTGCCCCGAGCCTTGAAGCGCCCCGTCGCCTTCTTTGCTCGTACCTGCTTGACATGTTGTCGCGGAGCACACTCTGCAGCGGAGTGGGGGAATTGCAACCATGCATGCCCACATATATATCGCAGAGCACGGGCGGTGTCCACTCGCATGGGTAATGACGCCGAGGAGGTAGCGCATGCTCACTGTTATTTGAAAACAGGCTTGCTACGATATAACTCTCGCAAAGTTTTAGCGATGTAGTAACAGTAGAATTCAATTGAGTTTATTATTGCACGTATACTTTGTGAACCCGAGCCCTTTCAAGTCCAAGATGAACTCAACTCGCCTTCTTGAGTTCAACCAAAGTTCAACATCTCGCTGCTGGAGGCAACCTTTTTGCCGTTGTGCCGCTGAATTTCCCCCGAAACAGAGTGGCATGATTTTTCAGTCTATCTGTTGACTTGAGCCTGTTTCTTGCAGAATTGTTTTTTTTTTTGCTTCATCTTCTTGCCATCTCCGCGTCTCCACGACTAACGCCGCACTGCCGCGAGGCCGTGTGATTGAGTATCAAAGCACCGCCCAATTGGGTATATTCGCTATTAGCGCGCTATTGGCCCACAGCATCAGTATTTGGCCTATATTTTCCAGCCACTCTGCAGCTGACTATTTGTTTGTTGCATTCCCAAACCTTATTCGCCAAGGAATTCAAGTTGGTCCCCAGAGGATGTGATGCCAAGCATCGCCCACGGTGTATGCGCCATGGGGTCAACTGGTCGACACCGACGTGTAGCCCTACCGTTCCCTTATACATATCCTCCAGGCTCAGACGTCCCTCTGAACATTGCCAATAATCGCGCGCTGAATGACCCGATGCACAAGAACGCGGCGAACCACTCGTCTGCCGGCGAAGACAGAACCTTGGTGAGGCGCGGAGGCGGATCCACTTGTCGGTGAATAAATTAATGCGCAGAAAAATCACACCCTTCATCACAAAAATGATTAAACCGGATAATCTGGCACAATGAAAGCAGAATGGATGGTGTTTTGTGTCAGATCAGATCAAAGGAGACTACAGGAGTATTGTGGAGTAGGACTTTGCCCTGAGTCACCTGCTTTCTCAAGTGGCAGGCCCATTCCTAATTTCCAGTTACTTTTGGTCATGACGAGTATATATACTGTATAGCTTGATACAACTAGCATTTACAACCAGTGTTCATTGAAGTGAATGGTGGCCGAGATAATGTTGCCCACAGGACCATACAATACCAGCTTGCCTCTTGGCACCATATCGATTTCAAGTTCATAACTTTTACTAAGGCAATCAGGGAGCTTGAAGCACAGAAATGACGTGGAGTACAGATTCTGCAGAATGTAATTTCACCCCTAGGGTTATCGACACTGACACACGAAATATTCACTCAGGGTAGTCTTATGCACTTGGATCATTGAAAACATTTCAATTTGTATCACCACTGTCTCCATTGGGGGACCACTTGTATTCAATTCCCACAGGAAACACCTCAGGGTTTACAGGCCAGCTAATTTTGCAAACGGACACCCTCGACAGCAACGATGGTGTAAAAACATCACAACCAAACGGAGGGTCTTGGAACGCTTCTGCAGACTGAGTGCCCTTACACCAAACGAAAAAAAAAGACAGAAACAAGGACTGGGATTTCTACATTGAACCCCAAATACTAGTGATCCGCTGAGGCGGGGAGCTCGCGGAGAAGACAGCGTAATCATGCTTACACATTTCCTTTTTAGGGCAAGGTGGCGTTTAGGCTTGTGTCCAGCCTGACTATGGTGGCTTAAGCTTCCAAATATTCTTGTTGTACGATAATATAGACAAACACAATGAAGATTGACATGTTCAAGACGTGAAAAACGCAGTTGACGGTGGACGGTTAAAAAGCCTTAGCGTTTGAAAACTGGAACCAACTGTGACTGCCAACCAAACAAGGACAAAGCTGCCGGATCGATCAAGGGCGGTGCCGGTTCCCAATACCGTGTTTGAATTTCCGAAGCTGTCGCGGAGAGATCCTCCTTCGCAAATGTGCGCGTTCAATTGACTGTCGCGCAGTGTTCTCGAGAATATGTTACAAACGTAGGTTACGTGTAGGAGAAGATACGTAGTGTCCCATTTCCGTGCAGAGCCAGGACCAGGCCCAAATTATCGTCCATCGCCATCCACCAGTCACTACTCCCCATATTGACCCCTTCGAGTTCCAACGGACGGTCTTCTCTCGTTCCGCCATAGCCAAAGCGGGACAGAAGCGCCTGTTTGCCTTCCACAACCAGAGCGTAACGGCCTGATGGACTAGCAGCGGCGATGTGGCACTGGGCGTCGCGCTCCACTGGCACCCTCATTGCGACGGGCCCGAATACCGGCTGTTCGCCTGGTGCTGGGAGCGAGAATTCCAGAGCGTGCATGCTGTAGGAAATGTGGAGGATGTCAGATGTTGGGCGCGTTGGCAAATCCTCGTCGACATCGGACATGCCGCTAGCTGGTAGTCCTAGTTGTATGATGGTGTGGCGATGTGCCGGGGCAAGTGGTGGGCCGAGGTTTCCGGGTTCAATGTGTCGGAGCAGGTAGGGCCCATTGGAAGATGGTACAATTTGCGTCGTGAGACCGGTCAGCGACTCATGGGCGGGAAGCCTGATGGGGACAATGTGCTTATTACTTCCATCGAAGGAGACCGTCAGCAGCGTGTACATCCATCGAGCCCATGTTGTCGGCAACAACCACACTCACTGTGCCACGGCGGGCACTAACGTGTGAGGTCGGCCAAGCTTCTGGGCGCGGCCTATGGTCAAAATCGTGACTGCATATCAACGAGATGGACACAGCGCGTGAGTTATATATCAACTATAATGGAAACTAACATTAATGCTGCTCAGCCTGTCTGCAGTGCTTATCATCGACACGGGAGTATATGGTACAGACGTTGGAGCGATTATGAGTGAAGCTGACGATGAGAGCGTCGTCAAGTGGAATATCGTGGATGGAATTCCGTTGCGACAGATGGGAGGGTATGTACGGAATCGGGCCCCGCGGGGGCATGCGGATGACTTTTGACGTGACAAAATTTATATCCTACCCATACCTTAGTCTCTCGTAGACAGACGCTTCAACAATTTCTGATCTGGTTCCTCAATTTGTTGTTGAACTTGCAAAACAAGTGTCAGGGTGTGCAGGCTCGCTGCCAAGCTCGTATCGACGTTGAAAACCTTGAAGCAAGGAACGTGGTTCAGTGTTAATGGAAGAAAATAATATGTCTTGTATGATGGTTCCTGACCTGCAGTAACAAAAAGGGGGAGCTTGCCTGTAAGCCCTACAACGACCCACTAACATTTCTCAACTTCTAGGCTGTTGCTCAAATTAGTGTCTTTGTCTCGAGGATTATTAGAATTTAATGGAAGAATATTTATCCAGGCATTGTTTTGTCCATCACAAACAACACAAATTTAAATTCTTGAAACAAACGATTAATGCTGAAAATCTGGGACTGCTTGGTATACAAGAAACCTATTTGATGCGGAATCAGCAATACACTTTAATAATGTCTACAACCGCTGGTTTAAGCTATACTAATCTCACCTGGACAAACCTTCTTCCACAGCCGGTGCTTGACAAGAAATTCTTAGACACAGAAAACATCCGCAAATTTGAACTAATCCCCGGCCGCGCTTTGGTGATAGTTATACCATGGCACGATGGGAAACCACTTACAATCCTGAACATATATGCTCCAAACCGCCTAGAGGAACGGGACAAAATGTGGCAGGACCTTTGGAAAAAGTGAGCTGATGACCCAGAACTTCCATTCCCAGACAATGCGTTGGGAGACTGGAACTTTGTTGAAGATCCGCTGGACCGAAGTTCTGGTCAGAGACAGTTCCTGAAAGCTTCAAAAGACTTAAAGATTTGTTACTCTTATATGATGGATGGCGGGCAACTTTCCCAGACACACAAGATTACACTTGTGTCCAACACCAAACAGATAGGGTGACAAATGACCTCGCACTCACGGATTGATCGAGTCTGTGTCGTTAATACTCAATTCAAAAGCTACGGGGGCTGGGACATTAAACATTGTCCCATGAAGAGTGACCATAGACTCGTTATAACTTAATGACAGGCGCATCGGATGAGAAACCAGGTAACGGAAGATGGAGCATGCCTTTGTACCTCTTTAAATCCCAAAAATTCATGAATCGAGTTCGCACTCTTGCGGCACAGCTAATTAAAGATGTTGAGCTTCAAGGCTCAGACCCAGTGAAACCCTGTATGCTGAAATCTGCCAAGATCTGCTTCAATCTGCTTGATGCTGGCCAACTTCTGCCATATATGCTGGAATCTGCTAACCTCTGAAACTTGTCCAAAATTATTCCAAATCCCTGTGGATGTTCCTAGGATCCTGTCATTGAAAACACTTGAGATTTCTGGGACTTGTAAAATTCACGTCCAAGTCCAGGTGCGTCATCAATGGCGTCAACGGCCGGCGGAGTTTGAAACGCCTCTTGCTTCCTACGACCTCTCTTCCTACGACTTCCTGCGACTTTTTCACATCCTCCGTCGATGGCCCGGCCTCTACGCGACCTTGTGAGTCTCATTCAGCATGCTGCGTACTACCTTCTATGCTCATCTTTCCCTGCTTTCAGTGACACTCCTTTTCGAGACCCCTTCTATAGTGTAAACACCTTCTTTCTCTGCCTTGAATTCACTCTGTTGACCCGATATTGATAGCACTGCATTGTCATATTCACCGCCTGGAACGACTGCGAGGCTCTTGATGTCTCGGTAGCAAGGTATACTTTCGCTTAGTCGCTCTTTAGCGCCATCGAACATCACATTCCATACTACATAGTTTTTGGAGCCCAATACTTCGAACGCGACGCAATGCCTTCGAGTGCTCTCCTCCCGCTACAACTGTGTGGGGGCAGGTAGCCTAGGCATCGTTTCTCTTGTGCGTAGAAGTGATAAAATGAAAATAGATATACGTGCATGAACAGAACGGATCAAACTAGAACAGATCCTTGACAGTGGTAACGGCGCAGGGGTTTTTGGTCCGGTTGTTTGGTGCGTTCCAGCAGCAGAATTTTGTCCATGTGGTCTCGTAGCGAATATTTGGGTAACCGCGCACGTGCGGTGGGCCACCGGAGGGCTGTGGAAGCGAGGAAGACGCGACGCGTCGAAAGTCACAGCTGTGATGTAACGCGATGATTGGTAATAAACTGGCGAGCAATCACTTGATTGACCTAATCAACAGAGGTATTAATCAAATGTAGGGGACCTAACACTTAGGACATTGTTGACTGCAGGTACTGGAAATAGAGCTGATACTTGTTGAACCAAGGTTTAAGCGGATCGGGGTTTAAGAGGACAAAAATGGGAAATCCGAATACATGCACAAGGTGTATCCTTCCACAGCGTTCAATTTGCGGTTTCGCAGCGAAATCTCGCGACATGGAGAGCCAGAAAATTAGAACACTGCAATACCAGTTCAGAGCTGCACTCTTTGGCAAGTAATATTATTGTAATAATATTTTTGCCCTAATGTTATCTATATCCTGGTTGTTTTATGCTCTATCTGCTCTCTGCTCTCTGCTCTCCCTGCTCAGACAATGCTTCTCTCACGAGGTTGTTCTCCTTCAATCTTCATATTGGCCTGCTGTCTTATCTCTTTTCAGGGGCAGCTGTCTGTTTCAAGCCTCTCTCTCGCTCGAAATGTCTCCACCGCGTCGTCATTGCAGCTATATATCACCGGAGGGGTGGAATGATAGTTTGCCGAATAATTAACCCGGTCGTGCTGAGACGGAAGGTAATATCTGCGAGACATTGTAATGCTTTGGACAGGCCGGCAGAGTGTAGCACGAATATACATTCGCGAATATGAATATTCATCGAAGTAGGAGAAATGATATTCGCATTCGTACGAGTATTGATGGCGAATATTCATGGATTAGTAAGCTGTATTCGCGAATACTCGTGAGTGGCAACTATTCACATTCAGCGAGTTTGAATACTCGTTAGTTGTGAGTTATTCATGAATAGCATGCATATAAAGTTCAATTTCAGCTACTGAACTACGAGCTGTTGTCTTCAACAACAATAACTTTAGATGATCCCTGTGCCTCAGCTGAAGCCGGTGCTCTCCGCTTCTTTTTGCGTGTCCAACCCTCAGCAAGCTGGCTTTCGAACTCGTCTACTGCAATGAGGTCCGGGTCGCTTCCCCACTGGCCAACCATCACAGCGGAATGGGCAGATTTCTCAGACAGCTGGTTGCAGAGTTTCATTATTGTCCCTCCTGAGAAGGAGAAAAGCCGTTCAGCATCAACAGAGGTTGCTATAAAATGGAATCAGTATCAGAAACTCGGGATGCAAAACAAAAATGTATCATACCTGGGGCAGACAAGCAATCGAGACACATTTGAGCGAATGCCTCCGCCTCAGGGCTCTGTCCGGTCTTTGCTGCTTAGCGCTGTCTCGAGTGATATCCAATTGGGTCATTCTCGAGTGGGAGTGCAGGAGAGGTCAACCATGCTTCAAGAGCATTACAGCCTTCCTCCGATTCCTCAAAGATGCAGAGGCCATCGGGGTGTTGAGTTGTTGAGCCCCACAAGTGCAGGTTAAATGAGAGTACCAAAACTCCGAATAATATGAGCTCCTCACCGATGCAAGCGTTCGGAAACTCCGAAGAAGATCAGCTGCTCGTCATGGTCAGCATTCAGAAACTCCGAAGATAATCAGGTCCTCTTGATGGAAGCCAGCTGTAGCATGGAAAGAAGACAGGAGCTCACTTCATGATCCGTTACTTCCAGCTTCAGCATTGTATACTTCCAATTTTGACAGATTGACAGATGGACATTGTTGAAACGGACAGATGACTGGAGAATCTGCCAAAATAGGTTGGTTCTCTCTGATCCGAGGTTGCTCTACTCCACGGTGATTAACCCAGGATTACCCGACGAATATTCGCGAATATCCACTTTCCCAGAAACTGATATTCGCATTCGCACGAATGGCACAGCCACATCAATTCACGAATACGAATATTCGCAATTCGCGAATGGACAGGCACGAATATTCGTGATATTCGATACTCGTGCTACACTCTACAGGCCGGCCTATCTGGGATTACTGTGCATGGGTAGGCACCCTTTATACTGTACGTGCGTGTATGTAGGCAACCGTCATGACAACGGATAATCCAGAGTCGGCTTCCGCGAAGGAATGAGAGAGATGTGGCCCAAACCGCAGGCTTTATATACCATTTCGGCTTGCGGTATCCCGGCCCTGACGGGCTTCGGAATTCTCTTTCTGCCTTCCTGATCTCCGACTCGGGTCCGAATCTGTGGCCTGCCTCACTTACTGTTGCAAGACAGCGCGCACCAGAAATTATAGCCAGGGCTAATACAAAGCTCACTGTTTCTTCAGATTCTGAGATCGCCCTCAGGAACGTTTCTGGGGCATGGCCCATGTGCTTGGCATGAGCGGCAGTCTGCTTGTTGACGCATTTGTGGACATCATTTGTGGACATCATTTATGGTTCCCGACAGGGTCGGCCCAGAAATGATTCCGCAGACGGGCAGCGTCCACAAATAGTGTCCATAAATAAGTCAGTGTCCACAAATTTGAAATACTGCGTCCACAAATCCTGTCCGCAAAATTATTATCGGAGCCGCCGTGGATAATAGTGATTACCTGGATGACTCTTCATACACATCAGACTTTTGACGAATACCTTGCGGCCAACTATTTCATCGGGTCACGCTTTTAAAAATGCAGGACCCTGTTTTGCTCACAGAGAGTGCAAACCGGTCCAGATTTCGACGTTCTCGCGGGAAAAACTGTTTAGAATTGCCCTGGATATCACTGGGACCAGGCCCGATCGAAAAATGAGGTGTGGTTTCTGGGTCATGCTTTTGGAAATGCAGCACTGTGTTTTGCTCGAATAGAGAGTTTGCGGTGAGCCACCGGTAGCCACCCGGTGGCTCCCGAGGCATGCGGTGGCGAGTGGCTCCACACCAATTATGCAGAGCGACGTCATCCAGTGGCTGACCCGGTATTGTCCGGTGGCTCATTCCGAGTGGGATGCACGTCATCTGAGGCGCCACCGGCACCGCATGCCTTGTGAGCCACCGGGTGGCTACCGGTGGCTCACCGCAAAGTCTCTAATAATGCGGCATGGTGGCTGGGTCATGCTTTTCAAAATGCAGGACCTTGTTTTGCTCTCTTGCAGGAAAAACTGTTTAAAATTGCCCTCAGTGCATCGGTACACTCGAGGCCATTCAATGCCTATTCATTCGCTCTCACAACGTCGCTGGAGTCCAACAAAAAAGAAACAACACCTGATGTCCGAGAATGCTGGTCAGGGAGCTAGATCTGTGAGAAATATCCTCTTGGACCGGAGGGGGATAGACTGTATTCTTATGAAGACATTATAAGCTTTTTTATTCTGGAACCTTCTACAAACCTGAGCTTGGGATGAGTAAGTTCAACCTGGGGCTGAAAAATCACATCGGGTGGAAGCCTTGGTGATGGCGGCAATGGCGGCCTGATATTCCAACAATCTGCGGCCGATGGAAGATACCAGCCACTATCACCGACTCTACGTACGTCTCCTCATGCACAAAGGGCAAATTGTCAAAAGGCTGCGTATTTATCGCGAAAACTCCAAACTGTGTTGCAAATAATAATGTCCGGGTATTACAGCCATCTTCCGCATTCGCTTCCGCCTATTTGCCTTCACTCCGGCTCGGTTTCGTCCCACTAGCCCTAGCTCCGCACATGTCCCCAAGATCTTCTTCCCCACAGGCCAAACTCTGCGCGGGATCTACTGATCACCCGGTCGGTTGCCAGCAAACCCCTCTCCTGAAAGTAGGGCTTTGATCCCTCGCGACGGTTCTGGTCGACCCGATCGTCGTGGGGTGGTGTTGAGCTCCGGAGGCTCGCAGACATCTGTGCCGCAAGCGCTATTCGGGACTTTCCCATTCCCTTTTGAATTAGATGGGAGCCTATTTCTTCCTGATGTACAACCTTGTCTTTCCCGTTGAAGGAACGTGGTCCAATGGGGCGGGCTGTGTTCCCCGTGGTCCAGTCTCATGCAAGATTGGCGTATCTCTGGCACGCATCCCGGACGGGATCACCTAACGACCACTCAGAACCACAGCATTGAAAGCCCTCAGCTTTGAATTCTACACCCCGTTCCGCGCCGCGGTTTGAGCGCTTAGCGGCAGGCAATTCTAGTCCTTTCTCATAAATATCCCACTTTTCTAAGAAATAATTGAAGGCTGACCTTCGAGATCATTCTCCCTCAGCCGTTTGGAGCTTAGGAGCTTGGTCGGGCATTTGACGCGCTTAGAAGGCGGGTAATCATATTATTATCATGTCAGTTTGCTCCGCGTAATCATGTAAAAGAAACCCGCCACCAATATCATTATTCTCGAGGCTTCATATATGTCCGTCATATCTCCATGGGAGGGCCTGAGACTGAGCCCATACGGTCGCGATTGTTGATGTGGCACGGACCTCGGAGCACAAAGGCGTGGTGTCGGCGACAATCACAGGCCGGGTTTGGAATCGGACTTGTTTTTTTAACGGTGGAGAGCTTGTGTGTCCTCAGGCATGATCGTACGGTTTTGTAGAGCCAGTCGCGGTCCGCCAAAGCTGGCCCCAGTTTCCTGTCCGGTGGAGAAGAGTAACTACGCCCCGCGCGTTGGCGCCAGCGCACCTGGTGCGTCGTATGCGTTCGCCTACTTAGTCCTTTTTCAATGGTCCGTTCACCAGTCTATCTTGCCGCTGTCCTCGAATATCTCATCGCCGGGATCCTTGAACTCGCCGGCAACGCCGCTCATGACAACAAGAAGCACCGTATCATTCCCCGTCACCTTCAACTCGCCATCCGCAACGACAGTCGGATAGGTAAAGTAACAACATTGTCCTTACACCATCTGGCTCATATCCTCGCTCATGTCGCCCGCAGATACTTGTATCCGTGATTTTCCCACAGGGCGGTGTAGTCCTGCACATTGACCTTCGCACAAGTCCCTAGCAGGTTTGTTTAATCATCGGGTTCTAAATTCTGCTCTGATTAAACAGGGGAGAGCGGGAGCACGGAAGCTGGTGGGGTGATCAAACGAGGGACAGTTTAAACAGTGTTAAAGTTGAACGGGTGCCGGACTACTCGAGAGCAACGTCTACAGCGACGACGAAAGCATCGCAGATGCCTTTCGTTTGGCGTTCCTCAGCGCACAGCTATTTGGCTGCTTCTTACATGTCCGAGATCTACGGCCTTAAAAGTGGTGAGCTCGTTGAGGGTGACACAATTGAGTCTGTCTCGGAATCATCTATGAATGGAATAGACTTTTGACATGTATCTTGTGTGTGCAAGGTCAAAAAAGACCGAAAAAGGCGTGAAAAGGCCGCAACATCACAAGGTTTCAAGTTAAGATAGAGGGCGTGGAACCCCGGCACCCTTATGTCAGCAGTCCTTAAGTCTGGATTTTCACAAGCTCGAAATTCCGTCTAAAAATAACTTTCTTTCAGTGTTCAGGGCGCTTTGGGGGAGGGGGGGGGGGGGGGGGGCACCTTGGGTAGCGGGGGAGGTCTCGATGGGTAGAGGGATAATCGCTTTCAATAATAGGGAGTTCGCCATTGTAGTTTGACCTTGCGAGCTTGTTGCCAAGCCCACAAGCAACGATGCCGCATGCAGGGAGCCAAGGAACGCTGGCGCACGCCAACGGTCACGGGGTCTGTAAATCCTGTGAATCGAGATCAATTTACAGTAAATTGATGTGGCACAAGTGCTTAGCGGCGCTTATTCCACTTAGCGCGGGGGAAATGACCAAATCCGCTGTGCCCAGCTTTATTTCCTACTGTTTTCTCTCAGTCTTTGGGGTATCATTTATGGATTGTACAGCGAGCATCCTATTGGGCAACGGTATTTCTTTGATCCTCACTAGAAGGTGACCGCTTGATATTTCCACCAAGCGAATGACATATCCGGATAAGGCTCATCCGTGCCGGTCCTTACGATTCCCGTCTTTGCTCGCTGCAGCACACGACCTCTCTGCCATCTGACCTCGTCATAAGTGGTTTGCTGTTTGCTCCTGGACTATTCAATGGTGTTCCCTGGGCCTCTGGTGCCCTCGAGTAGTGCTCGAACCACACGATGGCCACCATGGAGGACGTACAGACTTTTTTAAGTCGAATTCCCGGCCTCGCTCGGTCCGTCGGAATGGACAAAGCAGTATCATTTGTACTGCTTGCGACACAACTCAAGGACGAAATTGTACTCTCTCAGCCTGCAGACTATGACTCAATGCAGCGCCGTCTGAAATCCCTGAACATTTTCGATCTTTCATGCTCTTCGTCCCCTCCAGGGCACCGGATGTATCGGTGAATTGGCGGGGCCGGCATGGAGGCACGCGTTGTAGGCTAGTTTGTGGCATAGTTAATACAAGCTTTAGGACCCCTCCGGCGGGTCCACAGCTTGTTGGGGCTCTGCCCCAAACCCCCGCTGAATCCCTGTTTCGCCGCAGACACGGCGGATACAGAGTCCGGGGGTTCGCCCGCACACGGCGGATTCCGAGTCGTGGGAACCGGCGTCGACATCTCGACAGCCGGCAGCGACATCTCGACAACGTCCCGTGACTTATCAGGTGATCCGTTGTGTTTTAAAGTATAGGACTAGCGGGGGTTCTAGGGGTAAAACTCTCGGTGTAAACAAGGTTTTGGGCTAGGTGGACATTTAAAATGTAGGGAAAAGCGAACATACCGATGGGGAAGACAGAAAGAGGCCAAACACGAGCCAAATATGTTATGCAAGCGGTTTACGCCAGTTCACGGGTTAGGTCACGGAGTTCACGTGGTTCACGCAGTGCACGGCGAACTCGGTGAACTTTCTTATATACGTATGTTCTCGCATTTCCGCAACTCGTATTCAGATGCACCCAAGGAAACCAGCCAACCACGCTTGCGGATTGACGTCACATCAAGAGTCACTTCATGGGATCTCCACCTGGCGCAGTCACATGGGTGGGAGCAGTGCGTCATCCTGGACACAACTGGAGGCTAGCTGGTTCCTGACTTAGAATTGAAATCACAGTCGATTTTAATGCTGGTATGTACTGTCTGGCACATCGATGCAGCGAAAAATGTGGTATACACAAGAGAGCTAGTCACGAAGCGCCGACAGGCACTGTATTCACAGCAAAACCCGATCGCGAAAGATATTGCTGGAAATGCACGTAAGGGTAGGAAAGTAAATCGTGGTTATCTGAAGAATTTCATCGCTCCTTCGCGCAGGATATCGCGTAATGTTGGCGTTTTATATTGTTTGATGCCTTTAAATTTTTGTATCAGTTTCAAAGATGACATCCGAAACATCAGTGCTGCTGCTGGAGGATGGGGATGGGGACCGCATGTTTATTGTCATGCACGAGACCTTGAACTATGCAATCAGCATCGTACTCCGAAGGCTCACCGCAATACAGGGAATGACTGATGTTGGCCTGGATCTGAGGTTCAATTTACAAAATCAAAGTAGAAGGTGAACTTCGGGGACATACCCCAGGAGGATGAAATAGTATGTTACTAATCCGAGCTCATATATGATGGTGTTTGCGAGGGTGAATGCTAATAGCAATGTTAGTGGCATTGTATACCATGAATTGACTAGGCAGACAGAAAATGAACACGAAATAAATGAGTGAATCGCGTCCAAGAGTCTCGAATCTGTACATGTCATGCTCACAACAACAAACTCCTGATACACACGTAGTGTTGCATCCCGGGTGAAACGACCGTGCCTCCATGTCCCAGAGCCATTTTCTGAGGTGCGTGCGCCAGCAGTGGATAGCCCTGGTCACTCCGGTCATTTTGAACCATTCAGATCCTGCTCCGAGGGAATGCTGACCTCTCCAGCAGCCATTCAATGCTTTAAATTTTAAAACGCTTGACCTGATTGAATTCCTTTACATTTTGAAAGGCGTGACCTTATTTAATTCCTTTACATTTTGAAACGCATGACGTTAGGAAAAAAACTGTATGTCGATAGAAAGAAATATAATGAGCACGAGAGAGCACTGCTACAATTTCGAACCGGTCATTTTGAGCTATTCGGATCCTGCTCAGAGGCAATATTGACCTCTCCAGCGGCCATCAGTGCTTTACATTTTGAAATCCGTGATCTCCCCAATTCTCTGCATTTTCAAACACTTTCAATTCCAGCGCAGTCCCCGAGCGATTTTCTGAGGCGCACGCACCAGCAATAGATAGCCCTGGACATTCCGGTCATTTTGAGCTATTCAGATCCTGCTCGGAGGCAAGGGCCAATCAGTGCATTACATTTTGAAAGGCGTGACCTTATTGAATTTCTTGACATTTTGAAAGGCGTGATGTCCTCTTTGCATTGTCCAACACTTTCAATTCCAGCGCGTCGACTCGATTCTAGAGGCGCGAGATCCACTAACTGTGTACTTACGAGCCGTTGCACGGAATGTGCCTCTGTTCATCGCATGGTGGATCTAACCAGTCCTGCAGGTTGAGGTCTTGCCGCTGTTAACCCTACTGGATAGCCCTAATTCGGACGTGTTTTCAGGCGTAGAATTCCATTCTGAACTCAGATTTTCCCCATGAATTCTCCTTTAGCCTGAATAGCACTGCTCGTTCCAGATAACTGCTGGCAGCGATGGCATCTCTGGAGCAATTAAGGCTTGGTTGGCTTTGATTGTTCAGAGCTTTATCTATGTACTGCTACCCTTTTCCTATCAGAAATTCCCTGTTCATCGTGGCTACGAAAGGAACTCTGGTATACGGTCTCGTCCTTTTCGATATTTTCCTCAACCTTTGTGAAGAAATGTTTCACTGGAACTTAAAGAAGAGAATGAGACCTGACCAGTTTCTATGACTTGAATAAATTCCCAACCATCCACGCACTTCTAAAAAATCGATACAGTAGCGTCGGATTGGCGTCAGAATTAGGTTCCGTTCGCCAGCGAAATGCACAAGTTCATTTCAAACTCCGCCATGACACGCATCATCAAAGACAAGACATGCCTCCAGTGGGTTTCAGTAGTACAGTCCACTCACTGCTTAATTTTCGCTGATCTCATCATTATTTGAGCAAACAAGATGCAATTCAGATTCAGTAGGCTGAAGGGACCCTAAAATTCGGTCAGTTTTGCGTGTGCTATGCCTTGTAAACCATTTTCCCCAATTCAATCGACCTCTATTTGCTAATTTAATTGATGCGCCGCTGACTTGGGGCGAGCATAGCTTACTCATACTGCTCCAAACTGAAAGGTCTTGCAGGCAAACCTGCTCAGAATTTTGCTGGCACCCTGACCGATACGTCGATGCCATATGTCCGCCCAGATCCAATTCTGCTTTCGAGTAAAATGGAGGGTCTCATGAGCATCAAGCTCAGCACACTCTCGACGTCGATGCGAAGTGTTGATGTAAAAGCGGGGAGGGCGAAATTAGCAGCGGAGGTAGAGTGGGTTTGCAATAGCACTGATGGTGAGAAGACTGCAGCCAGTGCATCTCAGAGCCTGTTTGAAAGCTGATAAGGAAAGCCGTGGCGGCAAAGCGAGACAGCAGACATGGACGCAAAAGGGAAAGAAGAGAAGCGAGGTCATTACCGTATAACCGGACTCGCTGATTGCCGGCGGAGTTTGAAGGCTTCGGACAGCGTAATTTTATAAAGAGGGAGAAGTACTGTAGACCGGAGGATGTCCCGTAATAAATGCGTGGTCAAATGGACCCTGCACCCTCAAAGGCATGCAGGCATTGAACGCAGAGAGCAAATGGCCATGCGCGCGGCAGAGCCCACCTGTCGGGATGCACGGAAGAAACACAGAGGCCAAATGGGCCTGCTCTTAATAGATGCAGGTCAAATGTACCTTGCACGGAATAAACACAGACGCCAAATGGGCATGCACGTTATAAATGCAGAGGCCAAATGGGGCATGCACGTAATAAATGCAGAGGCCAAATGGGCATGCGCATAATAAATGCAGAGGCCTCAGAAGCATGCATGAACGCAGAGGAGAAACGGCCTTGCGCGTAATAAAAGCAAAGGTCAAATGGACCCCACACTGACGACCATTTGTCCTCTGCGTTTATTACGTGCATGCTTTTGGCCTCTGCATTTATTACGTGCGGGGTCCACTTGACCTTTGCATTTATTACGCGCAAAAGCAGGTGAACAGAGAGTTGGGCAGAGCGGAATAGCAGCAGAGACCAAAGTGGGATGTAGAGAATAAATGCAGAGGCTTGTGAGTTCCGTAGCGAACGGATAGAAGGCCAGTAGAATCCAGCGAGGTTTAATTGGACAGAGTCAGATGTGTGTATTAATGTAAAATACGTATTTTGCCCTGTAATTTACATGTAAAATTGGGACGGATGTAATTTCCATTGACCAATTTGAGTCAGCACTAACTGCTTGTGTCATTTTAATGGGCGTGAACACTGGTTCACGAGCCCTGCTTTTCAGAGCTGGACAGCCTTGGCCATTGCGAACATTGTCCAGCATTCAGAACTCTCACTGCGTTGAGGCCCAAAATAGACCCACTCTGCCGACTGCGGGCTACCCGAGTAGACCGACCTGGTCTAGACGTGATGGGGCCTAGACCAGGTCGGTCTACTCGGGTAGACTCGGGTAGCCCGCCGTCGGCCAACCCCGGCAGAGTTGGTCTATTTTGGGCCGGAACGCAGTGTCTCTCCGACTGATTTTTTTCTCCTTCAGCCTGTTGCATCATCTCAGGTTGCATCTTCCTCAAGGATACAACTTGAAAGTGTAGACCACTTGATGCCGGTACAGTGATTATCCTTTTGGCAATGATCTTAGAGATGAGAGCGAGAAGCAGACAGAGGACCGCAACCCACTTCGACGGAGACAAAACCATTTGACGTTGACAGCGTTACTTTTTCGGTGGCATGGGTCTAAGCATAAGGTTATCTCTGAATTGTGAGCGGGCAGGGATCGAACAAAAACCTTCGTATTAATGTTTCGGTTCGAACCATTCAAGGAAATCTCTCCGAAGCTGAAATGCTCTAGATTGTTGAGAGCCTGCGAGAAGCTGGGGACATCGGTGGCAAGGCGGTCGAGGTAGCCAGCAGTGACAAGGGTGATCACTACCTCGAAGTAGAGCCTGTCGGTGTTAGAAGTCTAACCAGTTAGGGCTGGTGGTGAGTAGGAGCTAGATAATATGATGAATGAAACGCACAATGATGCTCACACCACGCTCTACTTGACCGTCTTGTCGATCATAGAGATTTTGGTTCTCGTGCGGGCGGGGGCGGCCTCGTAGTGCACTATGATATGCACCTGCGCAATGCCAATAACCTCCGTAGAGGACTTAATCTCCGCGTTTCCCCACGAGCGTCCCGGCTTCGACGTGGAATGTGAACCGTTTTCGTGGGTTTCCTCCTCCTCATCCCTCGTCCTCAATCTGAATGTTCACGAAGTCCCAACCTCGCCCCGCCAAATCAATATCTGGTAGGTAGCGGGTCATTACATGGTGTTTGCGCCGTTGGCACCGTAGTTATTATAAATTCCCGGCGCCTAAACCTCTGGAAGTACCCTCGCGATTGTTTTGTATCAATGGTCGAAGAACCTGATATTTTATTGACTGCTGCCATAATATATTTCTTTCGGCTGTATTCCGCAGGGATAAGGGGCCATTTTTAACCACGTGCCTCCCAATGGCATTTTGAACCCGGTTGACTTCGCAGATTCGCACGCGATCAAAAAAACCGCGAAAGCAGTCTGAAAATAATTGAAAAATGGAGCATATTCGCAATGTAGTTCACCGGAATCGATGGGGTTTTGAGCTCGCAACGTGGCCCGCAAGTTGGCTATTTTCAGTTTTTTTGCCACAAAAAGGCCCCAAAACTGCCCAACTTGTATGCCCTGGTGTAAGCCCAAATTACTATAAATTTACGTCAACCAACATATGAATATAGTCGCCTTTTCAAGCACTTTCAGACTATTCGGCCGCGCACTCGACTTCTTCTCTACAGTCGCGGCGGAATCATTTGCATTACCTTTTTAAGAAGATACGATCAATTTTGGCTCTTTTCCACCATAAACAGGTCCGTGCCAGCTCTACAGCGAACTGAAGCATACTAGATAGCTGATTGGTACTCTATAATTTTCTCAGACATCCTGCAGTCAGTATTATTTCCGGGGTACAGCATTAATTTCTGACAACCATTCTCTTGCCATCTTTGCTCTGGAAATAGCCCGTTGTGGCGCAGAGTAACCGGCCAGACCTTCAATATATACTCATGTAGGATTACCGTACCATTTTCCTTGGCTTTAAAGCTCGCGAGGAATGCTGCATAGTGGAAATTGATCGTATCCTCCTAAAAAAAGTAATGCAAATGATTCTGCTGCAACTGTAGGTTAAATTTTTTCAAACCAGGCGAGAGGGCATGTCGTATGGCGGCCTTTGATCTCAGGAGCCCAACAAAATTGTTAAATCACTCCTACAGCCCGAATGGCGTACGGGGCGTTTCAACCAATTTTGATATCAACGACACATCGTTCGGTCTCGCACTTGACTTCTTCTGGGTTGATTTTTTTCAAACCGGGCGAGGAGGCATGTCATATGGCAGCATTTGATTTCAGGAGCTCAAGAAAATTGTGGAATTACTCCTAGAGCTGGAATAGCGTACGATGCATTTCGACCGATTTTGGCGTCAACGACACATGGTTCGGCCTCGTGCTCGACTTCTTAATTTTTTTTTTTTCAAACCTGGCGCGAACGCATGTTGGATGGCTGACTTTGATTTCAGCAGCTCAACATATATGCCCTGCATTCCGGATTTGAATGCCACGTGAGAAAGGGTATTTCGGCTGTCCTGGGAGGGACCTGTGTCTCACAATGACATTTTGAACCCGACTTTTCGAGTCGCGGCAACACTAGAACTTTAGGCAAGGAACATCAAGGAACAAAATAAACAAGGCAGAGCTTCGGCATGTCAGCATCTTCTCCGCTTCCACGTTGGCGAAAATGCTGGCCCTGTTGGACGACCCGGTTTGTGAAGCATGGGGAAACCTGCAAGCAGCCCAGTCAGTGCGGCTGCAGGTTGGCCTCCGCACCGACGACATGGTGGTCGAGGCGTTGTTTGCCCAGCAAAACGCCAAAGGGCGCCACTTGTCCCATTCTCATGCCAGTTGTGATGGCAACTTCACCATTAAAGCCTACGCGGCATAATCAATAACCAAAGTTAAACCTAGGCTCGCGGACCAGCCGGCCCAGTAACGTTTTTTAAGGGCTAAGACTTCGAAAAAAGGTGTCCCAACCTTGACAAAAAGTATCAAACTTTCGTATATGGTGTGAACAGTTTTCAATTCTCTGTTAAACGAGCCATACACGTTTTTTTTTTCGGATGAAATCTTTGATGTCGACGACGTCGTCAACTGGTCCATGCGCAGATGATGAGCTCGGGGTCACTGTATCATCCCAAAACTTCTCGGGCGAATTCTACTCGGAATGGAAGGTTGATCCACTATCATATAGAAACTTTCTACACTTTTTTCTGAGCATTTCGAGGGTTTCTCGAGCCCAGATACTGTACTATTTCGATCAAATCGGCAGTCACGCGTAGTCTGTAGTTTACCCGGTGACAGGTGATTGGAAGTCGACGTTATTACGTAAAGTTTACATAAACTTCGGAGTTTGAATTTTGGCCAGGCTACTGCAACACTTCCAGCGGTCTCACCATAGAGGTTTCTGAGGCAAAAGGAGTTATATCTGCATTCTTGAGACATCTGTCTCTTTAGAATATGTTTTTGTGTCCATGTTAGAGCTGGAACGAAAAGGTTGCTCGGTAAGCAGCCGAGCCATCAAAACTCGGCATCATTGTTCTTGAGGTTTTTTGCTAGGATTTCGCTGGCGAAGAGGTTCAATTGGTATCACCAAACCTGAATCTGACCCCAAATTATGGACACAGGGCTCCTGGGATCCCTCTCGACATCCGAAAATTTTGTGATTATATAATAACATTGACCTCCGATCACGGATCGCGGGTAATCGACAGACTACAACAAAGCGAGGTACGAGCTCAGAATTGTTTTAGCGTCTGTTTATAAGAGACTAAGTCACGCGTCACGTACCCGCATGTCAATCACGAATTTTGGTCGATGTCACGCATCACTCCGGCCTCTGTCGAACCTCCAACCTGTCACGCAGGCCCCAAATATGCCTGAAAAGCGTCAAAAAGACCAAATTCTCGGTTCGAATGTTGAATTTTTCGAGGTGTCACGCAAAAATTCAGCCGCTGCCGAAATGTCGAATATGTCTAGGTGACTTTTTGGGTACTAGATGCTCCGGAATATCGATTCAGTTAAAAGATCTGGTTCTGAACGTGTCGGCATACAGCAAAGCAACAGTCTGGCCATTGTCCCAGATGGCGTGGACTTCAAGCAGATGTCCCTGCAGTTGGCGATTGGGCCATGAATATTGACAACCATAGTTCCCTGGGAAAATGTGAGCTTAATGACAGACGAAGAAGTATCTGCACTCACGCCCTCCGTACAAGCAACCTGCAAGCCCATCCCGTATACCGTGATTCAAAATGGCATTCTGTGGCATGGGGTTCAAAATGCGAATTAAATTGTTCAATAGTAAAGCACAGGGTTCAAAATGGCAGTACGAAGCATGTGATTCAAAATGGCATTCCATGGCATGGGGTTCAAAATGCGAATTAAATTGTTCAATAGTAAAGCACAGGGTTCAAAATGGCAGTACGAAGCATGTGATTCAAAATGGCATTCCGTGGCATGGGGTTCAAAATGCGAATTAAATTGTTCAATAGTGAAGCACAGGGTTCAAAATGGCAGTACGAAGCATGTGATTCAAAATGGCATTCCGTGGCATGGGGTTCAAAATGCGAATTAAATTGTTCAATAGTGAAGCACAGGGTTCAAAATGGCATTACGAAGCATGTGATTCTAAATGGCATTCCGTGGCATGGGGTTCAAAATGCGAATTAAATTGTTCAATAGTGAAGCACAGGGTTCAAAATGGCAGTACAAATCATGTGATTCAAAATGGCATTCCGTGGCATGGGGTTCAAAACGCGAATTAAATTGTTCAATAGTGAAGCACAGGGTTCAAAATGGCATTATGAAGCATGTGACTCAAAATGCCATTCAAACCTTAAATATGTTAACTGCTCCCTTATCCCTCCTGCTCTCGGCCGTTTACGATCATGAGATCGAAGTCAGTACAGAGCTTGAACAGGAATTTGCCCCGCGGTGATGGTGGTTTGTTATCTTTGGGTTCCCGAACAGGATACATTGCTGAAGGGGTTAAACCACCAGTCCTTGCATTTAGGTCACCCATTATAATAATGAGAAAGCCACCCGTGTATGCAATAGACAACGACGCGGCCATCGCCCTACAGGGGTCGCATTCGAGGTCTTCATCCCAGTTCCTTCCTTCAGGCAAGAAGTATACATTGTAGATCAGGATGTTACCGATTTGATGGACGAGGAAATCCGGACCAGAGAGCTCTTCTCGAAGAGTAGAGGAAATTCGTGCGTTGTTATAGATTGTTGCAGCGCCACCCCACTGTCTGGAAAAGTTTAATTTTGGACGACGGGAGCGCGACACAATAGAGTACCCCAGTGGTAGAACGGCCGCATCATCCACTCCCGGTCGAAGATGGGTTTCTTGAAAGAAGTTGAAGTCGTATTCTTGTAGTTCTTCTTGGTTGTCAGGGCAGCTCATAAATAGAAGAAAATTCCTCTTAATATTCCAGCTACGCAGATTTATTGCAGGTGGCTGGTTATCGGAGGAAATATGAAACATTGAATTAATAGAAAAATTGCCATCTATTAGTGAGGTGGACACTGGGGATTTATGTCTGGGAGGAGAGAACTCTTCCCGCACACCAGTCTATTGCCCTACGGGTTTTAACCAGTGGTCCTGCCCATTATTGCCAGTGCCTTGTAGGAATGACCCCCTGGAATGATGTTGTGCTTGGTTGACATCTTGTAGGATTCTGTGAGGATAACCACCCGTATAGTACTATATGTTTGTCTTCCATAAACTCACTGTGCGGCCTGTGGACCGCGTGAGTATAATATACCCTCCCCCCCCCTCGGGAGGGAAACGCGCTCGCTTAGATAAGTTCCGAAATACTCAAGTTCAAATGAGTATTGGACATTGGAAGCCCAATGAAAGTGAAGCTCTATTGTACACCTCTCAGTAAATACAAAGTCTATGTGTCTAAGATAGCAATTTAAATAAAATGACTGACATTTGTTTAAAAACACAATGGAGTACAACAGAGGCTACAGAGTGCGTAATACGTCGAACTACATACAGATGCGACCGGCTACACGATGCCACATAATCGCGCTGCACGGCCACAAGCTGCCACATGTCACCACAAAAGCTTGGCACTCGGCTACAACGGCTACATAAAGGGGTACCTAACAATGCGGCTACGAATGATACATAGGAATTGCAAGTACAATCAAACGGCCCGAGAGAACAGCCACCACTAGAATGGAGGGGTAATGAGACTCAATGAGGAGGACACCAATCGCAATCGGAAAAGACAGTTTTGCTTAGAATTTCACTAGCTATCTAGGTAAAATCACTAGAATTAAATGAAGGTCTCCATATTGGTCACGCTCTTTTTCCGGCTTGTGTCGGAATCCGTGATGACATGAATTGCAAGTACAACTCAATGGCCCGAGGGAACAGCCACCACTAGAATGGAGGCGTAATGAGGCAAATCGGAAAAGACAGTTATGCTTAGAATTTCACTGGCCATCCAGGTAAAATCGCCGGAATAAAACGAGTTCTCCATATAAAGTCACGCTCTTTTTCCGGCGTGCTTCGGCAAGCAACACCGTCGGCTGGATTCGACAGGGATAAGGGAGGCCCTCGCAATGGCCCCCCTCGCCCTGCCGTCTAGGCTCCTCAACAGAGTACTTTCCACGATGGTCCGAAGACCGGCAGTCCAGGTTACGAAGGAAGAACAAATTTAAAGTCACTATAATTTTTTCGAAACCCGAAAGCGCGTTGCGCCTCGTGACGTGCTGAGGATTAGGGTTTTCATCCCTGACACCGCGCCGATCTGCGCAGTTTTGAGTCTGCTGCGACCCTCGACAGCAATTTTGCGGCACGCAGAATCTCAAATGCAGTGGTGTAGTTAAGACCTTAAGGGCTTAGTCTTAATAAGGGCTTAACCCATATTAAGCTAAGGCCTTAATGTTGGGACGAATGCATACGAAGCCCTTAATAACCCTTAAGTTGGAGTCCCTATAGGAGAAGCGGTCCAAACTCCGATATCGCGGTCCATACTCCGATGTCAAAATAAAAATCACATGCAGTACCCGTAGATCCAAGCAAATTTTGACCGTACTCCGCACCTCCCACCCTGCCTTCGCAATGCCCCCGAAGCCCGCTGAAATCTGTGGCGCGTTCCATCGCAGCGATGACAAGCACAATGGAAGCCATCACCGAGCAACTCATTGGCGCTGCATTGATGCAGAAAGACCATCCACCGCAGCAATCGACATTGAGCTCGAGAATGACTGGAATCTAATGAAGAATGAGGAATGGTTTTCGACTGGTGCGCCACTCACTCACCGCATTTACTTAAAATTCACGTCAGCCCAGCTCTAGCATCGGCGTTGAGTAAAAGAAGGACATCAATGGGGAAAAGGGTGCAATGGCCGGACACCTCCGAAAATGCGAATTTGCCACAGCCGAGGAGAAGGCGCTGGCGGCCCGGGCAGCACCAACGAAGAAGGAGAAAGAAGAAGCAGAGAAGCGGGAGAAGACGAAGTGCAAGCAGGCAGGTGGCGAGGAAACCGATGTAGAGGCGGACGACGAAGGTGCAGGGGGCTCGGGCGGCAGGAAGAAGCGGAAACTTGTCCAAGCCGTAGAGACTTCGTTCTCCCAGTCAAAGCTAAAGGTCTACAGGGGAAACGACATACCGTTCAGCGAGGATCACAAGCGTGCGATCGCTCATCAAGCCCTTCGCGCCACTCAGTCCGCAAATCTTCCCGAGCGGTGGACATCGGATCCGGAAGTCATAAAGCTGTTCTTGATGCTGTGCTCGCGTGCCATGGACGTTATTCCGTCGCGCTCGCAGCTGGGAGGCTCGTTGCTGGAGCAGGCAGCTGCCGAGATTGACGCGAAGATTGCTGCGCAGGTGAAAGGCCAGGATGTCTTGATGTGGTACGTTGAAACGTTGCACCAGAGTGCAGTAGTGAAATCGAATACAGATGAGCTAGACAAAGTCTATGCTCCAATATACCACAAAATCCACCACTAACAACTCAAATGCCATGTGTGTGTTCAGGGAGTTAGGACAGGCGTATCGTCCTTCAATCTCAATTAGAACCTTTATAATCCTTGCTAAGTCACACAGTATTGTGCAATGATAACCAATTTTATTGATTGTCCAAGGTACTACCCACTAGAACACTGGTTGGACTTTACTTTGGCACAAGGCCGCCACAAGAGACTTATACTGATCTTTATAGCCAAAAGACAAAGTCTTGTCGACCAGTTAAGCTCAAAATAAAGACCTCAGGCTATAGCCGTGCCTGAGAGGTCTTATAAATGCCAACAGTGGAGTGGGGTTCACTGTCCGTACATATTCTACATGCCAGTTTAAATACATTTACTTGTCTAAAAGGGTATAGAGTATGTGGGAAGAAATCCGCTTTTCTGAGGTTAAAACTCCGTGTGAGACCGACAAAACAGCGCCCATGAGTCATCTGTATCGGTCCTGGAACCCTCCGATGCAATTTCCGAGGAAAAGGCCATTTCCCCAAGGGAAATGTACAGCCTTTTCAATTGTTTCCAGGCACAGCCTGTATCCATAGCCATCTAGACCTGGCCAAGTGCGCCCAAAGTTTTCTAGCCCTATTAAACATTGTTCTAGGCAATGTCCGGTATCCTTCATGTCCGATCTAGGTGTGAACAGGCTCCGGAACTACCCGAAAATCACTATGTTCAACCACTAGATTCCTAATATGGTAACTATCATCAAAATGACCATGTAAGGTCACAGATAGTATATCCCTGGGTTCTGTAGCCATTTATAAAGTCCTTCAAACATCCCATGTGATTGTTAATGGCCTAGCGTCCATAAGATACTCAAACTCACTGCACAAATGTACAGTTTGCAGGAGCAGTGTTATGACCAGTGTAGTAAAATGGTGATGAAACTGGTGTTTGAAACGCATCAAGCAGCCTATTACTCAGTCGTGGGAGTAGACTAGTACTCTATGTAACCCTATTGACTGGTTTTATCAGTTGTTTCCAACTGAAAGGTCGCAAAATTGCTTGTTTTCAGGCATATTCAATTTCATGCCTCATCAACGTCTCGAAGCATCTTCTAGCTGAGCTTTACAAACCCACTGTAAATAGCACGGATGGCTGGCACAGTAATAGAAAAGACGCGGTCGGCGGCGTTACTTTGACTCATAAATTCAAAGTGAGTTTAACTTTCCCGTCATCCAGAGTATATTCTGACGCACCTAGGCTCTTCTCGTTGATATCTTGCGCACAAACCAGTTACGCAAGGACGGGGAATCGCTCAAGAAGCAGTTCGAGGAGATGATAGACGAAGCGGAAAGGAAGCTGGAGTGTAACGTCATCGGTTTTCTCACCGACAATGATGGTGGGAGTAAGAAAGGTCGAATTTTACTCGCGGCTGCTCGGCTGTACCTCCTCACATTCCCCTGCTGTGCCCACCAAGGCCAGCTTATTCTTGGCGACTACCTTAGGGAGTTTGAAGAGGCCGCCAAGCTCATGGGCGAGCTCATTGACTTTGTCAACTGGCTTAATAACCACGACAAGGTCCGCGCTATCT
This sequence comes from Mycena leptocephala, assembly GCA_029378395.1. Lineage (NCBI taxonomy): Eukaryota > Fungi > Basidiomycota > Agaricomycetes > Agaricales > Mycenaceae > Mycena > Mycena leptocephala. The sequence goes on from JARJLF010000079.1 coordinate 231,277, forward strand.
TCGATACACAGCAGCAGGAAATGTTCGGCAAAATCCTTCCCTATCTTCTTCCAAATCTCACGCGCTGGACGACTCATCTTGTTGCTGCGATCCGATTTGCATTTCTTAAAGCTCCCATCCGCGCGGCAATTCTGAACCACCGGGACGCCATTGTCAAGGCTCAGGTCGGAGCCGAGACTAACGCACGCAAAAGACTGGCGCTGGAGGAGGACGCCATCTACCACTGTGATCTCGTCGAATCGAATGCGTGGTGGGATAAACTTCAAAAGATTATCATCCCTGATCTCGATCACATCTGCTACCTCACCAACATCGCACAGAGTGACCATGTTCACCCTGACCAATTTCTCCTTGCTCTGGTCAGCCTCTTCCTCCACTTCCACGGATTTTCTACGCGTCAAAAGGCTTCAGAGCGCGGTCTTGGTCAGCGCATGTGCAAGCGCATCGAGAAACGCTTCAAGGAGCTCGATCAGGTGGTTTTTGTGCTCGCTTTGATTTTGAACCCGTTCGAAAAGCTTTCACGCTTCGGGGACAAGGCGCAGATCGATGTTTTCAAACTTTCGACTGAACTCGTTACCGTGCGTGCTCGTTCTGATTGTATTTATTTCGTTTCCTCAAATGAGTTCTTTTCAGCTATTCAAACGCATTAATTCCCGTCTCCCGAAAGTGCCACACACCGCCGCCCAGCAGGATGAGTTTGATTCCAAGCTCAAAGAGACTGCGCAGGTCGTTAATACGGCATTCATGCAGTACTTAAGTGAGACCGGCCCGTTCGAGAGCTGGTTTGCAGAGGATTCGCCACAGAGAGCATCCTATGATATGCTTCATGTAAGTGCCCATCCGTACCTTCATTATACGGCCTCATTCAAAATAACGGCCAACGATCCACTGCCGTTCTGGGTGATACTCCAGGCAAACAAAGCTGTTCTCCCACTCGCCAATTTTGCGCTCCAGCTACTCCATCTTGTCGTCAACCGGGCCGGGCTTGAGCGCTGGTTTTCGGATTTTTCAACCAAGAAAAACAAGAAAAGGAATCGACTGGGGCTTAAAAAAATGGGGCAACAAGCGAAGGTCTGTCTGTTTGTTCGTTCTTACCTGATGCGCCTCAACAATGACAGGTTACCCGTTTCATCCGCGATGAACAGAAGGCAGAGGGCCTTGTGGAAGAGCGAGGCGGCCGCAAGAATCATGCAGATTCTCGGGTGCAGACATTGCTCTCTGTTCCGCGGTACGCTGATGCGATTCTGAGTGACACTGACGACAGTGACAACGGAGGTGGGAAGAAATCAGTTGTGGTGCGGACATCTGGTGCATGGAGAAAACAGGTTGCAGAGTGGCAGGCGGAGATACGCGAGCTCGATGCGGTTTCTGACAATCACAGCGCGGACGACAACGACGATGACCTCCCATCCAGCATACCCGTTCCCACCGGTGGCCGCCGCCGCGCTCAGCGCTCTTGGTTCCCAACTACCTTGGCGTCCCTCTTTGGTGGGGTCATCGAGAATCCCATCACACTCGCTAGGCGCGAACGTGTCATCTCCGAAGAAAGTTTGTACATGGAGCTTCTTGAGGCTGAGCACAGTGATGAAGAACCCGACGCTGGTGCTCAGGAAGGTTCCGGGGATGATTACGATGTCTAGTTATGCTTGTAAGAGCCTCTTAATAGATGATTTTGGCGCAATGGCGGGCCCAGCCCTTTCAGGAAATAACCCTTAATATGACCCTTAATTTGGTCGCCCTTAATAAGCCTTAACTACGCCTAAGCCCTTAACTTTGTGGAGCACCCTTAATAAGACCCTTAACTACAACACTGCTCAAATGGCAACTATTGATCGGTACTATCGATGGCCCCCCTTTGCACAAAGTTTTTGATGGGAGTGCTGTGCGAGCATTGGGTGTTGGATTGCTCTAGAATTTGCACTCAAGCATAGGTATGATTAACTTGTGTGAATATTACTAGATATATTTGTTGCCTATGGCGAGAGCTTTAAAGACGCCGGTGGGAGGTCTGTTTTGATGACGTTTTTATATACCTTTCCAAAAATTTTGGCAGGGCCATCACTCTCGCCAGCCCCATCAAAAATCACCCAAATCTCATCTTTGATTTTCCTCTGGGCTCAAATGCGTCCCGTGTGCTCTATAAACTTCTAATCTTCTGGCTGGACGCGTCCCAAGGGCACTGGATTCTTTAAATACCAGAAACTTTCTACTGCCTGATTCCCATCTCACCATGGTCGAGTTGGCGCAGGAGCTCATCGACCTCATCACCGAGCACACATCCACGGAAAACAAAGACTCCTCATGTTCCGGTACATGGTGGAGACCGACAGACCATTCCACTTTGACAGCCTGTGCACTGGTGGCTAAGGCATTTGTGGTGCCTAGCCAGCGGTGTCTTTTCCGATCGGTCGAATTAGACCGCCAGGGAATTATGTGCACTGTGTTTGCTCAAAGTCTGATCCTCACGTCGTACGTTCAAGACCTAATGATTGATCTCGATTTCGCCGACAACTCGACGCTTACTCCGTTGGCTCTGATCCTCCCTCTGTTCCAGGGAGTTCACCGTTTGGTCACATATTCCTGAGGGCATGCGAATGGATCACCCTTCCCAGTCGAGTTCAGGACTGCACTTCCTTTCCTTCTTCGGCTTCCCACCCTGCGATGCCTTGGACTGGCTCATTGCCGTGGCGTCCGGGCTTCTTTGATTCACCATGCGCTTTTGTCCTACAAGGAAGTTGTTTTGGACAGGGTCAAAATCTATCACGAAAATGAATTCCTTCGGCTCTCTGATGGAGTCTCCCCCCTTCTCCATTCCATGTTGCCAAACAAGGACCTAGCAACTTCCTTGCAGAGAGTAAAACACCTGGAATTGTGCGTTCAAAGGGAGGGTTATGCGGATGAACTCCAGAAGATAGCACCGGACCTGGGATCACTTGCGAGCCTGCCGACACGTATGCCCCACATCGAGCTTTTGACCATTGTTGTCTATGGGCAGTACGAGGAACCGCCGGACGATGACGGGGGTCCCAGGTGGATGAAGCGCTGAAACAGCTGCCACGGCTACGGATCTCCAAGCTCTCAAGTGATCCCAGGTCCAGTGCTATCTTCTGGAGTTCATCCGCGTAACCCTCCCTTTGAACGCACAATTCCAGGTGTTTTACTCTCTGCAAGGAAGTTGCTAGGTCCTTGTTTGGCAACATGGAATGGAGAAGGGGGGAGACTCCATCAGAGAGCCGAAGGAATTCATTTTCGTGATAGATTTTGACCCTGTCCAAAACAACTTCCTTGTAGGACAAAAGCGCATGGTGAATCAAAGAAGCCCGGACGCCACGGCAATGAGCCAGTCCAAGGCATCGCAGGGTGGGAAGCCGAAGAAGGAAAGGAAGTGCAGTCCTGAACTCGACTGGGATAGAGGGTGATCCATTCGCATGCCCTCGGGAATATGTGACCAAACGGTGAACTCCCTGGAACAGAGGGAGGATCAGAGCCAACGGAGTAAGCGTCGAGTTGTCGGCGAAATCGAGATCAATAATTAGGTCTTGAACGTACGACGTGAGGATCAGACTTTGAGCAAACACAGTGCACATAATTCCCTGGCGGTCTAATTCGACCGATCGGAAAAGACACCGCTGGCTAGGCACCACAAATGCCTTAGCCACCAGTGCACAGGCTGTCAAAGTGGAATGGTCTGTCGGTCTCCACCATGTACCGGAACATGAGGAGTCTTTGTTTTCCGTGGATGTGTGCTCGGTGATGAGGTCGATGAGCTCCTGCGCCAACTCGACCATGGTGGCAGGAAAAAAAGGGGCAATTGATTTGGTTTTGTTGTGGCTAGTGTAGTGGGGGTCAACAGCTCGTGATCGATGATCGATTCACTCTTGCCAGAGAGATCGGCCCATCTGAGTTTAAAATAGTATAGCACGCGAGCGATCACGTTTCTGGCACATGGCTTCCCTTCTGCCCTATCACCAAGCTTAACATTCAGAAATATTCGAGAGGGCGTATATAATATGTGAATGACTGTCGGAACCCTTGAAACAGCCAGAATCCTCGTTAACCGAGCACATTGAAACGATTAGCTCGAAACGAGTAGAAATGATATTTTCACTGAAGAGAATTGTATGGAGAGTCTGTCCCAAAAGTTGTAGGAGGTATTAAATGACTATTGGAGCTTTTTAACGTGTTTTGCGTATTTTTCCCGCCACCCTACCGCGTTGCGCTACTCTTCCATTCCGATGAACGATTGTCTTCATACGAGAGACAACGGTTACCGGTCTAGTCCTGACATTAGCTCATCCGGGAGTGAGTGGGGAGGACCCCGAATTTCCGATATGTAACAATTTTTAGAACTGCTTCTCGCCCCTGGTCATGCGTGTGCATTCACGTTTCCTTTCGTAGTAAGATCTCCACCCGATTCGGGGTGACACCATGAGCAACTGGTGATCAACCAGAACCCTTGGTAAGTTTCCGTTGTGTTTGCCGACGAGAAAAAGACCGTTCAAGCTGTGCGTTTCCGGTTAGCATGGATCTCTAGAGCTAGTGGAATGAAGTTGGTGACCTAAGGGCAACCAAACAACCCAGAAACCACTGTTGTTGTGAAGGCGACATAACTCCTTGAATTTCCATGCGATTAGGGACAGCAAGTAGCTTCGTGAGGGCCATTCGGGATGATTATCCCAGATGTGCAGGGGCAGCGCTCGCCAAGACCTGCCGCAGACAGGGGATGCTTTGTTGCGCAAATCTTCAGACATTTATGTCTGAACAGGGCTGGAATAGACCCGCTTCCTATCAGAATTCAACCCTGAATGGAAGATCACTCCATTCTGATCGGGACTCCTGTGGAGGTGGAGAAGTCCGACGACAGGGCGAATTCTACTGTGCCTTCTGACTGATACAGAAAGCAAATCGATGAGTACCTATTCAAATTCCTTTATTGGGATGGGCGCGGGAGGGCGCGGAAGGCCAATAAAGGAATTTGAATCGGTACTCAGCAATCTGCTTTCTGTATCAGTCAGAAGGTAGAATACAACCCTGAATGGAAGATCACTCCATTCTGATCGGGACTCCTGTAGAGACCAACGACAGGAGACTGGTTCCTTCAGAACGAAGTTCTCAAGGAATGGCGATCGCCTGGTGAAAACTCTGTTCTCTGGCTTCACAGCGCATGTACGTATTTTCCTGTTCGCGTTGATGAGATCCTTATGAGCTGCAATGACAGCTGAAACTGGCAAGACCATACTCACGTATTTCATCTTTCAATGTCTCATACATGTAGCTCACCTTTACTGCAGTGCATGCGTGGTCGGCGAGCTTCTCAGTACCATTCCCGATCTCGCATACTTCTTCTTTGGCATGAAGGCCAAGGAAAGCCTTGACGGCATGCTGTGTTCTACCCTGCTCCAACTCGCAACTGGTCAGGAACGATACAAGATTCTCTCTGAAGCACATGACTCAGATAAGCATAAGGGACGCCTCACGCTTTTCTCTGCTCAAATACGTCGAAAGGATGCTTGAACTCCCTCGCACCATTTTCCTCATCGTCGACGCTCTTGATGAGCACCCTTTGCCTCGCAACCAGTTGCTTGAATTCTTGACTGGCCTCTCGCGAAATCACTCTGACCGTATACACCCCCTGGTCGTCAGCCGCTATGAGTCTGACGTTTGTGCCGCCATGAAGGGTATCGGTGCCGCCGAGGTCGATCTGGATATGGAATTGAAGCAACAGGAAGACATCTGTAAATATGTCACTGGAGTCTTGCAGTCGAATGAGCCCTTTCAAACATGGCAAGATTCACACCCTGCCATAATTGATGGTATCAAACATAAACTTCTCAAAGAAAGCATGTAAGCCGTCTCTCTTTCATGGAATTCAGGCAGTTTTTGAATATGATGGCAGGTTTCGTCTCGTCGCCTTGCAGCTTGACAGATTGCAGCAGTGCGAAACTATCGATGTTGAGACCACTCTGTCAGCCCTTCCTGCCTCACGCGGGCAATCATAACTTGCTCGGCATATGTGAGTCGCTGCAGCTGAGGTGGTACCTTACCAATCCAGCTGTAATTTGCCAATGCATCAAGAGGTATCTGGTTCCTTGAAACAGCCGTTTCACATGTAACACAAATGTGTGTACAATCATCCACCAGAATTGGACCCGAAAGTCCTTCAATTGGATCGGAGGGATAGAATCTTCCTTTCTGGTTCTTCCATCCCCCTGAAGATGTTCAAGTGAGCCTTCGAAGTTATCAAGACGTGTGAGGTTAAATTGAGGGGTCAATTGGCCACAAACAGCGCAACCTGGCTCAATGAATTGATTTGGTTGTACACTCAATGCAGACATTGTTATGATCCGGTGCAAAGTCTCTTCATCTGCCGGTCTTGGTGGAAAGTTGGTACCTCGAAGCCTCAGTTGGCAACCCTTTCGATCAAATCTAATCTTCTTTGCTTGGTTTGCGATGTCTCGCTTGATTTTGATCTACAAGCCACCGACATGTATAGCTTTACTTCTTTTCTCTTGATATAAGCTTTAGCATTTTTCCGGAATACTTTATTTTTATTTTTCGTAGGCACAGCCTCAGGTTTCATCACTTCTTTTGCTATGCTCATTAGAGATACAATTCCGGACACTGCTCACAGTTGTGTGAAAACATCAGGTCTTTTGCTTCTCTGACAGACAGCATTGAAGGCATTGACACTCCGTGGACTTTTGCAACACTTGTTAATTCGTGCCGGGTGAGTTGAGGAATGAGATCAGACATAGGACGGGCAACACATATGAAGGACGAGTGTCTAGCCAGAACAGCCTCAATCTCATCAATCTTACACTTATACTCAAACAGGAAGGATGCAGACTGAAGCTCTTGGAATCCGTGACTGTTGCGGATATGTTTTATGATGAGTTCACTAGTTGTTTGCGGAACTTAGGGCGCGGCCGGAATTTTTCACATTTTCAGCCATTGCTCAGATCGGCTGCCCTGAGCTCAAATCGAGGGCCTGGCATATTCACATTTTTTATGTGCACCCCCCGACAACTTATGCGTTCAAACTTCGGTGTTTTTGGCTGTTGGAGTGCAGAACACGTCCCATACTGCTCAGAAAGACCTAGATTTTTGTTATGATGTACTTCTAGGTATTCTAGACGGCCTCAAACACCGGGATAGTGAATGTGAATCATATTTCAACTCTACAGTCCATATTATTCAGCAAGGAAAATTGATCCCGCAATAATGCACAATACTTTTGAAGTACAGTGGCGCTCTAAAAAAGTGCCGAATTGCCATTTTGGGTTATATCTCCGGAACGATGCGACGGATGCCTTAGGTCTAAAGGATGAATTTATACCTTGTTCAATGTACTATTGACCCACAAAAGGATTGGAATGAAAATGATCAGTGGTGGCGGAAAAATCACATTCACGAGCCGAATGTCGGATCTGATCCGGCAGCTCACGTGCGAGATCAACAAACCAATGCGTCTTGACAACAACAACCACCGCAGACCACGACTACCACACACCAAGAACGTTCCTATGGGTCGCACGTACACTCCCCTTACTCCTACGAAGCGCCGCGTCGTTTGCGTCCTCCGTGACGAGAAGCATCTTTCCTTCCCCCAAATTGGAGCCAAAATCGGGTGTGACGAGTCCACAGCACGTCGAAACTACGCCAAGTACCACGAAAGCGAAGATTGGTATAATGTGGAGCCTGGGAGAGGTCGACACAAGATATTTGACGACCACGACCGCCGGCTAATGGCGAGGAAGATTCGATCTGGGGTTGCACGTGATGGCGGCGACCTCCGCAGACAGGAATTCCCCGAGGCAGGTGCTTCGACAATTCGCCGAGAGCTTGCCAGCATGGGCCTGCACAGTCGTAGACGCCGTAAGAAGCCTCTCTTGACGAAGAAGCACGTTGCAAAGCGCGTTAGCTGGGCCCGAGATCATCAAGATTGGGAAATGGCGGAGTGGGGAAGAGTTTTCTTCACAGATGAGTCCAAATTCCTCCTTTTTGGCTCGGATGGGATCCAGTACTGCCGGAGGGGTCCCAATGAAGAGTTTCCACGCCAAAATGTGGATCCCCGTGTCAAGCACGGTGGTGGAAAAATCATGGTATGGGGTGGGATACACTCTACCGGATTTGGGCGGCTAGTACGCATCGACGGGATCATGACGGGAAAGATGTACTGCGACATTTTGCAGGAAGGTGTCCTGGGCTCACTCTCCGACCTTGGTCTTGAGCCGTCCGACATCATATTCCAGCAGGATAACGATCCAAAGCACACATCACGTGTGGCTCTGGCCTGGATCGAAGAAAATCTCGACGAAACTCTGCCTTGGCCGCCCAATTCCCCCGATATGAGCATCATTGAGCATGTTTGGGACATCCTGGGAGTCCGTGTGCAAAGACGCAACCCACGACCAACCAACATCGAGCAGTTATGGGCCGCTTTGCAGGAAGAGTGGAATACGCTGGGAATGGACTATTTGGACAAGCTGTACGAGAGTATGCCGGAGCGGGTTGCTGAACTGAAGAAGGCAAAAGGTCATCATACACCCTACTAGGATTTTTGTACCGACAAATTATTTTCCTTGGCGTCTGCTGCCCTCTGCTTGCATTTGTTTGATTTCCGTTGTCTACTAACATCCGACATTCAGCCCGTGAATGTGATTTCTCCACCACCACTGATCATTTTCATTCCAATCCTTTTGTGGGTCAATAGTACATTGAACAAGGTATAAATTCATCCTTTAGACCTAAGGCATCCGTCGCGTCGTTCCGGAGATATAACCCAAAATGGCAATTCGGCACTTTTTTAGAGCGCCACTGTAGGAGTGAATTTCACTATCGCGGTATTTGAGGCCCTCCAGAATACATACAAGCGCATCATGTCAGAAATCTAGGTCATTTGGACCTATATTGCTGGCGTGGGACACGTTCTCCACTCCAACGCTCAAAAACCCCGATATGTACAGCACGAATCGAATGAGCGTACTCCCAGGGAAAACGGTTAAGAGTTGAGTCCAGGACCCGGAAACCGGGCAAAATCAGAAAAAAAAAACGGGCCGCGCCTTAAGTTCCGCAAACGGCTGTAACAATTGCACAGCCGGTATGGCAAACTGGTTTGGTTTCACTGGATAATGCCGGCGAGTCCCAGGGACATTCTCTGGTGGCATCATCAGCTGGAGCTAGCAATGTCTTTTGCGGTGGGAAAAAACCAGGTGCACCTTGGGCGCATCCTGGACTACCTGACACCTGTGCGTGACCTGTTCCCTCACCATTTTGCCTTGACTTCGTCGTTTATTTCAGTACGCTGAGATTATCTGGAAAACTCGATGAAGGAATGGGTCTACGCCGCAAGTCACCATTACTTTTTCTTCTTCTTTTTTTTTTTTGTATGGCTCTCAACTTCCACTTTGATTTCTCTCTCTCACGCACTTTTCGGATAAAATGTATCTCTTAGATGGATAAGCATATACATTGTTATTCATTTTCACCACTGCCACGTAGCCGTCATGGTCAGATATGGCAACAATGGAATTCAAGTCAATAGCTTGCCCGATTTTCATCCACCTCGCGGACCAATATACTGGGTTCTACCGGCTGTCCGCTTTACCAAAAGAAGACCCTTATGGGTGTCAGTATGACTGTTCACATCATTCCGAGTACACAACTATCTGATGCATCTTTTATACTGTAAAATTCAAATCGGCAGGGGTTGTGATGCGTGACATCTTGAACATATTCGTCAAATCGTCAACCGTGGAAATCGACCGTGACATGCAGGAAATTTTGGCGACCTCTCGAATTGCTGCAAGGTAATATAGGCAGTTGAAAATTTGAATTAGAGCAATTTTTCACATCCAGTTGCCTTTCAGCTGAAGGTAAGTTCAAAATTTACCGCGCGATTCCGGTCAGTTTTAGCTCGAAACTAATGTTCTGCCCTTTAACCATGCCAAAAACATGTGTTGCAGCTGAATTTTTAACACCCCTCTCACAGGAATATTCTTCTCGAATTTTCTACAGTTTTGGGAGGCTTTTCAACTCCACCATGACCCCCCGACATATTCGTCAACCGCCGTCGTGACCCGTGACACCGACCAAAGTTCGGCGCCGTTAACCCCTCCGTGACGCGTGTCTGCCGAATTGTTTTGCCCTAAGCTCTGAACAGAGGTACGCTTTTCATCGAGTTGCTGCCACCGCTTTGTCAAGTAATTTTTTGATTTACTCTCCCAGCAGCTACGAGCCACATCTCCGTCATTCAGTCTGAATCAAAGAAACTACTGGACGAATGGCCAGCCTGGAGGACGAAATACGACGGCTTCAGACGATAAATGGGAAGCCTTCTCGCAGGCTCCTCAAGGCGCCGTCCCCAGGGATGTATGAGGGGACTCTGCCGCATCCCGTGCTTCATAATATATTTCTGCCAGGTTTGACCGGTCTAAGGGAGCAATTTGGTGTCCCGTGCTTCACAATTTAACAGCTCATCCTGTGCTTTAATGCATTTCTGCCGGGTTCGCTGGGATAAGGGAGCACATTTGGGGCTGTTTCTCAAATCCGAGTCGCTCAGATGATAGCCAGCGCAATTTCAAGCAAAACGTCTCTTGGGATTTTTTTCCTTTGCTTTCCTCGTTACAGCCAAAGCTTTGCAACGATAATTGTTAACCAAACAGTTGGAATGCCAAACTCGGCTTGTTAATGCCGTGCAATCAGGGATAAAGGAGCCATTTTGAACCACGTGCCTCACAATGGCATTTCGAACTCCGTGCCTGGATGAACTTCTGGCGGAGTCTTCGGCCGGTTAGCAGATGCCATTTGCGCCATTTACCTCACAAAAGATATCGGTGTACTTAAAAAATGGGTTGATGATTTCTTGTTTTTCCGCTACCTTAATTCGGGCAATCCTCCCACCTTTATTTGTCGGAACAAGTCCTCGGGACCTGCGGTGCGCCTGTCAATACGCAGTGCGCAAGGCGCTGTCGAAGAGCAAAACTCCGACCGAGCCGGCTGGTCCTGCGGTACCCGCAATCATATAAGAAGATGCCTCGCAAGGAAAAGTGAGACGGAGCGGATCGGTGTATCATGAATTCACACAATGATTTCCTGAAATCTTTCCTTTTCCCGGGTATGTCCCACTGCTATTTTGAATCGAGCGATGCAAATTGATGGCGCCTAGTAGTGGCGATAGTGCGAAGAAAATGAGAGAAACCACAGGCCCTTTATATGGTAGCCGCGTGAAAACGTGTGTGGGAGATGTATAACGCCGTAAAAAATTTCGTCTAAGGCTGTTGACGCACGAGGCCTGTTTCTTCAGCTCAGCATTCCGGATCCACCTTTACTTTCCCATGCACGCAGTCCTGGCGCAGGTGGTGGGATGGTGAGGGCGCAAAGCAAATGGTGAAACCAACACAAAAGGAAAGCACAGCCGGACGGAACGTTGAGCGCGCAGCTGTCAAAAACCGTAGTCCGTAGTTCATCATGGGTTCAGTTGTGGTTGGGTAGTATGAAAAATTGCGATGGACAAATGTAATTAAACATGAAAGAATGGCAGAGAAAGAGCAAAGGAGCAAGATATATGGAGAAACAGCACAGGATTTGTACCATCTGGTTAAAGAACGGTTAATGGATAAAAGGAGTTGCAGAAAAAGCTGTCGTAGGGCTGGCGCGCGTCAACTTTGTTTGGGGCCTGTTTTCCATTGTTTCGGATGACCAGCCCCATCATCTTGGGCAAACTGTCGAAATGTGTCGAATCGAGGATACGAGAGAGAAAAAGAAGGGGATAGACCTCATGGGGATTAGCTCAAAGCTACGCAAACAAAAGCCGGTCATTTCGTTAAAAAAACGGTAGATCCTGACCGCCATAACCTTCTTCTCGACTCACCGGAAGGCTCATGTCCTGGGAACCGGTTCGAACTGAAACGGTCCTGGACCATGATAGGCACGTGGCTCACAATGGTTCCCTTATCCCTGTGGAACACACCGGAATACATTATGGGTTCAATTGTGAGGCACGGGATTCACAATTGATTGCGTCCATTACCCTTGCTCGCCAAATCCAGCATCTACTCAATCCTTAAATATGTCAAGTACCCTCTTATTCAGTGTTGGCATTGACCAGGTCAAACCAATTTGACCGATACTCAAACTGAAAGCAGGAGATCATAAAACTGTTGAATTCATGTATATCCCACAAGTCTGGTGAAGCATGAAAAAAGTTCAAAAGAATTTGGTGAGTCATTGCTCAACGGCAGGACGACCAATGTTTGTTTGACATGGAAATCGGTTGAAAAGCCGCTCACGTTGTTCCGACTCTAAAACCGATCCCACAATTCTTTTGAGGTGCCGGGATCCGGAGTAGGCATTGCTCAACGGCAGGACGACCAATGTTTGTTTTACATGGAAATTGGTTGAAAAGCCGCTCACGTTGTTCCGACTCTAAAACCGATCCCACAATTCTTTTGAGGTGCCGGGATCCGGAGTAGCGTATTGACCAGGGCTATCGATTCTGCATAAAATTGAGAGGTGTCGACACATTGCGAGGCGGGAGGCTTGTACATATGTACATCGAAGCGGCGTATTGTCGGATCACAGGAAAGAGGTCAACTGAGCAGCGGAGTTTAAAAAGGTTTCAGAGGGATGGTCAGGCTTACAAAAAAACTGTGCCCGCCCTAAGTTCTGCAAAGAGCTGTAATTGTTGAATTTCATAAGGTGATAATGCATAAGGGCTCATATCGCACAAAATTTTCGGGGATTTAGATCCAATAAACACCGTAAAGGTGTGTTCATAATGCATATTGCTCATAAGGCATCGGGTGGACGCTATGCATTATGAGCAATCCGACTGTACATCGAAGCGGCGGATTTCCGCATCGCAAGAAAGAGGTCAACTGAGCAGCGGAGTTTAAAAAGGTTCAGGCTTAATTTATTAAGAGGGTGATGATATCATCAAACACGAGATTTAGGCCTCATATTCTGATCCTCATAGCATCAATGGTGTACGATATCAACGGTCCATCCCGGTCTCCGGCGGTCGGAACGGGTATTTATGGTCACTTGCGGCCTGTACCTTCCGCAGAAGATCTTTCAACCTGATTTTTCATTTGTTGTTGTAGTCAGATTCATCCTGTCTCCAAGAAGGGCCTCACGTGCTGGAATTTGAGGTATAGAAAGGATTTTCGTGTGTGGAATCAATTCTGAACCCTGTGCCTCACAATTGAACCCATAATGTATTCCGGCTGCATTCCGCAGGGATAACGGAGCCATTTTGAACCACGTGCCTCACATTGGAACCCACCACCCAGTTCATTATAATGTATTTATTTTGGGCGTGTTCCGCAGCGATAAGGGAGCCATTTTGAACCACGTGCCTCACGGCCATCAACCTCCTTCCAGCTCGAGGTACCTCGATAGACCTCGGGCTGGTTGTCTATAACAGGAAGTGTGGTCTCCCACGTCTTCGCACAGACTACCTCAGAACATTGCCCTAGCTTTCTTTTTCACCCCAAAACTCCAGAAACTGATCAAGATAACCTAAATTCGTTTGAAGCACTGCGGCCAGCGGTAATCTTGTTGATATAGATGTCGATAGGAAGATGGGGCATGGTAAAAGTCGGAACGCGCCTTGATGCGCCGAGCCATGGTGGACTTTCGAAGCGTTGCTTCAGTGCGCGCCATGCCTCGAGACCAGAGGTCGCGTCCTGGATTAGCGGCTGGAAGGTCTCGGAGACGTGCGAGTAGATGGCCCAACCGAGCTCGCCATAGAGTTCCTTCTTGTTCTCGGGAACTGTCGCCGTGGCTGCCGTTATCCACGTGGCGCTACACCCACGGAAAAACATCGTAAAATCCTTGGACCATTTCCCCCAGTTCTCGTCAGTGAGATCAACTATTTTGTTGAGGGATGATGCAAGAGATGCCGACAACGTCCTGGTGAAGAGAGATCAAATGAGAAAGGATCGGAAAAGGTCGGAAGATCGAGAGAGAACAACGAGTATTACGGGGGAAGCAAAAGAGTAGAGGCTTCGGAGGCCCAGAACCTGTAAAATGTGGTAGGGGATGGGAAAGGTGACCGCTAGTGGCGGCTCGGCTCGGACACGGACACGGACACAGACTCAGATGGACGCGTAAGACAAGACGGACAAAAACATATGATTGGATCAGTAATGTAGCACGCAGAAGCAAACAAGTAATTCTAACAATCACCTGCGACAACTTTTAGCCTGAACCATCGGGTGCATATCGATTACCGACCTATTTTTTTCTCTCCCCGCATACCTTTTCGAGCATTTCAATCACACGCACATAGTTCACACGACTACTCTACCATACTCACCTAGCTTGTTCTATTCTTACTGAATAGACATTCGTTTGACATTTTCGCGGGATGGCTCTGCACTGGTCTCAAGCAAGAAGCATTAATTAAGATACAACTTCTAGACTGATCCAATGTTTTGCACCCCATAGATTTCCGCTCACGCGACGCGCAGAGCTCTGGGTCTGGTGGCACACTTGCAACACATCCAGGCAATCACCTGCGACAAGTTTCAGCCTGAACCATCGAGTGCATAGCGATTATCGACCTATTTTTCTCCCCGCATACCGTTTCGCCCCAATGTCCGAGCTTTTTGTTCAGCGTGCGAATCCCACCACACGCAGTGCTGCCAATCCCCAGCAAAATGTCTCCCCAGCACCACTCGAGCCCCGGTCTGCCAGTTGATGCGCTGTAAAGAGACACTATTCGCTGCTTCTGGCTAAACAAACTCTCCGACGCTCTTCAACCTGGACTACAATAATTAGAGGGAAAATACAATAATGGCTTAAATGCGTGGTCATCGAAGCACGCGTTTCAAGTTGAATGCCTTACAGCAAACGCAATAATAGCTCTCGCCGGAATCTAAACCGAGAGAAATGTTCACAATGACCCTAGCTATCCGGATCTGCAGCGCGCGCCTCAGAGCCGAATGTTACAAAGGACAAGCCCTTCTGGGGACGATGTGGTGGCACTGAGAGTCGACGAATGGGGACGCAAGGGCCCACATCTGGAACTCTACTGTATTGCTTCATTCAATCGTCGGTCACGCGTCACGCTGATTTTTTTGTTGACCCCTGCAATATTTTTTCCCGATTTATCGGATTTTCTGTGGTGTGATAACGGCACTGGGCGGCATCTTTTGCAATCAGCAACCATTGTAGTGGCAATATGGTGCTGTCAGGACAAAAATATTACTTACCCGAGAAGACAACATCACTTGCGACCCATGGGGTGGATGTTGTCCCGCGCCCGGCTTACGACCTGAACGCTCGAGAAGTATTTGTGTGGCGCAGCGTGCGCTGGGGACTCGCCTCGTCAATTAGACGTGAGTAAACAAAGTTTTAAACCCGATGAAACACGTCCATAAGTCGGGTTTCTGCCAAGGAAACACTTGATGAATTTAAGCTTTTACCATCAAACTTTAATTGTGGATCCCTGAGGTCCGCATTTACGGCTATATATGGTATTATACTGTACTACCAAACTCGCAATAATATTTGTCGAGCCTTGTCATTGGCAGGGACTTGATGGGATTAGAAGGAACTACAGGGGTTACGATTATGCGGATGACGCCCTTTGGTAATGGGCGTGTCCTAATACATCCTATTGAGTCTTTTGTCTCTTCATTTGGGTCCTCAATACATTTTTTGCTTTGCAGGGCAAGCCATTCAGTTCGCACCACCCTCTCACCCGTTCTACTCGGCTTGGAAGGGAAATTATTATGGTCCTCATATACCTCAGATGTACTGCCTGAGTGTATATAATCGTGTATTAGTATCCCCTGGATCATTTGGACTGCACCGGGGTGAAGGGAACGAGTGTAAATAAACGAAATAACTGGGTGGCCGACTACCCCGTTTATTGCTCCTTTGGGGTACCGCCGAAAAGAAAATTCGGTGAGCCGTGAAATGCCATGTACTCCTAGGATGCATACCTTTGATTCAGCGCACCCGTATCTACGGGCCTCCAAGAGTGGGTTCGAGGTCAAACATGCTAAGGTGGGATTTGCGTGTTTTTGTTTCAAAAATGTGAACTCGAGTTGACATATACAGTTTCAAACTAGGAAGCGAAACGGGCAAGCGGCGCGGCGTTCTATGGGTTCAGCAATGGGTCAAGCGCCTTGGATCTTTTTTTACATCCATTCTATGGTTTCTGGGCTACAACCCAGTAGCATGAATTGCTGCATTCGGTTAGTCTGTTTTTAACCGCGCCAACGTGTATAGGTGGCCGCGTTATTACAAATCATCGGAGTTTCAATTATATTCCCACGGCCTCTCAGCACTTCCACAGCTTCAATTCACAAACTGTAGGAGACAAAGTCTCTTAGGAGTAAGACTAAAGGTGAACTGTTGCCTCAGAAAATATTTTTCGTGGCTGTTCTCATCGCAACTGGAACCCTCGCTGTTTCGGATGTCGGTCCGGTCTAGTCTGTTGTTAACCGCGCCACCGTGTATAGGTGGCCGCGTTATTACAAATTATCGGAGTTTCAATTGTATTCCCACGGACTCTCAGCACTTCCACGCTTCAATTTCACAAACTGTAAGAGACAAAGTCTGTTAGGAGTAATATTAGAGGTGAACTGTCGCCTCAGAAAATATTTTTCTTCACTGTTCTCATCGCAACTGAAACTCTCGGTGTTTCGGATGTCGGTCCGGTCTCCGTCCATCAAACTTCGATTTCCTTGTTCTTGAGCTTTGGCGCCCGAGTTTGGCTGAACAAATGGATGATATATGGCGGCCACACGTCAATCCGAGTCAAATTTGGGCAAATACGCGCTGCAGGACGTACTTTGTCGACCGAGAATTTCGAGATTACATAATAACGCGGCCACTGATCACGGCATCAACCTTATCAACAGACTACAACATGCGAGGTATGAGCACCATATTGTTGTAGCGTCTGTCTATGAGAGACTAGCATTCGGTGCTGTTGTCGTCGAGAAGTGGGCAATCTTTCTTGTAGGCCAAATTTGCACAAATAACGGCAAAGCGAAACACTCGGAATTCGTTTGATTCGCACTTGTCCTGGAAGTTGTGCATTGGTGGCCTTAAAAATTGTGAACTTAATCTCTGGAACAGTCCAGTGAGGTAAACCACCAGTCCAGGACACTGGGAAATATGAGCCAAACAATCAAGGCTCTCTGGCAGAAGTTGCAATTAATCAGCCAGTGCGCAATATGAAATCGCGATATACGTACCTCGATTGGCGGCAGTATCAAGCACCTCTACCATGCACATTCAATTATCGATCACCAATTGCCTTACAGCTATTGTCGGAACCGAAGGCGCGGCGAAATTTCGCCGGTTTTGAGACATTTTCGAAGAATTACCGATAACTTGCTCGGTTCTTGACCAATTCCCATAAAAACCAGATGAATCTACTAAGCTAATTCACACGCAATTAGTGATAGAAAAACATTCGTGAAAATACTTTATATTGAAGGACGTGGGAAATCTAGCAGCTTTTGCTTTAAATGATGTTTAACATGGTCCATACATGTTCAGTGGACATGATATTTTGAGACATTGTAGTCAAATACATTTAGAAACTTGTGATAGAGCTATATTTCACATACCTATTGAGAAACCTTTATATCACATCAGAACCGTAGGCTGTTCAGAGTGTTGGGTCAATATTAGGTGTTGTGATGCCACCAAGTGCCATAATAAGCTTCCAGGCTCTGACATCTTTCTAAATCCATCCAATCCCCCTGTTACAAAAATTCAGATTATTTGAACATGTATACAGTCTCTCTGTATGCTTCCACGACTTGCTAACCGCGTTGCTGTTCCGTTTTTTTCCCCACCCACCTGGCCTATACCCCCGGAGCGAGATCTGGAGATCGCGGAGGCAGAGGAACAGATGGCTGAGTCCCTCATACCTACAGAGGCGACGGCGCAGGACACCCTCTAAACTGGCTGGCCACCAGAGCTCGACCAGGCAAGTAGGAACAGCTACAGAAGCTGGACCAAGGCGTGGTAGTTCGATTGGGTGGTGCTCAAGGAGAGGAGTTGCAGTATGACGTTCGAAAGTGTAACAGATTGGTTCAATTTATTGCTCGCTCTCAGAAGTTTTTGCCTTTCTGTGGCTTAATGCAGCTGGCGTGTCCTTCCTGAAGAAACAGCTCTGATGAACTGAATGAATTCTGGGAGAAAATCCATACCCACTGAGGTTTCTCGACTCTGGTGTATTCATTATCTCCGTTCGCCGGCGCTTGAATTTTGTTCGAATGTCATGTTTGAAGGGAGCAGCTATGTAGGTGATAGTTGTGGAAGATTTAACGAAGCCAGGTGTGAGATTTAAGCAGTTCCCGATTAGGACGGAGCAGCGCAACTGTTCAATTTAGACAGTGACATTCTGCTGCGCGATTCCTACAGCTCAGCTGAGACGTTCACCATGCACAGTTGAGAGATGTGGTTCAAACGTTGGATTAATACAGTTCACCTACATTTGTTGTCGTTCAACCACCAAATGCTATGAAGCGGCCCTTAGCTTCAATGATAAAAGTCTAAGACCCTTCAAGTTGCAGTTTTGTTTTCGCAGTACACATACGATGTATCTGCATGCGTCGGCTGTGCGGCCCGCTGGTGCCAGTGCCGAGAGCGTGGCGGGTGGTATCCCTGGAAAATTCGAAAGCGGACATGTGCAGGGCCGATAGACTGTGACTGAGAGAGAATAGCAGTAACTGAACTCATTCACTGAATCGAACCTGTTTAAGCCCTCGTTCTGCTCAAGAGTCTTCCGCAGGTCCTGCTTGTGCAACCAACATTCCTTTTCGAGTCGGGCAGTAGGCAGCTCTCGAGCCCGATTTTCTCCTGGCCCCCTTCAGCCAAATATATCACTGTGATCTTCTCCACTGCTCCCGGTCGTTCTGAGGCTACTTAGTTGACTGGCTCGGTCCATGTCTCGGCGTTAGATCGCATTTATAACCTTTTACCTTGAAGTTTCTGGAACTTCAAGCACTTCTCCGCATGCTCGGTCATTACCGGGTAGGCAAACAAAGTTTGTCAATTACGAGCTATCAAACAGAAGAATGGACAACTAATCATGAGTTTGAGAACTTCTTTGGATAATTCAATTGTTTGTTCAGAGGGAATTTCGAGCCTAGAATGTTTCGTTTGATTTCGAAGAAGTTTCAGTACGATCATTGGATTTGCAATACTTGGCCCACTGTCTCCGTCTTTCCACAAAATTTTGGCCATTGAATGGTCTGTGGTTCTCGGTATTCTGGTCACCCAATCACTCCGAACCACTTATGGAGGGAAAATATGAGTGAATAGAAGATATTTGGATATGTTGACCGATTTCCAAAAAAGGAAATTCTAAAGATATAACAGGTTCCTACACAGCCGCAGTTTCGAGGCTCACAATCCTAGTGGTGGATTACAATTGAATACAGAGACATTTGGCAGGGCGGAAATTTCGGTCCGAGTTATGCGTGACATTATAGTGACAGTAGTTGGGGTGAGCCCCTCCACAGCGGCTGCCCGATAACATCTACAAACAACATAGCCACAATTGCGATCAATTTAGGAGAAATTCAACACATTTCGGCAGCGAGTAGTCTGATGGGAGAATAATAATATATTGGCCCCTAATGTCTAGGGCTCTGCCGATAACTCTGGCACTTTTGTCTTCGCACCTTCTCAGGGCTCCCAGACCTGAATTTGGTGCTGAACAGCAGACTTCGTGTGAACAATATCATCGGTATCTAGATTATGCAGATGTGTGATAGTGGGACTCGGATGCAAAGGCATTTATCTCTCAGATAGTCTTGCGCTATTACTTTGATAAATGGTTCTTTTAATGAGGTCTTCGGTTCGAGCTAGGCTGAGTTTACCCTTTTGTTGCAGAGCTCGAGATCCACGTTGGGCCGAGCCAGTGCCGCTAGGTAGATAATATTACTTGGCCAACCACTAGTGAGCTAGTGTGATAATATTGTGTTCCTCTCCGGCCGAACAATGATTGTGGGCGGGATAATATTATTGAGCTTGAGATCCACGTTCGGCCGAGCCAGTGCTGTCAGGCGTATAATATTACTTGGCCGACCACTAGTGAGCTGGCATGATAATATTGTGACCCCCTTCGGCCGAGCTATGGGTGTAGGCGGGATAATATCATTGAGCATGAAATCCACGTTCAGCCAAACCAGTGCCGCTAGGTAGATTAATATTGCTCGACCCACCAGTGTGTTTGAAAAAGTGCCCACTCTCCTAGGAGGTGTTCAACAAAAACAAAACCCCCGGTGCCAAATCGAGAAATGAAATTCATTTTCGCGTTTTCCTTTACATCACTAATTGCGGACGAATTATTCTGGAAGATTGGTATAGGTTTCGAGGTAGTCGGACCAAAACTCAAGGAGTCATGAGGGAATCGGTCGGCGCGACGAAAAAGTTCCCAAAACGGAAATT
Source organism: Mycena leptocephala (assembly GCA_029378395.1). Lineage (NCBI taxonomy): Eukaryota > Fungi > Basidiomycota > Agaricomycetes > Agaricales > Mycenaceae > Mycena > Mycena leptocephala. Next base: position 251,707 of record JARJLF010000079.1, read on the forward strand.
TTTCGTTCGCGCCGACATTAGCTGTAAGCAAAAGTGAGCCAAAAATGCCCCAAAATGCCCCAAAATAAGCATCTTGCACTGGCCATCCTGAGCCCAGATGTCAACCAATGTCAACCAACTGAAACGCGAAAATGGTCTCCTTTACCATTACTTTGAGGCTGTTTTCACCCTTTTTGGATACCATGCATATCGACAAAGTTGATTTTTCAGAAAATGCCCAATTATTTTATTCTGGGGGAACGCTACAGGTGAGATATGGGTTACAGCTAATTGCAGTACCCAAGGCGCGAACGCATTTTGGGCAGATTTTGATCCTCACGACCGAATTGTTCATATCTCGGTGAGTTCTGCACAGATCGAGATGAAACATAGCTAGATAATTTGTAGTAATTCATGCGCAATTAGTGATAGAAAAGAAATCGCTGCGTTCAACGGCATTGTCTACGCGGTCTGCGTACGACCCCAGTCTACAAAGGTCTACGCATTTAGAAGTCTGGACACTCGTGGACATCCGTTCATTCCAAAGATGGCCCGATTTCTCGGCCTAAGGGCGTTGGGAATTGCCTACGAGTTGTCGAGGAGTGTCATAGGGGCTCTTCCACGGCTCACGTCAAAAATCTGTCAAAATGCACAGCATTTTCGTCAAATCCAGCGATAACACCGAGCTTTCACACGATTGGCACGTGAAGTTGGATTTAACTCTGTTATGGCACGGAGCAACAAAAGAAAGGCTAGGACCCACCGCGCGGCCGCACGAGCCTGGGCGGATGGGGATGCGGCCGTCCGCCAATGTCCGCAAAGCCCTGCAGATCCGAGGTCGGCTTTCTGCCTGGGGCTGGAATGCTAAGTAAGGTAGGAAAGTGTCGTGTTTTTCAAGAATTAAGTTAGAGTCGTTCACAGGAGACTTTTATCCTTCCTTTTTCTCTCTTTTTTTGCGTTCCCTCGGTTTTTCTCCCGATTTTTTCTTCCCTTTTCAATTTAGACATGCAAAAAAAGGTACAAAAGCGAAAAAACTGAGTCTACATGCACTTTTTGGATGAAACACAGAAAAAAGGGGCAGCGAAAAAGGGCCGGTTTTTTTTGACAGACTGTCATTTAGTAGGGTTTTCTCTTCATTCCGGGTGTTGTCGATGTGAAATTGATCGACGCTTTTATCGCATTGAAACAAATTTTACTGACCGATCTCTCCCCAAGTTCTAGTCTTGTATGGTGCCTCCCACTTAGTCACCACTACTTTTGTACAGTGGCCAAATTGACTGGGGGATTTTTCTTTCTTTGGGTGGCTGGTGTTTGGCTGGAAAGTGACCGCAAAACGAAAAACTTATACTTCACATAGGCGTGTAAATGTCACCCTGGCACGCACATTTGACCATTTGATGTATAATATAACTGTTGTATGCCTTCAGACCAAGAATTGATGGTTTGGTGTGGGCATGGCCAAATTGGTCCAACTAAAATTATCTAACTCGCTCAATTTTTTGTTTAAAGAAAATCCCTCTAGAGGGATTGTAGCTACTTTTTTTGGCAGAGAACAAACCGTTGTACAAAAGTAGCGGTGACTAAGTGGGAGGCACCATAGTTTCATTCTCACCGAACCAGCGATTATGCATTTCATGGCTGGTGCTTTTGCGGGTTCCTTTCGCTGAATGCAGTAAATTGCCTTGTCTTCCTTTACTGCTGTTTGCGGTACTTAGGGCGCAGCTTGTTTTTTTTTTTTTTTTGATTTTCTTTGTACTCGTTTTCACGAGATGAGCTCTCCTGAGCTCAATTCTCACCTGTTGCCCTTGTAAATAGGCTCATTATGTTCGCATCGAAAATTCGGAGGGCATGGCTTCTTAAGATTTTCAATTCGCACCGTGAGGTGCCTCACTGTGTTAGGTTCCGCCGTTTTTTGTTGTTTGCCTGCAGATCAGGCAGGTCGCATAGTAGCTACAATGGTCTGAATGACCTAATTTTTTTATATGTTGCCTTTGGGAGTGTTACAGAGGGCCTGCAACGCCGGGTTTTTCAATGTGACCTTTTCTTCAAATCTATTTTACGTCCTGCCTGTGCCAGATTTCTCCACTAAATTCTACATTGTACGTTTGAAGTACAAGTGAAATCAAAAATCCCGGTATTTCCAGCCCTCCTTAACACTCATAGAGGCAAAATATTAAAAATCTAGGTCAATCGGATGACTGATAGCTAGTACGCGAGCCGTTCTGTATGCAAACACGGGAAAGCAGCCAAATTCGAGTCACTAAGGCATCTTAGGGTGCTAATAGAAAATTGTAAGGTGCCATGCCCACCGCATTCACAGTGCGAACAAAACGAGCCTACTCCCAAGGAAAACAGGTCAGAATTGAGCTCAGGAGAGCGCATCTCATGAAAACGAGTACAAAAAAAAAAAAAACGAGCCGCGCCCTAAGTTCTGAAGAACAGCTGTAAAAGTCCGGACGACTAGCCCTCGGCGCGTGACCGGGGCCGCGGTTCCGGCGCCTCCCGCGCCAGGTATAAAGCGAGCATATAAGTGTCACAACGTGCGCTGCCAAGGCATAATCGACCGTGGAGTTTGATGCCGCCTACCAAGCGCTCCAAAGACGCTCGGTGTCCCGCGCCGACATCAGGTGCCGTGCGGAAGGAGCTGAAGGGCTCTAAGGAGGAGCTAGCCTGTGCTCCCTTCACCGAACTAGCCAACCGTCTCAATTTCATTGAACTCCTCTACCACTTTCATGGAAGGCCCCGTATCTTGTTTGTAACGGGACAATCCGGTAGCAGAACCTACGGCGAGTTGGGTTCAGGCCTCTTGACCAAAATGGACCTCGACACATTACTTAGCCCGGGGAAACTATTTCTTGACATTGGAGCCGGCATTGGGAAACCTGCGATGCATGCGGCACTTTCTTCGGGCTGCGACACCATATCGTATGAAATCGGTGGCGCTCCTGCAAAGATCGCAGTTCCTCTCTTTCGAAACCTCTTCGCGAAATGCGCGGTCGAGAAATATCCTCTGGGACGCCACCAATTCGTCCATGCCGATGTCCGAGAAAATGATTCCGGCCTGGGGAAGGCCATTGCTTCTGCGAGTGTAATACTGATCAATAATAAGGCGTTTGATGTTGCATGTGCGTCATTCGGGTTTCACCTTCTTCTACAGCCACTGATCTATTCTCAAGTGATCCTCTGGATCGAAGAGCAGCTCAAGCAGTTTGCACGCACGAATACGCATATATTCGTGACCAGTCATCTGGGTTCCCTCAGACGTCGAATAACTGCACCAAACGTTCGACAAATCGATGACATCTCATTATCATTGATGGGATGCCCCGACATAAGGGGCGACGTCTTGTGGAGCAGTAAAGAGACGATTCTCCACCACTATGTCTTCCATCGGCCAGAAACCTTACGTTCGACAATTGTTGGGAACCCGATCGGGCCGCCGGGCTTTCACGCTGTTGGCTGCGATGGGCAGCCTGGAAGTCCAGAATGGCAGCCAAGGATTTCACCACGCGAAACATCCTGTCTGGCTATAATGCCTTAGTTCTATTTCTCCGTAACCCACAAGACCCGTGGATTGTTGGAACCTCAGGAAGTGATCTATCACCATCGTGATTATTGGGATGGGTCACGTATGATTGAACAAAGACTCCATACAGAGCGCCAGCATATTTGTTGGGGTCATCCCAGAATATCGAGCGGTGGCAGAGCCTCGAGATCTCGAGCACTCGGTCGACGGATCTGGGAATATTCTAGACCAGTACCGGCTGCTTTGAGCACACCTAATGTCTATATACAGTTGGTCTCTCGTGGAAAGACGCTCTAACACGAAGCGAAAAATCGGTCATTCCGAGGGTTATACTCGTCATCACAGAAAGTAACCGGAAACTCATCTCTTACGTAGGCAATTTGTAGGATATTTTGGTTCAAACTATATATGTGGGATATATGGCGGCTCTTTAACCCACACGCGGCCTGGTAAATGGTCAGTATGAGCTCGGGAGATCAATTAATTTTATTGCACGTGATTTTGCCTCAGATGGCCAAAATCTCGTTGAGCAGCCCTCACTGTGTGGCCAGTTGTGGCTGGTGATCACCCAGGCAGGTCTTAAAGGTGCTTTAAACATGTTTTGTGCCAAAAGAAATTGGGATATACTTGTGGATGGACAAAAACAGCGGACTTCGTGATCAGCGGCCCCCAAGGTGTATTAGCTTCGCGCACTGCATTGTTAAAATGCCCTGCTCTGACTGAAATTGGGCATTTTGCACCCGATATCGCAATGAAAAGGTCACAGGGCACCCTTCAGTTCCTCTCTGACGCATTTTTGGGCCGCCATCCCTGTTCCCCTTCCACCTGAATGGCTGATGATCAAAAAGGCACCTTTTAAGAGTTTATTGTTATTGCTCTCACTGTGACTCATACATAGGCCACAGGCTGAACATGTCCTTTTAGAGTATAGTACTTTTTTTCACCACTCATCTTCGTGCTCGCCGTCGTTGGCTTCGAGCAGCTTAGTCATCATAGCACTGCAGTATATAGATGTTCATCAATTCAACGTCATATATTGTAAAGGATGTGCTTCCTGTGAGCGACTCCAGAATTCAAACTCCGAAGACCTACAGTGAATAGGAAAGATGCAGTATTGGAAAACCAAACATGGGGCACTCTATTTCAAAACCAAACACAGCTATTGGAAAACCAAACATGAGGCAGTTTATTTCAAAACCAAACACAGCTTTTCCAAGGCCAAACACGGGCATTCTATTCCAAAACCAAACACAGCTATTGGAAAACCAAACTCGGGGCACTCTATACCTCGTGTATTACAGCCAATGTCAGAACCGAAGGCACGAACAAAACATTTCCGTTTTGGGATATTTTCCAAGAGTTCCCGTTATCTCAGTCAGTTCTTCACCGATTCACATGAAAACTGGGCAGGATAATATTTTGAGCCCAACCCACTTGGATTCAGCCGATTCACTGCGTTCCAGCCCCGGCATTGCTGACCAGAAATTCGGTTCCATACACGACGCCCTCGTTGCTGCCCATCAGAATCTCAAACGACCCCGATTTGGTCAGCGTGACTGGCAGCGCCTTGTTGGAAGTCGGGGGATATGTTCCAATGAACAGAAATGACCGCTGCATACACTATTGATACGCTGCTCGTATGCAATCTGGTCTTGGCGACATGCAGCAAGGAGAATGTCAGTGAAGCACTTCGTTCCCGCTCCGCCGAAAAAGCTATCCAAGAAACCACCGAAAAATCCCCCTCCCGCTGAGCCGCCGCGTTCTGCGATTGTTTATGTTTTTGTGAAGGGTGTCGACGCGTTCGCGCCGCTCGAGATCAGTACCGGTCTGTTTGATAGGTGCGCTGTCTTTCACACACGCCATCCAGCCCGGATTTAATAATTGATCGCCAATTTCGGGAGGTGGGGCTAGTGGCTATGGATATGCCTGAGATTCAGTGCGTCAGACTCAAGTCTTGGCGATAATATTATTAATTTAACCCTGCCGTCAGGAATTTCGCGGCAGACGACGAAACGATTGACGTGTTCCGCCGTAAAGATGGTATGCTTGATTGCCCTCTACCCCCTCCGTCGAACTCGGATGAGGATGAACAAGCCAATACCCAAGAAGGAGCAGCCCTCGTGAAGCGTAGAGGTGATATTATTCCCTTACGGGAAGTTGTAAAGATTGCTCAGGCAATCTCCGGCAATTATACGGGGTCGATCCTTAGCCCGAAAGCGCTATCGGGAACCAGTTTCTACGCGACCAGCGGAGAATCGGTAACCAAGGCTGAGATAGAATCCTTGTCCTTGTTAATGGCTCAGTTACAAGACAAGTTCGACTTAATCGATAAAAAGATTGAGGAGAAAATAGATTCCAGTTTTCAGAAAACCCTAGCACAAACGGCTCGACCACCTCAGGAGAATATGGGGAATAATGGTGGTAACACGAACCGTACGGGTCCCGGAATGAACAACCAACAAGGGGTTCCAATCGGAATTTTGGGAACCAAGGCAATAACTCGAACCCACCCACTTGGGATGTCAACCAACCTATTCAGTTGCTTGATATCGCGAAAAACCAGTTTGCTGGTGGAAACGTGCAAGAGCAGTTGGTGACAACGCGAACGGGAGCCAGGACTGACGGTCCTGGACCCTCAAATTTCTAGATCGTCCGAGGAAGGAGGCAGGACCTAATACAAAGGTCTCTGTAGCCGAGCCTCCGGAGGACCGAGAAATGGCTACTGCATCGGAAGAAACTAATAATTGGCGGGTGCGATGGGTTGATGAAGAAGATGTTAGGGCAGCAGAGGCGAGGATAATGGACTGGCCGCGTCCTAGTGACGCGAACGAACTTAAGACTTTCCTGGGGGTCATTAGCAAGTTTCGTGATAAGATTTGGGATTATCCTAAGCATATCCGACCCTTGGCTAATTTAGCTTCCAGCAAGGCAAAGAAGTTCAATTGGGGATTAACGGAGGAGGATACTTTTCAGGAAGTCAAACGGTTGATAGTAGCAGTACTCAAGCGTAATAGCAAGAGTAATGCGGCCTCACCGGATGAACCTGAAGAGGATGCAGTAGAGTTCGAAGCAGAGCAAGAGGCGGGTTGGGTATCCAACTAGATGATGGCTTCTCTATTGGAGAGCCAGGCCGTTTTAATGCACCTAATGACACCACGGTGCATATCACAGTGGAGGAGAAAGAAGATTCCCATGAACCAATTCCTTTACCCAAGGAAAAGTCTTACAAGTTGGTGGCACCTATCTCGAAACCAGGGGCTGAACAAGCTGTGGCAGAGAAGATTTTAGATGCCGAGATTAGTTTGCCCCGCCCTCGCGCGCAAAGGAGCTCGCAAGTCGTCTGCTCCCCGCCGTCTGCGGGTGTGGAGGCGCGGTGTCTGGCGTGTCCTCCGCGGGCGCGTCAATTTCGAGGGCGAGGGGCAGAGGGGAGGCAGAGGGGAGGCAGGGAACGGTAAGGGCATTCGCGAAGAGGGACATTTGGGGATGCTACGTCGGTGGAAGGAGCTTATGAATGAGAGAGGGCAGTGGGAAGTGGTGTGTCGTACTCGGCGGGCTCCCGAGTCCCTTGGGCGCGTCCACGGCCTGAGAGTGAGCTGGGCTGTGAGCGAGATCAGCGTTGCGCGAGTCGGAACGGCAGGGACGCGGGAACGTGGAGGACTGGAACGGGGCAGAGGCGTGGAATTCATGGAAGAGGGAAGGGAGATTAGGTTCCCATTCACGAGACACCAGTCCCGGGCGTGCACAGATGCAGGAGCCGGCGTCAGGACCGGAAATCGTCCACGGAACCAACGAAAATGCGTTGCTGGGCCAGGGTGCTCAATGATGGCTGCGGCGTCTGAATTCGCCCGACTCTCCCCACGGCTTCCCACGTTCGCTGTCATCCAACTGTCACCACCGTCACGGCTCCCTCCCTCCTTCACCAAGCACTTTCACCCCCGCTTGTTTTCCGGCCCAGTTTCCGAAATCCGTCCTTTTTGCGTTTCCGCCTGCATTCATCAAGGAGACGCGCCACCACTGGTTACTGGTACCTGTCACTCATATCCAATCCAAGGCCCCGTGAAGCTCCCGCAAAGGGCCGCAAGAGGTTGTCCGCCCCAAACGACCGATTCTGGCCTCAAAAATCCAAATTTTCCGCGACGTTTGGGCCAGAAAAATTCAATTTCGGACAAGGCTCGCCACGTGGATCTCTGCAAATTTTGCTTTTCCCTTGCTTTTCCCCTCATTTTTCACGCTCCCGGCCTTCTGTATGCATTTTCAACCCAAATCTGCATGATGCCGCGCGTCCTGTAAATTTTTTCCTTGGTCTTGCTCAAGCTGATGGCCGAAATACTACCAAGATTGGGCAAGATCCCCTCAAAAATCCAATTTCGCGGACAACTTTTGGCGGGAGCTTCACGGGGCCTCCAATCCACTTTGCCGGACATGGGCACACTGCGGGTACGCCGCACCTGAGGTCCGACATTACGACACCGCTTTTGAGTCGTCTATTCAATGGGCTGGCTGAATCCCACGCCAGCACGTCGGCCACACTCTACGGTGTTTTCTTTGAACTTCAACACCCATTTCAAGAACGTCGTCCCACTCAATGGAGTCATGTTTGAGGATGAAATTGTGCAAAGCCGCCAATGCAGTGGGAACTCGAGCCTGGATATCCATGTCGTACTCGGGAGGATGGGTCAGAATTGCCCATCGGTTCTTGACTACACCAAAAATGCGCTCGACTACATTTCGTAGTTGAGCATGTCGTAGATTGAATAGCTCCTCAGGTGTCGCAGGCCTGATGAAAGAATAAAAATCAATTGAGGAGTACTATCGAAAATTCCACTTGCCTGACATTGGCCCGACCCCATTCTGCTAAATGGTATCGTCTTCCTCGATAGGGAACAAGTGCTGAATCGCGCGTTCCGAAACCGACATCCGCCAGATAGTATTTTCCGGCAGGAATTCTCAGGTCATTCAGTCGTGCATCTAAGAAAAGGGATGCATCTGGCATCGATCCTTCCCAGCCACTGAGTATGTATAGAAATAAAATGTCTTGAGAGCAGGAAAGGCCAGGTATGGGGGGACACACATCGAGAGTGGAACGTACGCCAGCAGCGACCCCAGACGGGGTATAGAGGGCTGCATGCACAGCCTCGGCCTGGGCTGATAACGGGGACGGCCGCGCGTCGGGGAAGGTAGAGTAGAACAGCTCATCATCCGCCGCTAAGATCGCCTTCTCCGTGCTTACACTGCCCATCTTTCCTGCCTCTTCACATCAGGCCTGTATCTTTACTTCACTTGAAGTTGCAGGTGTTGAAGTAGAGGCTCGACTCGCCATGTAGTCGGCATGCGGGGCCTACCCCCGTAATCTGTAACTGTCATTTTAGTTTCCTTACTCATACGGCGAATTTTGCCCGTCTCCGTATCGTATTACTTATATCGCGTCGCAATACAGGGACATTCCTCAGCCATTCACCTTATCGTGCCCATCTGAGGTTTGTCCCTTCTCTTCTCTTTATTTATTCTTCTTACTTACGCTGTTGTAGTATTACTGCTTTCAGGTATATTATACAGCCGTTCACCTTATCGTGCCCATCTGAGTATTACTGCTTTCAGCAGGGTCCAGAGGGCAGGACTCACGATCCCTGAAGCAGAGCTCCAATTCGTGGAGCTTCTGCGCGACGTGGTTGCCAATCGATCTGTGAATTTTCGTGGATCAGTTCAAAATTTTCGAGACAGAATCCGGGATGAATTCTTTTTTTTTTTCACTATGGCTCTTATCCAAATAGCAAAAGTCTTTCTTTCGGGCCGGCGGACGGCTGGGGTTTCCACCCCAGACCCCCACCGCTGGCGCGGGGCCAACGCTCGCCGCTGGGCATCTGGGGCCAACCATCCAGGAAATATGCGCAGTCTAAACTGAGGTCCATCGAGGAAATACTGTCCGTCGCCGACCGTCTAGGAAATATGTGCGTAGCGATAAGGGAATCAAGCCCGAGTCCAAGTGCCGTCAATGACCAGATTGTCTCGCACGTATTAAAGCAGCCAATAAAATGTCTGAGGCATTTCAAATCCCGAGAATGGCCCATCCAGTCGTGCCAACATTCACGCCATGCAAGTCAATGCCAAACCAAACAAATATAATCGGGGAATCACGGAGTTGAGCCCGATGGTCCGTACGCACATAAAATGCCAGCGCATCCAAGTGACGTCCACGCTGTGATCCTGTGCGCATACTCCGAGTGGGCCAAAGTGTGTCCAGCGAAATACGCCATGTCCAGGCCGTGTCAGGATCCTGATTTCGAAAAGCTGTCCCGTCGACTCGTAGACTGTGGCGGTGCTAGTAACCTCATTAGGATTGTTTGTGCATAGTTACCTCCAACCATTCTCTGCCTTTTCCATCGTCTGGCCCAGTTTTGCAGCGTCGCAGACCCTCAGCAATCCATACCGTATAATTTCGTTCAAATCGACAGTCACGCGTCACGCTCGACTTTTTTTATTGCGGCAATAATTTTTTCTCGATTTATGGTGGCTACCGGCAATGGGACAGGAAATTGATCGCATCACCGTGCTGTCCCAATTCGGAAGCACAAGCCAAATGATCAAGTCTCGATGGATGCACCTGGTATAAAATTGTCTGGACCACCTAGGGCATAATTCAATACACCATAAATCTTGCTAATTCATTCTACATGTATTCTCCAGAACAGATTTTTTATCCTCATCTGCAAGCTCAAATTCTGCTAAACTGCCGCCCTAACCAAATTTAAGTTTGGCAAACTTTCTTGGAGAATACACATAGAATCAGTCAAAATAATTTTTGGGCCGGTTCCGGGGCCATATCTGGCTCGTGGGAGTCCGGGGTAGGTGCATCTGGATCAGTGGCAAGGTGAGCGAAAGCACAACCAAACAAAGCCAGTTTGACTTATGCCCGTGAAAACACGCAGGTTTGATGCTTGTAAAAATCAGAGATAGGGTCATGGTAGCAAAATAAACATTATATAGCAGCCAGCACGGGTCTGCTAACTCAGAGTATTGTGAATTGAATTTGAAGCCTATTTGCCGCCAATTTGTCGGCAATCAGCTTACTAAGCGCACGCTTTCCGAACCGCGGTTGCCGGTAGCCATAAATTATAGGTTCGGATCAAGCCGCCGTTCTCAGCACACGTGACATTCACGTGCTTCGCAGGGAATTCTGAGAAGGGGCTTGTGCCAAGATCAAGAAAAAGGGCAATGTGTTCTGATTGCTCTCCCGCTTCAGAAACAGGTTTGATCCCTTTGGTCTAAGTTGATAGCTTGTAGATTGGAAGCGTGAAAATGTTTTGACCTACTTGGATTCCTGATAGATTCCCCCGGCAGCCCAAGAAAGGGTCCCGAACATGGCCTTCTTCACAAATCTGAAGGAATGAAATTTCCTCTGTGCTACTATACCCACGGTGAAAATAAAAAATGTAAGTTGGCAGTTAGATTCCTCTTTCAGGTTAGATGCTGGAATAGCTTTTATTTGTGAGGATAGGTGATATGACGAGGCTGCAGCTCAACGACAAGTGAAATGGTGTGCTTAGTCAGCCGTACCGAAGATTATGTTATAAGTTTTCTTCCTTCCAATTTTTTTTTCAGCACTCATTATGATTGTATGCCATCCAAAACATGTCCTCTCATTCCCTCGATGCTTTACTGCTCCCCCATATGACCAAGGGTGGCCCTTGGGTGAGGTTGAGTCACACATGTCACGAATTGTGACACACCGCCTGCAAGAACAAAATTATTTTTCCTGCATGACCAAGGCAGTTCTCTGCATAGAAATCACTGGTCGACTCACTGTAAATTATGTTCCCAATCCATCGAGCCCATAAAACCAGCGGAATTCCCAATTAATGGCAATAGTTTGGGATATATCACAACTGCATCAAACCGCTCAAAGATCGAGTGCAGTGCAAGAACAACATAATATTTTTGAGGGTTGAGCATGTAAGGCTCTAGAGGGACATCCAAGGAACATAATATCAAGCAAGACCATGGCAATCATAGTTGAAATGGCCGAGAAAAATGCATTTGAACACATAGTCCTTTTTCGGTAGTTTGGACCAAGCTAGGGCTTCGACCCGTCCGTCCCGTCAGACGGCCGGGTCGAAAGACGGCCGTCTTTTGCAACGGACGGGGACCACCCGTCCGTCAAAGCTCCATCCAAGAGGCCCTGACGGACGGGTCCCGTCCGTCAGACCCGTTACGGCCGTCTGACGGGTAAATTGTCAATTTAAATTATTATTTTGCTGTCTTTCACCCGAATAATACTGCAATCAAACTGTAAACGAAATTGAACGATCAACACAGTGAACTAAAGCAACTCCTCGAGCGACTCCTCGTGTTTCTTCGCCGCCTCCCGTGCCAAACGCAACCGTGCTTTGACAAACATCAGCATTTCAATTGTCTCGGCCTTTAAGCTTGCGCGACGAAGCCCGATCGTGTCCCGCCCACCGGAAAAAACTCTCTCGACTGCGACCGCAGAGCCTAAGTATTTATATTAAAAATCTAGCTCAGAAAATGGAGGCTCGAATTACCGGGGATGCACAAAACATTTCGGGCGAGCAGATACAACTTGGGGAATTTGTGGCGCCGCGCATACCACCACTGGAGGGGATCTGTGTCTTCAAACGGTTCGGCAATGCTGGTGAGCCTAAAATAATCCTCTAGTTCATTATTCGAGACAACGCTCGAGGTCGCTCGGGCTCCGTAGCGTGCAAAAATATTGAACTTCACCGGTGATCCCGCAGGTGATGATTCGGCCGGTATATCCGAGACAGACGACGGCTGGGCATCGGCGTAATGAGTCTCGAAATGCTTTTTCAAGTCTGCTTTCGATTTCTCGAGCCCCGCAAGAAGCTCAGAGTCGTCAGCATAATCCTTCCGGAGGGCCTCGTATGAAAGTCGGGGATCTAGGACTGAAGGTGGGATCAGAAACAATATGTGCTTAATGGATATATAAAAAAACAAACGTGTCGCCCAAGAGTAATAACGCGACTCGTCGAACTTCGTGAAGTAGTCACTCAGTTTCCGATGTGCAGCCACAAGTCCCTCGAGAAGGGCAGGGTCTGCAGTGGATGGCAGCGCTGCGATTGCGGCTTTCAACTCATCTTGCAGCCAACGGAAGACGGCGTGTGTCGTTGACAGCATTGGCTGCTTTGTTGCCGACATTTTCGTTGTTGCGTAGCGATAGGACTTCAGCCAATCGCTGACCTGCTTCAATGCAGCCCACTCCGATGGTGCGAGTGCATACTCAGCCAAATCTTCATTCTCGTTGACGTAGTTGAGTATTGGTTTGCGGAAGTCCAAAGCGCGACCTAGATGTATTTGAGCTGACATATTTTTGGACATCAACGAAGGATGAATGGCGCACGGAGCATTTGATGAGTTGAAGACCACCGCGTCTTGACATCCAGGATCAGTATGAGGATTTTACCTCCGGGAGAAGCCGTTTCGACCTCGGCCTCCCATTTTTTGCGGCGTTGTGGACTAGAGCGGACATGGCGAATAATCTTCCGAAGCTAAATAGAAAAGAGTTATCAGCCAATGCTTTACAGTTACGCGAACGAACTACCTTGAATACCGCCGCTCCAATCGCGCTTTCGGGGCTTATTATTTCGTTGTCATCGGAATCTTCAGTTCCACCAGCATCCTCGTCGACTTCTCGTGCAAGTGACTCGGTTGCCGAGTCTTGATACGCTGAAGCCGGGGACTTGGATTTTGCCGCGCGTTTCTCTTCCTTCGTGAGGGCGCCAATGACCTCCAGCAGCTAGACCACACCAATTAATAACAACTTCAGAAATGATAGCCTTGGAAGCGCATACCTTGAGTGCCGATAAGTGGATAGTATGCGGCATACATCTCATGCGACCGTCTTTAACCGAGAAATTGACGCCTTTCTTCTTGCACTTTCGGGCAAATGCTTCAACCATGGTGTCATTGTTTGTCGCATTATCCATGACAAAAGTGATGATCTAGTCAAATTTTAGGGCTGATGCGGCTTGGAAAATAAAAATCTGTACCCGTCCAGTTAATCCGAATTTCTCAACCGTCTGCCAAACGGCTGCAGCCATATTTTCGCCCGAATGTTGACCGACGAGCTCCCGAAAATCGATCAGACACTCCTCTAGCGAGAAATTGAGGGTTGTTAACACATAAATTGAGCGACCAACGAACCGAGCCTCCCATCATTTCCGATGTAGTGAATTACAATCGCCAAAAAAGCGTAACCATTGCTCGATGTCCACGCGTCCAAGGATAAGACAAAGTCGGATTTATTTTCCTGAATATTCTTGAGTTCGCGAAACGTGCTGGGGTCCAAGACGTACCTCGAAAATTCGTTTCAGCTCCTGGACCATTTCCTCGCTCATCTTCTGCACTCGCGCCTTCACAGCTTCGTGGCTCGGGATTTTAAGCGGGCTCGGAGAATGGTGATGAACATATTGAAGCATCTCACAAAACTCGTCTCGGATGACCGCGACAAATGGTTGATCACAGGCTGCAACCCATTTTGCCACCAGAGTTTCGAAATGATCCTGGTTCCATGGTACCTGAAGCAAATATATGTGCGAAGAGCAAACAACAACAGCAAAAAGACATACCCGAGCTTCTGCTGCCTGCTTTTCGAACATCGCCTTGATATTCTGATTAAGCCGCTTGCCCACCTCGGCGTATTCGGCGACAATCGCCTCGGTCAACTCGGTTGCGCCACTTGCTAATGCGCGTTCACGGTCCGTTGGAGTGCTGTTCCGCGCGTGTAGTACCTGGTAGAATTGCCCGTGCTTGGGCGATGTGCTCTGGAGATGTTTTTGGAGTTCTACAGAAGATATTCAGAACACTGACATTGAATTGAATAGAGCTCGACTCACTGCGAGTGTTATGATTCGCGTTTTTGGTAATCTCGATAATCTCCCGATTCCCAAAGTAACATTTGAAGTAGCGTGAGCCTGCAGTCACTTTGCCATTCGCATCACTATCCACTTGCTCGTAAAAGAGATAAATCGGATTGGCTTTCTTCTGTTGTTGGTGTGGTCAAAAGAGTTCGTCCGAGCATTAATTACTTACTGTTGATGGTTTCGGCTGGGGCGTGCTTGCTGAACCCGATGGACCAGCTTCAGGTTCGGAGGCGCCGGCTCCAGATTCGGGAAGCTAGATGTCTTAGAGAAGAGAAGTTGCGCATCACAGCCGAAGAAACTCACTGGCGGGATATCTTTGTCAGCTGCGGTCGCCTTCCTCTTGACTTTCTTCTTCGGCGGTCCAGTCTGACCTTTCTTCCCACCCTGAACTGTCTTCCGTTTCGATGTCTCAGGTACGGTCTTGGTGGGAAGTGTTGATGCCAGCTAAAAGCAAATGAGGGAACAGTATAAAGGCAGATCGGAACTTACCTCTTCATTCGGGATTACCTCTTCAACTCCGCTGTCGCTCTCGTCATCGCCTTCACTGCTAGCAAAGTCTGAATCTTCTGGGTCCGTATTTTCTGCCCTCTGCTTCTCCTTGCGCTTACGCTTACGCTTTTTGGGAGAATCTGGGACTGCCTGGTCATCGGCAATTGCTTCAGCCATCCGACTGCGGTTTGCATTGCGCTCTGGTCGTGATGTCGATGGCCTCGCAGATTCTAAAACCGGATGTTATTCAAAATAATAGCATGAAAAAACCAGAAAACGAAACCTGGATTTGCCCCACCCAAAACCCGAATTCTCATGTCCAAATGTGACAGTGCGCCAAGGCCTAAGGACTCGATTGTATCCTCCCACCCAACGCGACGCCCACAATATATAAAATAGTAGTATTCGTGACCCGTAGTTAAAATAAGGCCGACGGACTCAAGATACCGGTAGATATCCGCAACCGTCGTTTCAGGAGTGACAGCTTACGGACTTTCAGATTGGTTGTGCAGTAAAATTGAATACTCACGGATGGGGAGCGACTGAGAGCGGAAACCGGTGACAAATATGGTGAATCCAGAATTGAACTTTCGGCAGACCTGATTGAGCCGGCGTTTGGACATGAAGGAAAAGTGCGACCGATGGCGCCGGACACCCAAGATCAACGGTATAACTTGATGGAAGCGAAAAACAAGGGGGAACAACAGAGAACCTAGAAATGTAATGTGAAGCCAGATAAAGGTTTGCATAATTTGGACAGGCTCACCGATGAAGAGCAGTGCTAATCCAGAAGAAAACGCGAAATAAACCAAGTTGTACCAAAGCGCCAGTGGAGATTCGTGGCGGTATATTCCGAGACGGTCACCAAATGCACAAATGGTGAATCCAAGTGCAAAGAACGGCAGCATGAAAAGTGTGAAATTCAGAAGAATGTACTTCACACCCATTGCGCCGACAGTTTCTGGACGGGATAGAAATAATGTACCCCGGGCTAGTACCATTTTAATCCGTAAGCACATGGAAAAATTGATGAGAGATATCGCACCTGGCAGGAGCTTGCCCGGGGGACGGTCATTGTGGCTCACAATATTTTGGGGCATCAAATGAGAGGCGATGATACTTCGTTGGCTTAAATGGCGAGGACAAAGCACATGAAAATCCGAAATTTGCAATTACATCGCCACAGATGCGCCCGCGTGATCTGTGGAATGCACTGGGCTCGAGCGCTTTCATCGTAAATTCTGTATGTACTGGCATTTTTCCACCTCAATTCATTCATTTCAATGAAGGAGCTCGAGAGACAGCGGTGGCGTCAGATTGGGCGATGCTTGGGCCGCTGGGAGCCGTTGGGAGGGTGTGGGAACCTTGGGTGGGGCGGGAATCTGCGGGATGCAGATCCATCACTTCTGTGCAGACTTTTTTAGAACGCCGGCACAGCCTATCCTAGCCTATCCGAGTTGATATTTAAGCACCCGTCAACCCGTTGACGGACGGGTACGGGTGCACCCGTTGACGGCTCTACCCGTCCGGCACCCGTCCGGCAGAGATCAAGATCTTATCTTGTGTCGGACGGGTACCGACCCGTCGCGACGGGACCCGTCCCCGTCACTGACGGGGACGGGTCGAAGCCCTAGACCAAGCCTCTCTCCGAGATTCACCGGCTCGCCGGTGCGGAGACACGCTTGCTCCGAACCTAAGCCATTTATGGGATTTTCTGGCCAAAGTCGAAAATCACGTGACTTCTAACCACCAACGATAAGCATTTATTTTTGTGACATGTGATGTCACTGACATTTCGGTGCACTGCTGAAAGATACCAGGTGCAAGGTATTTTTTGAATCTGTACTCTGACTCAGCAACAAGTATCTGACTCGTGGTATAACCAGTGGCATTGGAAGAGAATCAAACCAGCCTAACGAGCCACACACTTGAATTTGAACCAAAGATTCAACAATCCAATTGCCATTGCCATCCCGGTGTATTGTATTGTGTAGATCGACTTCATCCTTTTCAAATGGTAGCCTGGTGTATTGCATTGATTAGATCGAGGTCATGCTTTTCAAATGGTAGCTGCGGAAAACGCAATAATGGCTCTGGGCGGAATCTAAAGTGGGAGAAATATTCGCAATGACCTTGGCTATCCAGATGGGCGGGGCGCGCCTCAGAAAGTGTCTCCGGAAATGCTGTGGAATTGAAACGGTCGCGTTTTAACTGCAAGTTCGTTGAAACACGCGTTTCAAAATGGATGGAAAACACAATAATGGCTTAAATACAAGGCCATCGAAGCACGTGTTTGTTTCAAATTGAATGGAAAGCAAATTTGAATGAACACCCTGTATTCCGGACAACAAGAGCAATGGACACAATCAATTTTGAACCCCGTGCCTCATAATCTATTCCGCCTGTGTTCCCCAGAGCCATTTTGAACCACGTGCCTCACAATACCATTTTGAACCCCGTGCCTCACTATGGAACCCACCATCCAGTGCATTATAATGTCCAATTGAGTTAATCACTCTCTTTATAAGATTGAGCCTGTCTGAAGCCGTATCTCCATATGTACTTTGCGAATCAACAGGATCACAATTTGCGGAAAGAGCCGCAATTTTGCCAGAAACTATGGTTGCGGACCGAACTTTGTGACAAGTCCAAGTCCCAATTTGGTAATCATTACTGTCGACCTAGCTTTTGTCAGAAAGTCATGTAAATAATGTAAAAGGTACAAGAAGAAGCTGCTTTACACATCTGCCGGGGCGAAACTTTGAAAATCTCAATTTATGTTTTTTTTTCCACTCGGATTTCGCGCTTTTGATTGCGGATCAACCGGACCGGCGGCTGTGCAGCACCGCTAATTACCTCTTTAGGAAACCGCCAACAGGTGATACGGTCTTCAGCAGGCCAAGAGTCTGTAAATAGCCAATGAATGCACAAAGGTGAGATTTGGGTGGCTATGGTTGAATATATGGCAAATTACACAATCAAACTGCAGTTGGACACTGCAGTTGTATTTTCTGCCCTCTGCGCTTCAATCAAGACTCTGCAGAATAAGCCTCCTCAGGATGCAGACGGACAGATTGACAATTCTGAAATGACCTGGTTAATGATGGTTAAAACAACAAATACCTTAGTTGGCAAACGCGAGTTGACGGGCCAACAAACAGCCAGTCTTTTACTTGGTCGCAAGAACAATTACACGTCGGATGAGTATCAGGAGCACTGGTGGTCTTCCATGCTCAGAGATATTGCACGCGATGTTTTCACCGTTGACCTTGAGGATTCTATGCCACATGCAGAAACAACGGAAGAGCTGGAACATGGAGCACCGGATTCGGATGAGGTCCAACGCGTAATCATCCCGGACGATGAGGACGATGGTATGATGCTGCTCACATCAGAGAGCCTCAATAAAGCTCCTGAAATCGAGAACTGCAACGATGATGCCCGAGAGAAGAGATATTCAAACTTATTCAGTGATGTGTTCTACCGGTAGGTGATTCCAGTCCTCGATGCCGGGGTTAGAGCTAAAACGACTCCCACTGCGAAAGCCAAGTCGGGACGCGTTCCGAGCATCCCGTACATGATACAGCCCAATACCCCGAGGTAGTCCTTGCCGACCATAAGTTCGCGCTCGTCGGCTGTTTTGGGCGACATCTCCTTAGTCAATCTCGCGCCGACCGGGAACAGGGCTGATGCAGCCCTGCAGTCGGCCATTCCAAAGCGTTCGAGCACGCTCTGGAAATATATTTGCGCTGAGAAATGCGCACAGTTCCTGCCTCGAGGTCCTGCGAGATCCGATAGCTTGGATTTGACAATATCCTAGGTGGATTTATCGTTCGTCGCCCCTTGTAGATCGTCGAAATACAGTGCGATGATAACATTGATATCGGCGCGTCGGCAAAGATAGATGCTGTGGTCGGATTGGAGGCGGGTGAAACCGAGGGATTTAAAAATGGAATCGATAAGGCAATACCAGTGGCGAGAAGCTTACTTGAGGCCGTAGATAGATTTATGAAGCCGCAAGACCATCTTTTCGCCATGCGCGTTGAATTTAGGCGGGAGACCAGGTGGCTAAGACAGGTAAATCTCCTCGTCGAGGTCGGCATTGAGAAAGGCAGTTACGACGTCCATCTGGTAGATAGTGAGACCGAAATGAGCGGCGGCGGCGAACATGATACGGAGAGAGGTGAATTTGACGACGGGCGCAAAGGTTTCTTTATGCCGTAAATTTGGGTGAAACCACGTGCAACGAGGCACGCTTTGAAACGCTCAAACTCGTTCCACTGGTTATACTTCACGCTGAACACCCATTTGCATGTCACCACCTTTCGACCCTCCGGAGCATCAACATACTCAAAGGTACACGCCATGGGTAAAAATATCTGTAAATTCATTTCATTTCAATTCCATTTATAGTGCGCGCGAGCCCCTTGGCCAAGGAGGTAGCTTAGCAGGCCTAGTAGCAAGTTACCTAAGTATGGAGATCAAGATGATCGTGTCCGTGGAGTATGCTCTGATTCCGAGTAGCGTGAGAAACGCCTCGTGACGTCCCATGTGACTTATCAGTGGCTGTGTCCGTTGTATAGGATTTCGTTTCGCGCTCATTCAGAAGTGGAATGGGTACAAATTTCTCGGTAAAATAAGCTTCGTAGGTGCGTAATGAGAGCTCTGGGGGACCAACAGAAAATTTAACCGCGGGCGAAGCAAGAGTCGTACCCACCTTCGTCACTTCGCTTAGGAACGAGAAAGTTCGTGAGTTTGATGGAAAAGCGTGAAAGCTCGTCATTTCGACGAATATCTGAACACAATCCTTTGGGAATGACAACCTCCCACAAATATGTGATGATTCGGGGACCATTGTCACTTGCCAGCGGAGCTGCGGAGGTATCCATGGACACTGCGACCCAGTAACACCGCGAGAACTAACCCACTAACATACTGATTTGACCGCGCCCCCTGGCTGTTATTTGCGCCATGTACATTCCATGCCTAATCATGATCTTTCCAATATCCAAGTTCAACTTCATTTTAGGTCGGTCTCACAGAACTTACAAGCTTGACCCCTCAGTCCACAACCCACTTATTATACGAAACTTCCACTCTGGAACCGCTATTTCATTCCATGAACTCCCAGTATCAAACCAACATCATGAATTCTTCTATCACTCCTCCCAGGGAGACAACCTAAATTCATAA
Source organism: Mycena leptocephala (assembly GCA_029378395.1). NCBI lineage: Eukaryota > Fungi > Basidiomycota > Agaricomycetes > Agaricales > Mycenaceae > Mycena > Mycena leptocephala. Next base: position 271,792 of record JARJLF010000079.1, read on the forward strand.
TTCACACTCTCTCTTCCTACTTCTCAGGACGCTTCTTTGCAGCAAACCTTGCTACCTTCTATTCCGCTAAGTCGAATCCGGACTGTTCATTTTACAACAGGATTCTCTGAACCCCCACAGGCCATGTCAATTTCCTCGGTGCATTATTCATCTGACCGCACCACATTCCGAGATACAACTCGAATATTTTCGGTGTTAGTCTGTTCACCTTTGCTCCACGGTGTCAGTGTGGTTCATCTTTCCAGGTCATGCCTTCGTTGCAGGACTTGTACATGTTTGTAACAAGAGGCAGGCACCGATCCTACAGGACAGTTTCCAGCTGGGTGACATTATATGCTGCTGAAATTCGTTCTTCACACTCGGTCTCCATGTTTCATTTTCGGTGCCGTTATATATTCGCTCCAGTCATCGCACTGTCTCAAAGGCTTCTCACAATTATCCGTTACCCGTACCATTGCCGTTTCGGGTTTTCAACATAAGAATCTATATGAAGTTTGATTAAACAATCAACGTCTCAACGGGGGAACAGGTTTAATCCTCGATTGATTAATCACCTGTGGAGGCACAGTGAAGGGCTAGGGGCATTGAATAGGTGCAGAGATTCTGTTTAATCAAGGTTTGTTCATCATATATGATCGTGTTGTGTTTAATGGTCAGTCCAGCGTTCACGTTCTGTTTGAACAGAACAAAAACAGTGTTCACCACATTTCACAAGGAAAATTTGCTAGCTGCGGGACTCGAACGAGTGACCTTTCCAAAACCGAAGAATTGGGAGGGAGAGCAACATTACCACTAGAGAATGCAACCAATACAAGCTGTCCAATGCCCAGGAATACACCAGGCATTAATTAACATTTTGGACTTGGAGTTTATGCAACCAACTTACAATGCAGGCAAGAACTTTCTCACTCTCCACCTAACTCTTTTGCTCACTAATGACACTGGTACATCCAGATAGGTCTTGGGAACAATCATTGATGCTAGATGTTCATTTCACTGATGCAATTTCCAAATAAAATTATCTGTTCCAAACTAATATTTCCTAAAGGTTTCTCACAACATATTTTATATCTTGTGGACCATATTTGACATCATAACACAGGGATTGGACACAAAATAAAATAAACACTAAATGACCATAATATTAAGCACACATTGAAGGTGTGAGGGACTCCTGCTCCTTTAGACAACAGGGGTGCTACAGGCAACAGTGTTTGTGGTTAGGAAGGGGTGTTGATGTTCTGGGTGCTCAGTGGTGTTGGGATGTTCAGTGTGACAACATAGATTAACTACTCCGAAATATTGTTGAGACTGGTCTTTAGTTACAATATTCCAGTGAGTAGGGATTTTGTCAATTACGCACCATTTGCCATTTGAACTGAACATCCTTCCCGTTAGTCAGAAAGTCGGCAGAAAGAAGTGGATGTGAGAGAACGGGACGGGATTGCAGGATAAACTAGGATATTGCGTGTATGTGTGGGAGTCCTAAGAAATAGCAGGTTAGTATTGAAAGAGCAGAGAAAATACTTGAAGTGGGCAGAATTTGGTTGCAGTAAGACCGGAGAGTGAGAAGCCAGTAAGTTTTGATGTGAGCGCAATTTCTCGAGGTCCAAGGTAGACAGACAGTTTGTGGCACCGATTATATTTCTGGTAAGTGGGAGATAATGGTACCCTGGATTCAGGGAAGAACTACGACTGATGGTAGCATTGTCAATTGGGATGGAGACACAGGGATATTGCAAATTACCAAAGTCATGGGATGAAGCATCCTCATATGCAGCATGGTTCAAATCTTCTGAAACAGCTATTGTCCAATGGCAGACCAGTGGTTTGAAGATTTGAGATTATTCGCCTTTGGTGGCAAGGTGATGCATTGTTGGGTTTTCTTTCCAAACCATTTAGAGTTCCCAAAAACCTGGATCAAAATTTCCAGGTGCTGACATTTCTTTACTCCTTGCGTATTGCCGCTTATTCGATTGTGCTAAGATTCACTCTCCTTGCAAACCCCCCCCAACATGCTGATCTTGCTATCCCTCTGGATTTGCTCAGTGTGTTTTGCGTCCGCCTGGCTTATCTTACGCTAGGTAGCGGGTATGTCTCATTTTATCACCTCGTTCCTCCCACTTGTGCCGCATGCGATTTCAGATGATAAACGATATGGACGAATACATCCTCTCCAACTCAACAGGGGATGTTAGTTGGGTGTACCGCCTGTTAGAACGGCTTTACAACTCACAGAACAGAATGACACGCCGATGTAATCGGTAAAGAACGGTTAATCCCGCAGCAGCTTGAGCCGGCCCGCCGGGCCGGAGGGAGGTCCGTGCGCATCAACCAAATAAGACCAAAGCTGCACCCACGAACGCTGGTTTTTTCTAAAGTTACCAATAGAATGCCACCAATCCTCATTAGCCCAGATGACATTCACATCCCAGCATACTCACCTTCCTGCGAAAGCTGCAAGAAGGGGGGCGCTGAGTTTCGCTGCTCTCGCTGCCACACCGCCTTCTACTGCGATGCTTTGTGTCAAACGGCAAACTGGCGGGAACACAAAAAAAGCGGTTGCGTCGACTACACCACTCTCCTTGCGTCAAATTCGCGGATGTTTGAGGCTTGGACTGGTATATGGGGTGATTCAATCATGCATTGGGCAGCATTCAGCGCGGGTCTTATGCAGAGAGAGACCACTTTTCTTGAAGTGCACGCGTGCGTGTTGGCAATATTAATTTGCTCCTCTGCTTAATCACTCTCATTCAACCAGGTTTATAGTAGAAATCGAGCTTGCAAAAGACGTGCATCAACGTACCCCAGCCTCGGCGTATGAGGTATTATGTTGTCTGTGGCTCTGCCTGCTCAATTCATTCACGTTCGTACGCTGTAGGCGCTTAGAGCCAGATGGATTACAAATACCGAGCTTACCGCGATCATCGCCGCTCGACCGGGCGGAGGCGCCAACCTTCAAATGTCTCGGGAAGTCCTAGAAGAGGTGGACGGAGTTCCTGCGAGCACACTGCGGGTCTTGATTTTATCCGAATGCGACGAGATGTACTATTGTGACCGCCTGCCTGGACTTTTTGGCCCCTTCATCAAACTTCTCACTCTGTCAGGGTACGAGACCCACTCAAATGTCTTGGCGGACCGTTTTCAGGCGAATTTCTTCGACGTCGTGCGCTCAGGTGACGGTGTGTCCTCCACCCCAAACTCCTCCCCTCTTTAACGAGCGAGATTCCAGCAAATGCTTCAGTCCGCCTCATGCTTGACGTTGCACGCGTAGAGCCGGATGGTTGACATTGTTTTGCCAGCAGGCCCAGGACTTGCTGAGGATTTTTCGTCGTGCATAGAATAAATAAATGTATCAGTGTTGTACTGCCTGCTGTATATCACAATGCCCATCGGTTCTTTCTTCTCTGGAACTCGAACCCACACTACTACTTGACTACTCCGCGAGTAGTCTAGTACAGTAGTCTAGTAGGTACAGACACCGCCAACAAAATCCCTGACAAGGGATTTAGCACCCTCCTATGATTATTTAACATCTATATAAGAATCGGGGACTTTCTGTTCCATTGACATCATTCTGAACTTCTAGGAAACTAGAAAAAGAAAATCCGCATAAAAGGTCCTTCTAAGCCAAAAAACCAAAGGTATTGGAGCCTTTTCTGGGCTGTACCAACTATATCATAGGCCCACGGCTCGAGGTATACAGACATTTGGCCGCGCCGACCACACATTCCGCCACGCTGTAGATCAGTTAGTTCATGCTGCGGCACTCCACAATCGATGACGTCGTCGATATTCTCCACATCCAATCCCTGGAATTGTTCACTATGAAGAAAGGCAACCCAAAAAATGTCCTACCATTGCATTCAAAATTTGACAGACACCATCCGGATTTGAAAAGTTATCAAAGACTAGCTTCAAGTACGCTTTAGACATTCTGCCGTAATAATGACGGACGATTCCAGTGTTCTGAAGGTGTGGGGGAAGCCCTAATTTGCTGTAAATCATTCTGAAAGTACTGTACGCACAGCTCGACCTGTTATTTCTCCGCTTTAAATTCCTCTTGAAATAACGGTTTAAACTTTTACCTCCGTTACTCGGGAGATTTAGCCGAAGACCCTGGGCAAATGCCCAGGAGATTTATTCAAAACACAGTATAGCTATATACGAGTTCGGAACCGAAGTGGCAGCTGGCGCTACGTGAGCTTGGGAACAGCTAGCGTAAGTGAGAGATAAGGTAGGCGGGGAGACACGGAGGAGTGCTCCCGCCATCTCCGAGCTTGTCACACTTGCGACTTCGTCTTTTCTGCTCGCGACGCTCACCATCTCCGCCGCTGTTGAGCTCGTTTCGCAGATTTTTGAGGCTTGAGATGTCTTCTGCTTCCATCTGTATGACGGCCATCCCTAGGACACGACACAAGTCTATTCCCAGCACTTCTGAGCTGGATGCGCTGGCAAATCTCTGGATGTCGCAACCTAACCCAACTATCACACACATCTCTTGCCGACAACTTAGCTTGAGCATTACGACTTCGTCAAGACTCGGGATAATATTCTCAGAATATTATCTCAAGTCTCAAGCTATGGTGTGCATCACCTAGCTGCCACCACCTCTTGCTGGAGAACTGCTGGCCTCAATTTTACCAAGATTTCTTATCCCTCAAGAAAAAAGTGTTTCTCTTGAGGATATAAGAACTGCTAGACGGATTTCCATTTGAATCAAAACTGAGTGAGTGTCAGGGGAACCCCCATCCGGTCCCTGGTCACTGGTCCACCAACTCAACATGGCACCAAGTCTGTGATCAAGCCTGAGACTTATGCTGATCCCTCCGATCAGCCCGGTCACATGCTACTAGTCAGTAGCTACTTATACCCACAACCTAGCGTGGGAATCCTCAGTGTTTCTTCTCTTTGGATTCCCCTCGCTAGGTGCGTACTTCCTGTACATTTAGCTACTTCTTTATTCACTCTTTGGATTCCCCTCGCTAGTCCCGTGATACTCCCGGGCCTTGAGGTTGCCCTTACAGTGAGTGGAAAAAATATTGGCCTACAGATTTGGCCACAAGCACTGAAAATATTGAGAAAATGTCGCTTCTGTGGCTGTGTATAGAGCCAAAAATTTTCTCCAGCCAATTTGGCCGCTAATATTTGGTGGTGGCAGCTAGGTGATGCGCACCATAAGTTGATTCCTTATAGAGTATTATAAACCTCTCCTTCCTCTTCAAATGCTTTGGGTGGTTCCCGAAGCATCCTCTCTTTTCAATGCTGAATGTGTGCCGTTTTTACGGTACATATTGGACCTCTGTAACCGAGAGGTCGTTCAGCGCCATCCCATCCCTTTCCCCCTCCTACTCTTTCATTGCTGGGTGCACGCTGCGCCGGATCTTGCTACAAGTCAGAGATTGGTCGGAACGATGTCCTTGGGGCCCCGCGTCGTGGCCTCCAGTGAATCGGGTCAACCTCCAGACCGTCGCTGGAGTTGTCTTCCTCTCATCTTTTCTACTCGGGCATCCCGTTGGTCCTTAATCTCCCTTGCTGCGAGTTCGTTCAGCCCGGTCTCCGTTAGACCCCTGGAGATGTAACAGTGCACATCTGTTACATCGATCTCCTCGTTTCTATAACATTTCCTTCTTTCGTCGCCTCACACAGGTATGCCTTTACCTTTCCAAAGGTATGTAGAGGTATGACCTCCGTACCTCTCCTTTGTACCTCTGGAGAGGTATTTTGAGAGGTTTGTCTTATATTTTGGTCTGAATCACTGTGACGATACCAAGCATGATTTACATAACTAGCATCACTCACTAAAGTATCTACACCCTCATATACCACCTAGCAAACATTTTTACAGACAAAATTGTAATGTACTGGCTCTTATTCAAACCTAGGGTAGGCCAAATATTTGATTTTGTTCTGCCGGTGTATTTGGGGAAGATATCGAGATAGATCCTACAAGAAATTAGATAGAAAGATACCTGGAAGGGGGTCTTGAGCCCATACCTCCCTATACCTCTGTACCTTCAGAAGTTGGGAGAGTTTGGCGAAAGGTACAAATCTGATGACCTTTGCCTCTACCTTTTCTGTACCTCCCCCCATACCTCCCAAGGTATAGCCTTACCCCTGGTGATCCTTAGCCCTGGCTTTCACTGGAACCAGCGCTGCTGCAGGAACTATGGTGGGTTTGGTGAGAGGAGACTGTTGTAGTGCACACTGCCATTTCGGGTTGCAGCTCGGCTTCGGGCCAATCCCTGATAGACCTGATACATCCCGGAACTCACTCCGAGTCGTCCCTGCGCATATAAAAGGAGGCTAACTATCTGTGATATTCGTCTCCACAATTATCATGAAGTTACTTTCGGTGCCTAATCGAACGGAAATTCAGGCTTGCTGGGAGTTATGTCGCCTTCACAGCAACATTGGGTTCTGGGTCGTTTGGTTGCCATTAGGTCATTCCACCTGTCCAGTTAAACCATGCTAACGACGCCGCAGCTTGGTCTATTGCAATGGCGTACCACTCAATGCCAGATATCTCGGGAAGTGCTGCTATTAAGAGAGGAATCTTTTACGTTCCCCTCTGTTTAGGAATCAAATCTCTCGTAAATGCCTTGTTCTTTGTGATGGGAAACTCTGATAAAATGGAGAGTTTAGATTATGACCATTGACGACATTCTGGACCACGACATCGATGGTCTTGTTGCGCGAACCAAAAGCAGGGCCCTTCCCCGGGGTGCCATATCGCTTCAGCGCGCCTGGATTTTTTTTGCTATTCAAGTCGTCTTGGGTGTTTACCTCGCAATAAGGTGTCTAGGAGAAATGACGTATGTTACCTTCTAATCAGAAATTTGTTACTACTGAAATGCTGAATTATTTAGCTTATATATATCTATGACGGTCTGGCCACTCTATATCATATATCCCACCTGCAAGGTAAAAAATTATTTACATAACAACACGATCATATGTAATAACATACGAATACAATCAGCGCTGGACGAACCTCGCTCCTATCCCTCTGGTATGTTGTTAATCAATGTCGTCGGGCTGGACTCCAATTCATTGCAGGGCATCATGTTCAATGTCGGGGTCTTCATGGGTTGGAGCGATTTGAATCGCACCGGAAATGTTCCGTGGGAAATCCTTGGGCCGATTTATATTGGCGCCTGTTGTTGGACGGTGACATACGAGACAGTCTATCAACACCAAGTAGGCATTCCTCACTCATTTCGTTATACGTACCCGCTGAATATCAGATAAGGATAGGGAAGATGATGTGAAAATTGGCCTAAAGTCTTTGGCCATACTCTGCGGACAGTACACCATTCCCATTTGCACCATTACAGGATCAACATTTGTCGCTCTCTTGGTCTACGGCGGCATGTTGAACGGTCAAGGGATTCCGTTCTTTCTTTCTGTTGCTGTTATTGGGTTCATGTTATTGCTGAGCCTATGGCGCACAGATATTGACGAGCCGGAGAGTTGTAAGGTCCTATTTCTTGGGACCCCGTTGCTTGGCCAGATTATTCTCGGTGGACTTGTTTTGGATGCCGTTCTTCATCGATTGAAAGAGGGAATTACTCTCTAATTGTCTCCTAGATTCGCGTCTGCCATTTCTCGGCTGGCACTTTGTGTAGACAGACAAATCAGTAGGGATGGTCACGGGTACGGGTCAACCCGGCAGGTTTCCGGGTCAGGTCAGTTTGGGTACGGGTACGGGTTACAATTTTAGTGGACTCGAAACCCTCGGGTACACCACGGGTCTGCGAATATTTGATTTTATCATGGAATTTAAGTCATTTCAAGGTACTACAAGCTACCAATGGTACTCCCAAGCTTCTGTTAAGCTCCTGATGCACTTAAAAACTCCAATTAATGGACACATTTCATGTCTTAAAGGTGTTGAACCTTCCCGGCAAGCCTCGGCAGGCCTGATCCGATCAATTCGGACAACCCGTAGACAACGGGTTTTCCGGGTCAGGGTCCGGGTTGACTGATTTATACCCGGACCCGGACCCGTGACCATCCCTACAAATCAGGCAATTTGATAGCGGCAACTACATGTATTTTTCGCCGCCTTCTCTGGAGTTATGTGATTTTCTAGTGAGTAGCCGGACATCTGGACTCGTGTCTCCGTCGGGAATCCGGAAACAATTGCCTTTCCTGCTCCAATCGCACGGCACGCCGCCGCCAGCGGTTGAATTGCAGTTGTTTCGGTTGACATTCAGAGCCGTCAGGGCTCGCGCGCAATGAGTGAATGGTGGAGGTACGAGAATTGGAGTTTTTAATACATCTGAACTATGACATATATTCACGATATCAGAATATCGTGCCTGGAACATACTTGAATCCACATATCCAAAATTCAGCTCAACCGAAGCAGTATATTGAGTGCTACGGCGGTTCTGCCTGAAAGCAGCAATTTTTCCGAATATGGTAAAATACATAGCCGACCAAAATAACGGAGGACGTGGTGCGCTCCGAAATCGTAATGCTAATCGATTGATTCTACTTTCAAGGCAAACGGGTAAGAATTGAGCGTGCTACAGCGGATCTGGCGAAAACACCAAATTTGATGAAAAATCAGCCGCGCCCTATGTTCCGCAAATGGCTGTAACTTTAATTCAACAGAAAAAATTTCGGGCATCCCAGACATCGAAAATTTCCAAATTTTAGAATCTACACTAAGTGACCAAAATGATTGACCGATGGGTTTTTGCCCATTTCTCGGTGACCAGTGCATATTTCGACATGAAGTCAAATACTGGGGGATCGAGGGAACAGGCCCGACATTTTCGTCCTATTGATGCTATCTCAATTCTTTGGGCCAAAATGGCAAGGCCATGCATGACATAAGCAAGCTGTGCTCACTTTATCCCGCCATGTCCGCCGCTGCGCGCGCCGTTCAAGGTTGATCTCGGTACGCCTTCTGTTTTTGAAGGATTTTTTCATGATCCGGAAGCGAATTGCCTTATAGGCAAGGGATTGAGTCATCATTGATAATTTTGCCCCTGTAAGTTTGAATTCAGGTTGGATTGAGAGATTAATCGGCGCCTTCATTGCGGATGTTGCCGCTATGGCCTTTGACCCATTTAAATTTGGCATTTGCTTTCCTGTAAGGTTGCAACTTGAGCTTGTGCAAGTTCGTTATTTGCTATTTTAATATAAACCTGGTCTTCCCATTTCTCACGGAATTTGGTGGCCGAGTTGATAGCGTGTTTAGAGTCACTTTCAAACCGGAGTTCCCTTGTCAGAGGTACATACGTTGCCAGTTCAGAAACAGCCACTATTTCTCCAGTTTGGTTAGACTGTTCAATATTATCGGGGACACGAATTGACAAGTTATTTAGGTTTCCTTGTCCATAGAAGACTCCGGCTCCAGTTTTAGCTTTATCATCTCCATTATTTAGGCATGAGCCGTCAGTTGCTGCAATAACCGGTTCCGAATTGTGAAGCTCCATGAGTTTCATGTCAGGGGGAGTATTGCAAAGTTGCCTTTCTGTGAAGATCCGGAATACATCCTTAATACTTCCAGTGGTAGTCACTCTCCTATCAAACAGTCCTCGGTTCCGAAGGGTTGTTCCACTACTGTACTTACATTAGTTCCCCGTGCTGTGCGCATAATGCAAAAGCTGTTAAGAGCAAGACTTAAATGCAGAGGCTTCCACCACAGATCCTGATTCCGCAATGAACGCAATGAACGCCTTTCGCAAACTGTATTGTCTGCTGAAGCTGAGCTGGACGCGGCCCGGTGCAGCTCCTCCATGCGAGAAACAACAGAACACCATCGAGCAAATTTTGCTGATAGACGATGAAGGAAACACCATGGTGCTCTGGTCAATGAATGAAGAGGCCTAATAGTGACAGTAGGGGACAGTCAAAAACATCAACTGAAACTTACTTTCTTCAAAAATTCCGAAACTTTGGCAATCGATAGATCTCATCGAATAGTCCTTTCCCAAATATTTTCAGATTTTTCTGACGAGCCGTTCGGCCGGAAATCACATGACAAGTTAAACAGGTATCAACATTTGGCCAACTTCCCCAGTTCTGCTTCAATCTGGACGAAAGTAGGCTCATTTTAAAGCTCTCATTCAGGAGAGTCTTCTGACTGAGTTTGAAAATAAATTCACGAGCCGTTCGGGAGAAATGCGGGATACAAAAGTCAGATGGTGTCACAAATTGATGGCACAGTCCCAATTTAGACATTTTGGTCCTGTCTCACACTGTTTGCCAACGGTTGCACCAATTGCCATGATCCTACAGGCATTTCAACTCACAATTGCTGTGGCTATCCAATGGACCAGGTGCCGTAATTTTCTGTTGAGGCACGGGCAAGCTATGCATTTAAAAAGTTCAATTTTGCGTTGAAATAGCGGGTTTGATCCGAGCCAAGCCATCAAACTTTGCATTCAATTGATGGCACAGTCCCAATTTAGACATTTTGGTCCCGTCTCACACTGTTTGCCAACGGTTGCACCAATTGCCATGATCCTACAGGCATTTCAACTCACAATTGCTGTGGCTATCCAATGGACCAGGCGCCGTAATTTTCTGTTGAGGCACGGGCAAGCTATGCATTTAAAAAGTTCAATTTTGCGTTGAAACAGCGGGTTTGATCCGAGCCAAGCCATCAAACTTTGCATTCAATTGATGGCACAGTCCCAATTTAGACATTTTGGTCCCGTCTCACACTGTTTGCCAGATAGCTTGGCAACGGTTGCACCAATTGCCATGATCCTATAGGCATTTCAACTCACAATTGCTGTGGCTATCCAATGGACCAGGCGCCGTAATTTTCTGTTGAGGCACGGGCAAGCTATGCATTTAAAAAGTTCAATTTTGCGTTGAAATAGCGGGTTTGATCCGAGCCAAGCCATCAAACTTTGCATTCAATTGATGGCACAATCCCAATTTAGACATTTTGGTCCCGTCTCACACTGTTTGCCAGATAGCTTGGCAACGGTTGCACCAATTGCCATGATCCTATAGGTATTTCAACTCAGAATTGCTGTGGCTGTCCAATGCACCAGGGGTCGTAATTTTCTGTTGAGGCAAGGCCAAGCTATGCATTTAAAAAGTTCAATTTTGCGTTGAAATAGCGGGTTTGATCCACCTATGCTGAGTGGCACTGGCGACGCGCGTCGACAGAGTGAAGAGGAGACTGATCAAATCACGGGAAGTCATAAATGATGGCGACCGAGAATAGACGCGACGCGACCCAATTAGCATGTAGAAGACGCGTTTTTTTGACCATACACAAGAAGTGAGTGTGTAAAGGTACCATCGGACCCTTTCCAATACTTTTTCTTCTTCATCTGAGTCAGAACCAGGTTGTTCGAGGGAATTCTGTGTTGGCGGTACAAAATACTGTTGAGCAGGATACAAAAGGAAGGTCGATACTGCCATTGGCTGTAACAAACCCGGTATTTGTCATTGTTTGGCTTTTGTCCCAAATCTCCCATTTGTCCCACATTTCCCCGTCCCGATATGGTGGTTATTCAGTCTACTCCTGTCAACTCTGTCTTAACCCAACCACTCTGTGAACAACAGACATGGCAATGGAAGAGTAACCCAGTTCGACGAAAGCGGAAAACTCAGATCAGCTGATTGGGGGAGCTTGCCTCCCCCCATTCTCCAGTTGATCCCAGAATTCCGATGGCTGTGCAGAGTTCTGACAGATTTCGGCGATGGGTACAGTCGCGGAGAATCAAAGTCCGCTTATAGTATAGCGTAAGAACCAGCCTTTTTGGGATACATCTCGGCTCGGATTCAGATCCCGCACCTCAGAAGGAGCCTAAAAACGGACCTCCGAAGTTTTTCCCACGAGCCGTTGTTTTTCTCAATATTTTGGCCCCCTCGAACGAAATTGCCTTTCGGACCTCTGGAGTCCATCCACTCTCCAGATAGAGAGGTTGCGCACAAGCCATCTGAGCCATATGATGGCTTTTTCGCAGTGCACACCATATGGCTCATGGCTCGTATGGCTTTGTACTTGTGCAGTGAATTTGGGTGTTCATTATGGCATTTCCTCGCTGACAGTCCAATTCCAGCATCATGCTCAGAGCCCTTTGAAATTTCAGGCAGAGAAAGCAGGAATTGAAGTTAGATGCTGACGGACATATAGAGACCACTGAGGGCTAAAATGAAAGCCCAAGCAGTCATTTGAAACTTGGTTGCAACACAGGCCACACAAGCCATAAGCCATATGGTGCGCACACAAAAAAAGCCACCAAATGGCCTATATGGCTTGTGCGCAACCAGGTTACAGCTCTTTGCGGAACTGAGGGCGCGGCCGTTTTTTTTTTTTTTTTTTTTTTTTTTCAATGAATTCTGCGTCAGATGGCTCTCCTGGGATCAATTCTCAACCGTTTTCCTTGAGAATATGCTCATTATGTTTGCATTGAATGCCCGGAGGGCATGGCCCCCTCTGATTTTTTTTGATGGCCAATCAAATTGCTTGATTGGGAAAATATCCGCATTTTGAGCAGGATGGCTGTAACATTAGCTATTGTTGTTCAATTGGGCTAATTAAATAAATAATTGACTACAAAAAGAGGATTCGGTGTTGTCTTAATATAGACTGCATCTGATGTATGGGTTACTTTGAAAATACCGGTATTCGGAACACAAAATACCGGTATTTGGTGCCCAGTCGAAATATATTATATTATGAGTTCAATTGCGAGGCATCGGGTTGAAAATTGATTGTGTCCATTGCCTTTGCTCCCGGGGAGTTCAAATCCAGAATGCAGGGCATCTATTCAAACCTTAAATACCTCAAGTGTTCCCTGATCCCTGCTGAGCCCACCCAGTCTCTTTACCTCGAGATGTGGTGAAGGAAGGTCTCGCAGACATCCTTGGAGGTAGGAATCAGTAAGGATTGACCATAAATTCCAGCTCACTGATGATGATCAAATAGGGCAACCCAAGGCTTTTCTTATATAGATACAAGCGCTTGGCTCCGTCGTCCCCCTCCCCCTTTATTGATCACACAAATTCAAAAATGCAAAACCTTACAGCCGTTTGCATAAGAAAACAAATAATAAAATCAGTACAATCGAAAAAAGGTTGCAGAGTGGATTGGTTGGTGGAGTTTCAAACGCTTCCGAACAAACACAGAGACATAATTTGCTATGCGGAGGAGATGTACAGTGGCAATGAGAAGTGCGGCCACCTAGCCCACAATTAATTTATGCCAGTATTTCTCTCTTTATAAAATTACGCCTGTCTGAAGTCTGTTGTCTGATTTATCTATAATATGTCTTATTTATCAGGGAAGGAACACTTTTACTTCATGCTTGAAATTTTGTGGGCCCCAGTTTTACCCAGATTTTTCAGGTGATGCAAACCATACATCATGTGCTCGAGTTTTCAGGAAAAAATGGGGTTTTTTTTTGGGGAGACACTAATGCAAGTAAAGTACGGGCCAAACCATCGAAAACCACATGAAATTCATGTCAATGCAAAAATCTAATTGAAGTGATTTGGCCAACAGTGCCGGCAATTCATTTTTGCCGATACTCCGTGGGCTGATGGTTGGCATTGTGTAAAATTTTATAGGCGCACGCACACGACCAAACAGTTGGTTAAATCATTGGCGCCGGTTTAGCGCCTAGAAAGTTTAACGCTGATACCCCGAGCAAAGCGGTGTTTGGCTTTATGTACACTTTTATAGGCGCGCGCGCGCTTAAAGTTGATCATGGGGCTAAAAGCCTTGACGAAGCGCTGTTTAGTGAGCGCTTCCAAAGGTCTGGACCGAGTGCTTCCAAAGCCTCGGACCTGATCTCCCAAAAGCGGAGTTTGAAAAGGCTTCAGACGGACACGTCTTTGCATTGATTTTATTCAATAGACTATAGACTACATAATGAATGGCGGAGTTTAAAAAGGCTTCAGACAGGCTTAATCTCATAAAGAGGGAGATTGGCGCGACTACATATAATATTTTGACCAAAGTCCGGTGTTTAATTCAGCAGCGACTCGAACTGAGATCAATTTTCGCAAAACCATTCGAGGCTACGATGAGGATGCCCCTGGACAAACCGGCTACCTCAGAAAAGTGGCCCAGCGGGCCGTTCATCAATTCATCGCACTGTTGAATTTGGTCATCCTGCAGACCGTTTAATCCAGCCGTCGCTCGGACTGATATCGATTTCCGTCAAACGATTTGAGGCTATGCTGAGGATGCCTCTGGGCGAACTGGCTGCCTCAGAAAAGTGGCCCAGCGGGCCATTCATCAATTCACCGCACTGTGGCCAATTTCGTCATCCTGCAGACCGTTTAATTTAGCCGTCGCTCGAACTGAGATCAATGTCTGTAAAACAAGCGGAGGCTAGCTACTCTGAGGATGCCGTTAGACAAACTGGCTGCCTCAGAAAAGTGGCCCAGCTAGTCGTTCATCAATTAAGCAGTCACTCAGACTGAGGCCAATTTCGCCACCCTGCAGGCCGTTTAATTCCGCAGGCCTTCGAACTGAGATCAGTTTCTGTAAAGCAATTTGAGGCTACCCCAATGATGTCTCTTGAAGCACTCAGAAAAGTGGCTCTGCCGGCTGGCCCAGTCATTCACAGTTGGGCCAATTTCGCTGCAGGGCCGTTTAATTCAGCCGTCGCTAACTGAGATCAATTTCCATAAAACAATTTGAGGCTACTCTGATGATGCCCCTGGACAAACTGGCTGCCTCAGAAAAGTGGCCCAGCGGACTTTTCATCAATGAAACTGAGGCCAATTTCGCCACCCTGGTCGTGTCACAGCGTGACAGTCACTGCGTCCAGGCCCCCCCGTAGGCACAGGTCTGCCGGATCCCCGTAGGCAGATGCGTAGGCTGACCAGTGCACCGACGTCTGCCTATGCGTTTGTTGATCTTTGCCCACAAAAAGTTCCGAGTGCCACGGCCACGTAGTGCAGCCACAATTGCCGTGATGAGAAACTTATCTTTTCCCCAGTCCAACCATTGGATTCACATTGTGCCAAATGGTGAGTTTTTGGACAAGGGATTTCGAACTCAGCTTGAAATTCAGAGTTACGTCAAAAGTGGTATCTTGTACAACGGAGAGTATTGCACGGTCATTCCGCACGCTTCCATTGCACTAGAGGAGAAGGGGAGAGTAGAGAGATGAAGCTGAAGAACTAGTTATATAGAGTCTATGGCATAGCAAGTCATCACCGTTATATGAGTTCAGTACAGCCCAATACCTGTTCACAAAGCTGTCTGGGTGCTATGAGTGCTAATAATACCCAAATATCAAGACACATTTGTGATATGAATGTTATATACTGTACTATTTCGTTCAATTCGTATGTCACGCGTCACGGCCCCCGAAATTTGCGAAAAATTTCGTACGTGTCACAGATCACCGAGGGGATCTTCGAATGTTCTCAAAAAGTCACGAAAAGGCTGGAAAATGCGTGCAAAAATCAAAATTTGCCCGCAAGGCGCATGTGGTGCCACGGCGCCGAGGCATTCATACAGTTTTGAGTCTTGATATGAGCGGGAGTAAATCGGTCTGTTGATTGCTTACTTTCGCCTCCAATTTTCCCTTGCCTCCCCTCATTTGTGGCTCATCAACTTTGTACAGTGCTAAAGAATTGACAAATGTGAGCCTGTATATACACTTCTGCAACCCGGCAGCGTTTTCTCGGGGGGACTCTGCTTGAAAGCGAAGCTACACCTCATAGAAAAATGGTCACAAGCAGCGGGACTGCTCCCGTACGCGCGAGGTAGGAAGAAACGCGGAATGAAGTACGGGGAAGGAATGTGCGGGGTGGCAAGAAAAGACGTAGAAAAGCGTCTCGTACTCACGAATAGCTTCAACATATTGGTGCTGCTTCGTCTCCCGCGTCTCCTAGAGCCCTTGATTGGGGTTGCTGGCGTTGGTACAAAGTAAATCGCGAACGAGGGTCTCGGATGACCACGAAGCTTGCCGAGAGCGACACACGCGTCACATAGGATTAACGCGAAGAAAAGAACGTTTTTGCGGATTTGCCAGCGAGACGCATGTTGGGAGCGGGAGAGTGACGATGTCACATAGCGTCACGCTCAGCCAAATCCTTACACTACTTTACTTATCCGACGATAACCTCAAGCCGTTCGTTCCTCACGTCAAGGTTATCTTGGAACATCACTACATTGACTATTATAATAATTGATAGCTTTGACGGGCAACTACATGATACATCACGCTATATTTTGGGGGTAACGAAAGCGCTACGGAAGCTACATTGGCTACGTTTTGCACCCAGATTTTCCTTGATGTCTGCAACTACATATCCGAGAACGCGAGGGATGAGCGGGGCGGGGAGGGGCTGATGATCCATGTGGCGATGAAGTAAAAGTGGAGATGTGGGGGTGTGCGGGGAAGGACGAGAACGAACCGCCGCCTCCCGAGGTGATGGTAATGCCGAAGGCGGGGGCATGGGTTGGCAAACTGCCTGCATTGCTTGCACCACCAGCGCCCACCGCCGACGACGCACCCGCGGCAGGGAACAATTGAAACCCCTTGCCCCACTACACCGCGCTTCCTCCGCCTTCGTCTCCGCCGCCTAAAGCCTGTGCGTGGGTGTGCACGGGCGAGGCAGTAACTCGCGGCAGCAGGAGCTGGGCTGAAAACACCTGCTTGGTCCACACCTCGAGTGCGTTGACGCGTGCGCAGAGGGCATCGTGCTCTGCGCGGGGGACATATTTCTCTGCGCTGGAAAAGAGTGATAAGCGGGGGAAATTAGGATGATATGAAAGAGAAAATGCGAGGGAGAAGACACGTTTGAACGTGTTGGCACACCACAACAAAACTGAAAGAAATGCAAGGGTACAATGAAAGGAGGACGAAAATTTGTTCTTTTCTCCGATTTCGAGAGGCACGTCAAGGACGAAAAAACATGCGCACAAAAAGCAAGGGAAAAGGTCCCAAATGCGGAGATGAATGTGCGGAAAATGAAGATGGCCAGGACACTTAATATGCAACTGAAGTAGGCATTAAAAGACTTGTTGCTTGAGGGAGAACCAACGGCTTCAAGAACGCGAAAATAGCACGAAAAAAGGACAGAAAAAAATGAGTCAAAACGCGACTTACGCAGGTTCGACAACATGCCACTGACACTTTGCCTGATCTCCCCTTCTTACACACGGCGCACACGGCTGTGTTCTACCACACCAGCTAGTTCAGTTAATTGTATCGCATCAACAACGAAACGATGCGCACCTGTCGCACCGGATTTTCCTCCGTTTGCATTCTGTATCGACATGCCGACATCAGTTGTATGTCACCGTGATTGAGAAGAGCGGGGGAATGGGCTGAAGGGACGCACCAGTACAGCTCAGCGCCTGTCGACGGCGCTTCTTCTTGGGTGGCTCGTTTTCGCCCGTAACGCCCCGCTCATCGCCATCGGACCCCGCATACGACGAGGGAGGGTACACTCTCGCTCCCTGACTCTGAGTCGACGTCGACGTCTGTGCAGGCTCATAGGTTGAGGTGGAGGTCGACGGGCCAGGGCCTATGGCTGGGAGGTACGGGTGCAGTGTGCGGATGCTCGGTAGCTGTGGGCCGGCGGGGCGCGGCTGCATCGTCTCCCAATTCCAAACCAAGTGCACCAGACTAGCGCACCAGTTTATATATGTGCATCTCCGATCGGTTAGCCCAAGCTGTTCTGCTGTGGCATTTCACGAATCCTATCCCCGCTTCCGACCGCATTCTGCTTCCTGCACTGGAGTGTCATAACCTCATTCCAAATACCAAGCTCCGCATCCTGCCACCACGCCAATTCACTGCGGTGATATCAGCTCCTACAAAATGACCCCCATCAATGGGCACCTCTTTGATGCCTGGGAAACAATTATTGAGCGAAAATGCTCGGCCATCCTACCCTATGCGCAATAATGACTTAACCTGCTATTATGCCACCGCAGGTATTTCTTTTCTTTTCACATTTTTAGGCATACCTTAGCGCCATGCACATGCTGCATTGATTTGTGGGAAGCCAGATGCCCTGAGCACCCATGCAACCACCACGTGTTATAGAAAAAAGGGTCACCATCACCCTTAACACGAGGTGCTTAACGGCAGCATTCTTACACACCTCATGTAAATAATGACACCCTGTGTGGTTATCGGCCTCGGCATGCTGGATCCCTAGGATGTCAATATGTTGAATCTAGGGTCGCTTAATTTTTGTGACCTAGCTTTCCATTGATGGTGGTGGGCTAACCACACAAAGTTTCATTATTGACATGAGGTGTGTAAGAATGCTGCCGTTAAGCACCTCGTGTTAAGGGTGATGGTGACCCTGCTTTCCACGTGGTGCTTGCATGGGTGCTCATGGCATCTGGCTTCCATTATGGAACCCCAGAAGTCCAGGACCCTGCAGTGGGAACCACACCCAGTAACGCGCACTGCATGTTTTCCTCCATAACCTCTTGCACCTGACAGAAGCAGTGCCATTCACATGGGACGTGAATCTGACTGATCTGAATGTGCCTCGTGTCCTGTTCTAAGTATGCCTAGATTAACATACGTATCAAATGATTGCCATGCACTCCCCATCCAAGCCTTTGTCCCAATCCGGGTCTAGAAGACAACATCACCAAAAGATATGTACTGTTCTATTTTGACTGTTTATTCAGGTGACAAGTGACAGAGGGTCGTGAAATGAATGAATTTGGTACAGGTGACGGTGACGGTGAGTTTTGAGGCCCAATTAGGCTCAAAAACGTCAAAATTTTCGTTCTGGCATTCGCTGGACTGCCATTTATAGTAAAGTTGGGGTGATTGCCGAGAAATGAAGACCTTATCCAATGAACTTTTGCGGTGATCGGTGACATGGTGTGAATAAATGGTCGAAATAGTACAGTAATATCCTCTGGTTTGGCTGTCACGCCACCGACAAGGCCAGAGAGAAGGACCTAGGCAAAATTGAGCAGCACTCCAAAGGACTATGACGTGGCGATGCATCGGCTACAGCGAGCTTGTAAGTTTGTCCACGCAATTGAATTGATGCAGTGTTGGGCAAGTCGCCGACTAGTCGTTGACTAGTCACAAAGTCACCGTTGGCAGGTCGGTCCGGTCGCTAAGGTGACCTGACTTTTGACCTGTCAGTCCCAATTGGGAAACGCCTCCGCCGGCAAGCCCGGAGACGTTGTTCCACGGTGTTTTCAACAGGTTTTTGACTGTGTTCGAGTGTGAGCTATGATATATTATGTTTATATGGACCTATACATATGCATTAGATGCTGTTTTAGCCAGTTTAACCATCATTTTTATCATCAAAATGGCCCACCAGCACTGATTGACTGACAGACCTTTTGATTACAAGTCTGCAACATTCACCATAGCTAGTCAACATTATAACAGTACAAATACATGATGAATCTTTGTATTTACAACCCATTCAACACCGCCTCAGTCACAGAGTCCAACCCACCATCATCTGAGATCCCGGCTTTGTTAATGAGTTCAGCTAGCTCAACCTCTATGTTCAAGTTCTGACGCCCAACTTCTAGCTCTGAGACACCCCATTGTGACTTGCATCACACCCTGCAAATGAAACCAAAACATCATTAATTGAATGAGCTGGAAAATGAGCCCAAATTATTCTTTGCAGGTGTCTAAAATTCGACTATAGGGTATTATCTAATGACCTCAACTTATTTTACAATTTTTCGTATTTATTTTGACTTGGAACAGCAGTTTCCGGGCGTGACGGAGAACGAGCCGGCTTGCCGGCGACGTGGGAATGGCCGCTCGGCTAGCGTCCGATCCATCACGGAAGTCAGGTCAACGGCACGACTTGATGACCAGTCGCTGACTAGTCGCCGTCAATGACTATTGACTAGTCACTCAAAGGCGGTGACCCACCAACACTGAATTGATGCCATCGTTGGAAACGGGGATGCACAACAACTCAGCAATTCGGAGCCGTGTTTCGACGGGAATTCGAAGAAGTGAGCATTGTCATCGCCAGTGGGGTGAAAATGCTCGTGTCCGAGATAACGTCAACGCTGATCCACTCGAATTCGGCGTCGCAGATCCATTCGCGCAGAAGCAGATACTGAGAGGCTCAAATTGGCTGATGACCCCCTCTGACTCGGCGCCGGCGTCCTGTAGCTATCGAGCCCCGCGGGGAACACGGTCTTGTAGAGTTTTGTAAACTTGAGTGCGCGGTGTTGAGGGCGTACTTGCATTGGAAGTATCCCATGTAGGATTCTCTGTAGCGCGTGTCAGAATTACACAAGGTAAGATATGAAAATGAATGGAAGGCGGGGAATAGAAGAGGGAAAAGGGAGCCCTTGAAGGACTTAAGCTTTGTAGGCATCAAACCATAGACCGGTAACCGATCTCTCGTATGAAGACAAATTATTCATAGAGAGACCGGTCGATCTGAGTTTGAATTTGCATGAGGCCCGAGTGACCACGTTTATGGCACGTGTAGGAGAAATTATGCGGACGGGAGCAACGGTCCGGAGCTTCCGGAGTGGAGCCACGCGTCATAAACGTGATCACTCGGCCCTCGCTCGGCCGAAGGGGAGTGTAATATTATCATCCCAGCTCATCAGGGGTGGGCCTAGTAATATTATACATCTAGGAGCTGGTTCAGCTGAACGTGGTTTTCATGCCGAATAATATTATTTAAGGCTCCAACCGTTTAGTTTTCGTTTACGGAATCCCGTAAACTAAACGGAAACGGTTGCTAAACGGTTTACAAACGTTTACAAACGTTTATAAACGGTATTTTCCCGGGAAAAAAAAGATCGGCAGTGGTGGAGGCCATTTGAAGGATACCGGGTAAATTCCTGACCTACTTCATGAGCTTAACATCCATCGAAAGTCTTCAGATGGCTGTAAAGGTCCAAGGAGACAAGTTGTCGTGCTGCCACAGTCGAGCCGAGTGGCATCAAACATGCAGAAGATTTCCCCTTTGGAAAGATTTTGGTCCATGATGTGCGCCCCTGATCAAATTTCTTTATTCATGTCTATTCACTCCATCTGGGCACTATCGGAAACCATTCTGACCACTAACAATGCCCAGAACTCCACTGATGGATCCTTGGTCAGTGGTTGAATTTTTCGACCGTTTAAACCGTTTATAAACGTTTGTAAACGGAAAACTGTAACGCATAACAGCGGGATCGTTTCTGGTCTCAAGCTTGCCGTTTCAGTCACGCTCCGAAAGCCGTTTCATCGAGTTTAGAACTTGTTTTACAGTAGTCTAATACCGCATGGTAAGGAATAGCTTCGACACTCACATCATCCCGACGTCGCGGTGCCGGGCGTCCTTCGCAAAACACGGGATGATCTGCCGCAATGCAGTGCAGTCTCCGCACAGCCTGACTGCGGACTCTTACTTCCTCCGGACCGAGCAGCACATATAAGACGAGCAATCTCGCCAGGCGACATCAGCTTTCGAGTTAGCATACTAGGGATCCGCTGAAAGCGCAAATGCTCGCGAAGAAGACTAAGGCGTAATCACGCTTACATTTCTCCTTTTCCTTTCAATTTTCTTTCCTCCTCGTTTGGTCTGAATCCGGTATCAATCGAACCGCGCCATAAAGGCGCATCTGTTGGTGATATCCCCAGAGCGATTAACCGAGAATTGAACGTTTTTGAGGGCATTCTTCGCCTCAAGGCCCGTCAGCCACCGCGAGCACCGTTTGTCCTTGTTTCCTGCATATCTTAGCCCTCCCCCTCGTCACGTGCATTAGGGTAGAATTGCTTCGCTTCGCTCGCAATTAAATGTGGGAACCACGCACTGGAGAATAGCTGTAAGAAGTCCCGTGTGCCTACAGACCCGCGGAATGCAGTGTTTGTAGGGCTGACCAAACCGCACCTCGTTCCAGGCGAGTTCGTGTCCGATTCTCTTCGCCTGGGGCTCGTTCTGACCCCCCGCGCCTCCTCTCGCATGCGCCGCGACTTTTGAGGCCATCGGAGCTGTCTCTTCACCGCTCCTTCCTCCGCTCGGCGACCGACAAAGAACGGCATCCTGCCTCCCTCCCTTTGCTAGCGGCAGAACCTGGGCATGTACTTAGGGCTCAAATATTACAGTCCTGCATCGGCCAAACCTCAACCTGTTGGTTGCAAAATATTATAATCTCTGACGTGGTGCATTGGCTGAACCTTGGTCTGTAGGTTGCAAAATATTATCACCTTTTGATTCCCGCAGTGGCAGGGATATTACAGTCTGCTGGGCCCTGAGCGCTGAACGTCGGACTTGGTAAAAGTCGACGTATTCCGTCAAGTATTCCATCCAAGTAATTCTTCATGAGGGTGCGGGCGAGGCCGTCCAAAGTCGGCCAAAGTTTCACGGAGACACCTTGGAGACACCGAAACTCGATACATATGGTTAATATCTGACCCCGGTTGGGTGCCGGACGATGACTCTGGAAATGTAGACAGTCTGGACTCCTTGATAATTGAAGCAAAAACCAGTCGCAAGTAGCAAGTTTCCTAAATCGATGGTAGTGGTTGGAGAGAAAGGCGTTGGCGTTGTTTGGTGCAAACGACCCATGGTGGCTGTCACCTGCGATTTGTCATGCGTCCATGTCATCAGGTGGCCATCAAATTGTGGATGTACTAAACACGCGCGCTCTTCTGTCAGTTCTGGTCCTATTCCTACGGAGCGAGTTCGGGTCGATTTATTATTTCCAGGGCGCAGAAAATCAGACACCATAAATACGCACCTGGAAACTACATTGCTATCAAACTTGGGCACATTGCCGATGGTTAAATGGGCAAGACCAGTTCTGTCTGCTGGAAATTGCCCGGAATGCTTGGGTCGTTAAACCAGGGGCCACGGACCTCTCCATATCGGGGATGGCAGTGCTACCGCCATTTTTGCACGGTCAGAAATGCGTGACTTGATATGGATGGAAGGTGCTTTTCGTGCACGTGCTGTTGAGGGTGTGCTCGGCTAGCGAATCGGACGCCTCTTGCCCCGCTGCCTACATGTACCCTCCTCCCGGCTCTTATTATTCTCAGATGTATCCTATGTACTCCCTCCCACCTCGTTATTACTCCCCCGCACCGAATACTCAAAGTCAAAATAAGTAGATTGTAAAAATTATTACGGACATTAAATTCGATCTGGATAATCCATTCCCCCGCCCAAAGAGCCAAGTCCAGGATAACATTGGGCATGAGCATCCCCGTCATTCATATCATTGAAGCCATCTCTTCCGAGAGGGCCCGGAGAAAATGTCGCGCACCGCGGCGGCACTCCCAGATCTCTCACCCCGATCTCATATATATATACTTAGGACAACATCCTCGTAACATCTTCACACAGGGCCTGCATTGCCGATTTCGGTCTCTTGTCAATCATGACTCTACGAAGCGTACACAAGGCACAATACGGTATCAAGGACCCGAATTGCACCGAGGAGCACACAATGATTGGTGCTCGGACATTTATGTGTTTGCATGCGTCGCCCATGAGGTGCGCTCGATATGTGGACGACTCGACCCTGTGATCTTGAATATTATCTGGACAGCTGTTTGCAGGAAAGGCTCCATTTTCAGAATTGCGGCTGAACAGTGCGGTGATCTTCGCGGTCCAAAATGGTGATCGGCCTTTGCGGCCCCCATTCTCTATTCGCTAATTTAATTCAATTTATGCGCTGCATCCCGGGCCATTGAGGTCACGCGTTTCAGAATGCTGATTCGGGGTGAGCATAGCTCACTCAATTCTGCTCCAAACTGAAGGATCGTGCAAGCAAACCTGCTCAGAATTTTGAGATCATTCACATGATCGGGTTGATAAACAGTAAATCATGCCACTGTTTGAAAGAATACCCAGCGTTCAGACGACTTGTACCCCCATTTCTTTTGCTACTCACTCTCTGCCTCTCGGCTTGCATTTGTATCAGTTGGTTGCTGTGATGAGTGTTCCCACACGGGGCGGCGAGTATCTGCAGCGTCTGCGGCATCTGTTCCATTATCATCATGTCAAACAGAACGTCGTCGGATTGGAACTAAAAGATAAGCGCTTCGCAGACTCTACCCACCAGCTCAGTCTCCACCAACACATATCAAGCCCCTTGGCCAAACCACCTGAACGCTTCCTTTTTCTTTTTCTTTTTGTGAGCAGAAGCCATTACTTTTGGAAATTGCAATAATATTCAATAGGAAATCTTGAGGAAATCATCCAAAGACGTGGGCCGAAAAATGGTCGAGAAAAAGAACTCAAAGGGCATGTTCTGGAAAGCGCATACAGCTCCCGGAGAGTGATACAGACATGCACAGCACTTTGAAATGATATATATGATCCTTATCGACAAAATAGCATCCGACCGCTTCTTTCCAACTTCTGACGCCGCTGTCAGTGTTCCCGAAATATGGTTTCGTGGCACATGGTTGTGTACAGCTTGGGAGATGGTTACACGGTCGGCGGGTATATATATAGAGAGGCTCTGACACAGGGCAGATGAACAATCGGTCAGGATGGAACCTGCTGAACGTTACAAAAGTACTTCTTACCGAAGACTGCGATCTTTACAGACTACTGCACCAGACCAAAGGTATAATATCGATACAGCTTACCCATTTGTTCACGAATTTGACCATACAGCTCCCAGAGAGTGATACTGATGTGCACAGCACTTTGAAATGATATATATGATCCTTACCGACCCAAAATAGTATCTGACCGGTTCTTTCCAACTTCCGACGCCACTGTCAGTCTGGTTTTAACCATCTTCTTTCAACCTTACCTTCAGCGTGACTGTAAGTCTAACTCTTTTGGAGACAAGGAACGCCAACGGCGCCTAGACTCAGCAGAAGTCTAAAGGAAACCTCGAGCGGTTTCTCAAAAGAGCCTGAAGATTCATCTCTTCAAGATTGATAAGAATTATTACTCAACATTATACTAATCTAGGGGACTTCATCGATTCTGCCGCTGATATCTCTCACCAGAAGCATTCGGCTGCACCACGGTATAAGGTCAGTTGTACTCTTTCAATGTATATAATCCACCCTTTGTAGCCTTTAAACAATATTATACAGAGAAAGGGCGCCAATATAGCCTCCAATGGCGGATTTACACGGGTGGCCCACTACCCTGTCAATTGCCTGTTAGGGAAGTGCGACAAAAATAAATTCACCAAGCAATCAAGGCATCACCAAAATGGTCCCGACTATGCTCAAACTCTTCACAGGATATGCGCCTGTGGTTCGCAATGCATAGGCCCAGGGAAAGGCGCTCAACACGGTTGCTAGAGGGGAAAAACTTCTAAGGTGGCCCAGTAGGCAGTCTCAGATAATAGATGTGCATTCAAATGGCTGGCATTTTGAAAAGCGTGACCTGGCGCAATAGAGGTGCATTCAAATGGCTGACATTTTTAAAAAGCATGACCAGACACAATAGAGGTGCATTCAAATGGCTGGCATTTTGAAAAACATGAGCAGACACAATAGAGGTGCATTTAAATGGCTGGCATTTTGAAAAGCATGACCTGGTGTAATAGAGGTGCATTCAAATGGCTGGCATTTTGAAAAGCATGACCTGACACAATAGAGGTGCATTCAAACGGCTGGCATTTTGAAAAGCATGACCTGACGCAATAGAGCTGCATTCAAATGGCTGGCATTTTGAAAAGCATGACCTGGCGCAATAAAGGTGCATTCAAATAAAAGCATGACCTGGTGCAATGAAGGTGCATTCAAAGGGCTGGCATTTTGAGGTGTGTTCAAATGGTGGGCAGTTTGAAAAGCATGACCTGCCACGATAGAGGTGCATTCAAATGGCAGGCATTTTGAAAAGCATGACCTGATGCAATAGAGCTGCATTCAAATGGCTGCCATTTTGAAAAGCATGACCTGACGCAATAGAGGTGCATTCAAATGGCTGGCATTTTGAAAAGCATGACCTGACACAATAGAGGTGCATTCAAATGGCGGGCATTTTGAAAAGCATGACCTGATGCAATAGAGATGCATTTAATTTCAAATGGCTGCCATTTTGAAAAGCATGACCTGATGCAATAGAGATGCATTCAATTTCAAATGGCTGCCATTTTGGAAAGCATGACCTGATGCAATAGAGCTGCATTCAAATGGCAGGCATTTTGAAAAGCGTGACCTGGCACAATAGAGGTGCATTCAAATGGCTGGCATTTTGAAAAGCATGATCTGATGCAATAGACTTGCATTCAAATGGCTGGCATTTTGGAAAGCATGACCTGGTGCAATAGAGCTGCATTCAAATGGCTGGCATTTTGAAAAGCATGACCTGACACAATAGAGGTGCACTCAAATGGCAGGCATTTTGAAAAGCATTACCTGACACAATAGAGGTGCATTCAAGGGATTTTGAAAAGCATGACCTGGCGCAATGAAGGTGCATTCAAATAAAAGCATAACCTGGTGCAATGGAGGTGCATTCAAAGGGCCGGCATTTTGAAAAGCATGACCTGACACAATAGAGGTGCATTCAAATGGTTGGCATTTTGAAAAGCATGACCTGACACAATAGAGGTATGTTCAAATGGCAGGCATTTTAAAAAGCATGACCTGATGCAAGAGAAATGCATTCAGTTTCAAATGGCTGCCATTTTGAAAAGCATGACCTGATGCAATAGAGGTATGTTCAAATGGCAGGCATTTTCAAAAGCATGACCTGGTGCAATAGAGCTGCATTCAAGGGCTGGCATTTTGAAAAGCATGACCTGACGCAATAGAGCTGCATTCAAATGGCTGCCAGTTTGAAAAGCGTGACCTGGTGCAATAGTCCATGCTGTGGGGAATCTGTGATCTTGGTCTCAGTATTGTCCATGCTTCAAGAGCGTCCGCAGACAAGTGAGGGTGTGTAGTGTTGGAATATTCGACGGAAGGTGATGATGCAACAAAGTGGTAAGACATTTGTCCTAGGATGTACAGTGCCCGTCGGCACTTTGTGACTACCGTTTTGGGTGTAAACAAACACAAACTTTGTAACCTTTTCTGCAATCGTAGAAAAACACTTGTTGCTTCGAAAACAGTGGGAATAAACTCAGTTTGGTAGTAGCTATCCAGCTTGTAAAGCACTAAGACGTAGGACAGGTTTTCACTTTTCGGACCCAAAAAAAATGACCGACTGGTCAGCATTGCACAGCCACCCGCTTATGACCGGCCGCCAGCACTCGGGCCGGTCCAAAGTAAGGGGATTAATACTGTTTACTGCATATTTGGACAATATTTTATGAAGAAGGTTTGGAATACCTTGGTAATGTAAATGCAAAACAATTTTCTCAGTTAAAATATGGCCAGAATATTAACCATTGAGGCTGCCGCGATCACCGATTAAACAGTGCCATCAAAACCCTTTACATTGTTACAGTAAATAGGATTTGCACTCCAACCAATCAACAAGGGTTCATAGGAAAAGTTCTAGAAATGATGGGCTAGTCAAAACTCTCAAGATATCCCTGAATGCTTTCACCCCCGCACCACGCCAGAGATTCATACCACTCAGCGTTCCGAGATATTCGTAAGAACAGGTCGTCAGATTTCTTGTAAGGATAGCCGGCCCGTGCTGAATTTTGCAATGTCACGCAAGATACCGTGATCCACACTGGTAAGGTATTTCCCACTGCACTGTATTCCTCTGCCGTCAAGCGCGAAGAGGAGGAGTCAAACCTCTCTGACAGAGCCGATCGACTCACCCCTCCTGTTTCCGACACTCTCGAGCTTTTCCAGTGCTTAACTTCGTTGTCTCTGACCTTCGACAATCGAACACAATCCGCACATCCAGTTGTACCCCCCTATGTGCCTACTTCCACTGTTTTGACTTGGGTAAATGTCTCGGCTCCTCCTGTCCCACCACTCCATCGTGCGCACTCGCAGAAGTAATAGGAAAATATCATGTCCATTCGCTCTAAATAATCGCCGCAATTTACTCCTTTTGAAAGCTCTTCCTCCCTCTGCTTTTTTGTTTCAAAGATCCAGTGTTCTCGCTCGTTTCTCCTCTTTCATACCACTGCCCTCTGGCAAAGATGTGACTCACCTATATCTACTCTACCTTCTGACTTCATTCTCCTAAAGAAGTCGATGAATGAATTGAGAAAACTGAACTATTCTCAGTCCGTACCGTCACCCGGACAAGTTGAAAGGTTCTGTCTCACAAAATTCCACGTACGATATCAGTTGACCACCTACCTTCACTGCGCGTATTGCAGCCCGGATCTTGATTTTCTCTCGCACTGCCTCATGAACCATAGGCTTCTACGTGTAGAGATTTGAGTTGGCGATCTGTAGATACGAGTTTGCCGTTGGTGTCTATCATGGGATTCGTGTACGTGTTGCGTTGGTCGCAATCATCGCCGATCACCCAGCCATGTGTAAACTTCGCGGCTTCGCGGACCACGGCCACAAAGCTACTCCATGCACCAAGTGCACTGTAGCGCAAGGTGAATTCCTTACGGACAAGTCCTTGCGTAACGGTAAGACTCTCATACTGATTCGGACTACTTTCATGATTTGGTCTCAGAGTTTCCTCTCCGAGATGGTGAAGAACATAGACGACTATCCAAACAATATTGAGATTTGTCCACGCCGGAAGAAAAAGAAGAGTTCTTTAGTAAACATGGAGTAAGAGGGACAGAATTTGCTGGCCTGGACTACTTCGACATCGTTCCGTACACCGTCGTTGACCCCATGCACAATCTCTTTCTTGGTGAGATGATCATCCATAAACAGAACGAGTGCTCACCGATTTGAATCAGGGGTGGCCTAAACGCAGCGGTACACTCAATGGATAAAGACTGGCACTCTACGAGGAACCTTAATGTCATCCACCAATTTTTAGAGAGTGTTAGTTAATTCACTGTTCACCTTCATCCACACCGCTAAGGTTGATCAAGTTTGAATCCCCGTTATGGGCCGGTCGTTTGCCTTTGCGTGTCGGCGAGCCTGCAGGAGGTTCGCTCACTGCAGACGAGTACAAATTTGCAGTAACCGGTCCCTGGGCAGTAATGGAACGGGAATAAATCTTTCTACGCGGCTGATTCAACTGAAGATACGGTGCCGAAGATCCCGATAGTATGGGAACGTTTTCTAGGGGAATTAGAAAAAAGTATAGCAGTGCTAGAAAGCGATACGAGTATGGAGTGTATCTCGACTGCGCGAATTGTCCTTTCTCACCGCGCGCAGTGGCAGATTCTGTGAATGCAAGTTAACGTCGATGACTTGCCTGCAGTCAGCATGTTGCCTGAGATTTCGATCTCGCGCGCGGAGATTCCTGATTAGCCGCCTCCACCGTGACGGGGCCCGCTTGGGCGGGATAGTGTGCTCGTTTGCAATAACAGCATGCCGTTGAAGAGCCCGAATCGGTGATGTCATCCGGCTGCGCAGTAAGCGCCGTAGTGAGCGCCAGGACATTCAAAAGGAGCTCATCCAATGGACTGTCGAAAATCGAGACAAAATTTACAGTTCATTCTTGACGATGAAGGGTGCGCTTTTACGGTCGCACTCTAATACACCCATCGACATTCTCCACACAATTTTGCTCGGGGTCATCAAATATATTTGGCATATCACCCACACTCCGTGGTCTCCAGAACAGAAGCAGACGTATGCCATTCGCCTTCAATCAACAAACACTGATGGTCTTTCAATTCACGCCATTCGATCCAACTACATTATGCAATATGCTGGGTCCTTGATTGGACGTCAATTCAAAACCATTGCGCAAACAAATGTCTTTCAGGTTCGAGGACTGGTTACGGAGCATCGATTTATCGCCTGGAAAGCTGCTGGTGAACTCGCGGCGCTTCTCTGGTTTCCTGAGATTCGAAATCTCGCAGAATATCGGTATTTCTTCCGCACTTCTACCAAATCAATCCACTAACCTGCGCGTAAATAGCGAGATCTCAAAGTTGCTGTCGCATATGTTCTCGACATCTTCGCAACTATTGATCCTTCAAAGATCATTGCAAAGATCAAGCATCATCTACTAGTGCATACCGATGAAGATGTGATCCAATTTGGCCCTCTTGTCGGTGTTGCCACCGAGATTTTTGAATCTTTCAACGGAGTATTCCGATATTGTTCAATTCTGTCAAGTCACCTTGCACCGAGCCGAGACATCGCCCTACAGTTAGGGGATCAGGAAGGTTTGAAGCACCGTATCACGGGTGGATTCTGGCCCTCAGGAGTGGACGGCAAATGGGAGCGTGCCGGTAGCGGTGTTAGAAGCTTTATGGCAGAACATTTCGTTCTCCAAAAACTGGTGGGGTGGACCGAAGCACAAGTGGTCAAGCCTGGTATAATCCCACCGACTTCAATTTTCCCCGGCTGATATATTCAATCCAAACTCGTCAGCCTGAAGCAGGGCCAAAAGGAAAGAGAAAGCTATGTACCTAAATCGACAAGTGCGGTTCACGCATTAAATTATGGGCTGTACGATGCCAATTCGACATGGAGAAAATGTGTTTATGTCTTCAGCGAGTCATTGGATGAGTGTCGCGTTGACTCATGGGTATTTCCAAAATCTCCTGTGGCTTCCGAGGTGAGTCCACCACAAGTTCATCCAAATTTATTTCACACTACTGCAGGATTCTTCCACAATCACTGGCCGAATCTCGGACATTCTTATGAGTCCTGACAGAGGCATTCTGGTTGTTTTGGAGCTGTTCCAAGTCCTTTCATCTCGGGACGGGGTATATGGAATGTCGGTTCTGGTTCGCCGGGACTCTAAAGTAGCGTATTCAATTCTGGCAGCAAAGGTAGGCAGTGTTCTATTAAATTAGTACCTTTTAACTCACTCACTGGCTGCGACCAGAACATCAAGTTTAAATTCAATGTCCAGCATGACTGCTATTCTGCAAACTGTGAAGCCAGTGGCGTACGTTTGCGTATGCAAGAATGCGTCGAATCCGACCAGACCGAGAAATACATTGTGCACAAACCCCTGGACCGTTTTATCATCAATACGCATGCGTTTCATAATGCCCACCTTCTACGCGCGACTCTTCCCGGAGATTTCAGCTAAACATCATGAACTGACCGCGGAGCTTCAGGACGTGCTCCCGCTGGAATACGAAGATGACCTGAGCGTCTTTCGTTTTCCGAGCGGCGTGGGCCCCCCGCCTTCTATCCACCGCTTCGATCGCGCGTCCGTCGGGGCCCCCGTTGACCCGTTGCGGACGCCGTGGCACCATAGCAAACGAACTCCGCTTTCGATAGCGCGAGGTGGAATAGAATGTAAAGGTGACATGAGCGCCGAACGGAATGAACTGTGTCCCCGAAAGAAGCTCGGCTTTCGATAGCGCGAGTGGGACACAGCGTAGCAAAGGGAACCCGGCTGTCGATAGTGTGAGGTGGAATAGAATGTGAAGGCGACATGAGCGCTGAATTCATTCTAGAGCAGGAGGAGGTGCGAGGGAGCGAGTAGAGCCGGGGTAGGAAGGGAGAAGGTCCATGTGGGGGAGGGGATGGGTGAGATCCACCGTAGAGTGAGCACTGCGTGTTGCTGTGCCGAGTTTCGGGCCGTGCACCCAAACGCACTTGAACGGTGGCCTGGTGTCCCAACGGGGCAATTTACTCATTTGATGTGAAACTCGGCACACCGAGCCACTGGGGAATTGCATTTCTTTGCACTGGAATGGAGAGCACAAAGCTTTCCCAGAAAGGACCTGGGGCACGAGAAGGAAATCTGAGGAGACAGTTCGATCGGAAATTGCGCTGGCTATCGTGCAAACAAGGTGCCGTGAAAATCCGGGTTGAAATGGCTCCAAACGGGGCAATTTACTGATTTGATGCGAAACTCGGCACACCGAGCCGCCGGTGAATTGCATTTGGGTGCACAGCCCGAAACTCGGCACACCAAGCCGCCGTTGAATTGCATTTGTTTGGACTGGAATGGGCTGGAATGAAGAGTTCTTGGCCTTCTGAAAGCCAATGAGGGCACCGAATAATAATCCGAGGACACAGTTCGCACTGAAATTTCAGTGGCTATCACCCAAAATGGATTCCGTCAAAATCGGCCTTGACATGGCTCCAAACCATCCATCTACTGAAACTCCACACCCTGTGGTGGTGTCCATTTGCAACTGTCTGGACTGGAATGAAGAGCTCTCGGGAGCCATTTCAAGGCCGATTGTGACTGCATCCCTCTTAGGTGGGTGATAGCCACCGAAATAACATCGCTGTGATGGTACTATTTCCTTTCCCGTCGACATTGCCACCCCATTTTCCTCCCTCGCAGCACTTTCGCTTGGGACCCGTCAGACCATAGGTCTCCACGCAACTATACCCACATTGCTTAGCGCACCCCAGCTTCGGGAGGTGTGTCTCGACCAGTGTTGGCACTGACCGGGGTCAAACAGGGGTCAAGCGGTTTGACCCCCAGGGTCAACCATTAACTATGCCCTGATGACACTCAAAACTCTTATCAATCATTTTAGGCTTCAAAATGCTTGTGGGATGTACCTTGGGTCAAGAGATTCCTGGTCTGCTGCGTCCAGTAAAAATCACCTTGACCCGGCCAATGCCAACACTGGTCTTGACTGCATCGACCTAGTGGATTGGCAAACGTCAATTCGCTGGATGCAGTTGACGACACTAGAGCTCTTGTTCTGTGGTGTCGACAGATGTTTAGAGATGCTGGGACACACTCCAAATCTAGAGCCCCCAGGCACCCCACCGGATCTCTCTCTTCCCTCCCCTTATTCTTCCCCACCTTCGCACCGTGGACGTGGGATCAGAATGCAGTTCCGACATTCTCGATTATCTCGTCCTCCCATCCCTCGACCACGTGGACCTGTGGCTTACCAGCGAATGTGCTCAACGGGTGATCTCCATGATCAAAAGATCTGGATTTTCGCCACGAAAACTGACAGTTTACAGCGATAACCCGCCAATTCATCAGTGCATATGGAACATGCTGTCGTTGTGCAACCTCAAAATGACACGCCTCAGCGGCGCAGCGGAGACAGTAGCTTCGGCATTCTATTCAAAACCATTGCCGAAAATAGTTATGTCCTGCCTGCTTTCGAAGCCCAGACCATCACAGAGTGTCCGACTAGTACTACACTGCTTATACCGATGGTCGAAATGCTTGTGGCAAGGACGGTGGCCCCAGATGGGACAGCGAAGTTGAAGGTTTTCGGGCTTGCCTTCGCCCACCAGGAGATCCTTGACCTAAAAATTGCGGACGAGGAAGGAAGAAATCACTGAGGGGCGAACAGCACTGAGCCTTTATATATGCAGTGGCGGCAAGAAGAAATGACAGCGGTCGTTTGGGCTTGTTTCACCGCCAAATTCTTTCAAATAAATTCTGGCATGAATGTTGAGGAATTCCAAGACTTATAGCAAGATTTTAACCCATACCGTTTTGAGGTGGATGTCCCACAATTAGATAATTCGCTGTTTTCTGAAAAGTCAAAAAATGCTGAATTCGGGTCAATAGGAAAGAGGACCATATTGCTATTTTAGTTCATGCAAATTGATCAAGTAGCTCGGGAGATGGCCTAGAAGTTGCGCATTGTCGCTGTTTTTGGCCATTTCACGCAAAAAAATAGCAGAAATGCCCCAACTTGCTCCACCCATTCCGAGGGCAGCCTTGGGCTACGAGACTGATCGTACTGTAGAGGAAGGGAATTCGAGTTACATTCATCATCCTGAGGGCATTTTAGCTCGCTCTTCGCCTGAATATGTATTATAGTATCTCAGGATGTCTCCGTGATAGAGCTCAGTGGTCTTCGTCTCGAACTAGATACGTATAGACGGTATAGTACTATGCTTTTCATTCGGCGGTCACGCATCATGCACCCCCCTGTCGGCGACGAATTTGGCCGCGGGTCACGCGTCACGATGCCGTCTGCCGAAATGGTTTTGCGTGAACCTGCCCCGAAAATAGCCCAGCGGCGTGAAAAAAGGCAAAATTTTCCGTCTAGGCGAAGACGCGTGGAGCTTTGTCACGCGTGACCGTCACACCCGTGGTGCCGATAATAGCTTTGTACCCAGTGGGTACAAAGCCGCGCAGTGGGTACTACCCACTGCGCGGGATTCTATCATGATTGTTGCTGGTCTGCGGTGATGGCTCCCCCAGACCCCTCCTTTTTCGCTGCGTTGGGTGGTCCTCCGCCGCAAGACCGCCGGGGATGACCTCCGCGCTGTGATTTGGCGAACGGTAAGAGAAAAAATTTCAAAAAGTTTTTGCTTCAAAAGGCTGAAATGGTCTGTACACAGAAACCGATGTTACCTCAATTAGGAAGGTCCACCGGGCCACCATTAAAGTTTCCGACGCAAAAGCAAGCGGTGGGCCCATCATACAGACCATCATCATGCTCGCCGACTTGTAATTTGTACACGATTGCTCCAGTGTTGCGGCTTAACGGCTAAGGGTTAATTAAGGGTTAGTATTAATATGGGGTTAACTTAAGGCCTTAACAATGTTCCAAAAATTTTATAGGCCTTAATAACCCCTCATGAATCATGTGCTCTTGTACTCTCCATCCGAAATTTCCCTGATAAACTGTCCAGCAACCCGCATTCACCTTCTCGAGGCAGTAAATGTTGCCCAGGAAGACCTCACTGTGGTAATGCCATGTCCAAGTTCTTGCCCAGCCACTTGTGGAACCGTGGGAAACGATGATTAATGGGTTAATAAGGGCACCATTATTAACCCCTCATTAACGGTCTTAAGGCCTTAACAACCAGAGTTGGCATTAATAAGGCCTTAATCCGCAACACTGGATTGCTCTGCCGAGCCATGGACTTGGATCAGCGGTCTCCCACTCCCAGGCTCTGAATGCAGAAGTCGCCGATCGCTCGCCACCGCCCTGTCCGCCCCTGCGTCCCCTCATCTGCGCCTTCGGCGACGGCGACATATGTGGGATCTCTGTACCGGATGGTCGCAACGGCCCACCCCGCCACTTACCCACGCCTTGCCGGTGCTTGTCCTCGCCAACGCCGACGTGCGGGACTGCGTGTGGTATGCAGTGGGCCCTCATACACCCTCCGCGTCCCCGTGTGCCTGTCGCCGAAGACGTCGGGCGTGGGGTCCGCTCGACTCGTCCGCCTCGTTGGACGACGCCTCTACCGCCTCGGCCTCGGACAACGCCGGCTTCACAAGAAGGCGCCGCAGTGGTGGCTCGAGCCCGTGCCCGACGTGCAGCGGCCGCCGTCGCGTCTTCTCGAGTCTTCTGCCCGCATGGTTTTCATTTCGAGCAGCTGTCCGCAGGTCGATCCCTTCAAGCCTTTATCCCCATGTGTTTCAGTAGGGACATATTGCTGAAGGAGTTTAGATGGGAGATTATACTAGAGCAAAATATCTTGGGGGTTTGTCGACAGTCGTTCAAGTGTAATTAATGTGCATATTCTGTGGCAAAGTACCAGAGGGGCTTACGGTCGAAGTTTGTGTGTAGGAATATACTTGTGTGCAGTTCTGGTTCTGTGCAGGTTGCTTGCGTCCGGCCACCGTCCATCCCCGTCCAACCTTTTAGAGTAGTTATCGGGCTTAATTCCTAGCTTGTTCAAACAACTATCAAATCCTGGCCATGACCACCGAAGGAAACTCTGCTGTCGTGTTTTCTGCCCAGTTGTGTGGCCCCCGGCAACGCCGCAGGAAGAATTTTAACCTTGTCGCCGGTATTGCTAGTGGTACTTCTTTCAAAGTCTCCTGGTCTGGTTCTGCGTAAGTAGCATTTCCTTCGCCGCGACTTGTTCAAGCTGAATAATTCTTACATCTGTAGTGGTGGCAACACTGGTGCGGCCGTGGTTCTCGTGGATGCCATATTGCTGGAATCGCCTTGAAGATCAGGCAAGTTCTTCATAAATCTCGGCTTCCAGCTCTACCTCAGCCTGCCGATATTGCTTCATGCAGGTTTGAGAATCCCCAACTGTACAGCTCTATTGCTTCAGGTCTTGCTTTTCAAAATGCCAGCCATTTGAATGCACCTCTATTGCGCCAGGTCATGCTTTTCAAAATGGCAGCCATTTGAATGCACCTCTATTGTGTCAGGTCATGCTTTTCAAACATTTGAATGCACCTCTGTTGCATCAGGTCATGCTTTTCAAAATGCCCGCCATTTGAATGCACCTCCATTGTGCATGCAACGTGAGCGCTCTGAGAGTGGGTGTGCTGCCCTGGAAGAAAACCTGCAACGCTTCCATGCTGCTGAATGCACCACCCAATGCTACGTTTCGGATACCGGGAAGTCGAAGGAGACTACGCGCTAAGGCCAACGCTGCACCACTTGCAGTGTGAATAGATCTGATAGGAAAGTTAAAGGAGATATCCCGAAGGCTGGTGATCCCCATTCCCGCCATCTCGGTGAGGACCCCCTCGTCCAGCGGCGCACTCACGCGGCGTACCATCGGTCGGAGATGGGGTGAAGATGCTAGAATTTTACGGAGGCGTTAGCACCAAAAGTAACCGGAAATGAGTTCATTGCATCGGACCACGTGCACTGAGATCAACCACTGACCACCACCAGATGCCATGCAGTCACTTTCTATTCCTGTGTTCCAAGTGGCTAGGAAGTGTCTAATTGGTGTTATGGAGGGCCCCCATTTGCTTTGACAGTAGTGCATGTCTCTTGACGCCGTATATTGTGTACATGTTACAAGATTTATTCACTGAATATCGAAAGGGATGTATTACATCTTATTTCTGTATACAATCACGCTGAAATGAATAGTGGACTCTTACCAGCATTACAGCCGTTTGCAGTACAACAGGCGCGGTCGGGGGGTTTTTTTTTTCAACGGTTTCCAGCAGAATCGGCGCCACGGGTTCAATTTTGATCTAATTGCCTTGAGAGTATGTGCGTTGTATTCGCATTGAAAATCTTCCTGGGTCGCAATGCCGTTTTTTGTTTTTTTTTGATCCAATTACATAATAAGACTTCTTCCAAAAGATTTCGGTTTTAAGCAGGAACGCTGTAGCATTGTGGGTACTGCCTCGATTGGCCTAGTTTTTGAATATGTTACACGTATAGAGAAGCACTATGGGTCTACGATGTCCATTAGGCAATATGTCAAGTCATTGTGATTTGGCGTACACTTCAGCGAGACGGATATTCACATACTACAATAAGTAGAGCTCTGCATGAGAACTCGGGCACACTCATATCTGTAAACATTATGGACCCATAATACTGCTTTTGGATGGATAACATATTCAAAAACTAGGCAGTACTCACAATGCTACAGCGTTCCTGCCTAAAACCGAAATTTTTTGGAAGAAATCTTATTATGTAATTGGATCAAAAAAAAAAACGGTATTGCGACCCAGGCAGATTTTCAATGCGAATACAACGCACCTACTCCCAAGGCAATTAGATCAAAATTGAACCCGTGGCGCCGATTCTGCTGGAAACCGTTGAGAAAAACAAAAAAAAACCCCGACCGCGCCTGTTGTACTGCAAACGGCTGTAATTAGACCCCAATAAACAGATTGGACCGGCCATATACCATATAGCATCAGGCAGTGTTCGGCCTACAGGCCTCGAATCGGGTTCTTGGGATCCTCGAAGCCTTCTCAAGGCTACCTTTAAGGCCTTGAGATCAAATTCGGACGCTTTATGGTGTAGCTGCAATTATCAGCATAAACCTGCCCCGAAACTCAGCACTGGCATCTGAATCAATCTGAATTATGCCATCGTAAGGGAATCTACCCTCAGCCTCATCTGATATTGCTCACCAACCAGGTGGATACTGCCACCGGAGCCTTTTTTTTGGTGTCAGAATTCAAGAAATAGTTTAGAATATTTTGGAGAGAAACGACTCGTTGAATTTTCAAGATCTTTGCGGATTCAGAATACTCTCATCAAGAGCTCTTCATTGCATATTTTCCCAAGATTTCTGGGTGAAATATAGGGGTCCGGCCAAAATTTCGACCACTCATTTGAAAAATGCCTATTTCCGAACAAACGGCTCGTTGAAATTGGTTGATTTTAGTACCATTGAACTCCCCCCATTGAGATCTTTCATCTGAGCCTTTAAAATAATTGGTTCATTTTTTAGTGGGCTTTGATTGTCCAGAGCTGTAAACAGAGGATTAAAAGCTGTTTATTAATGCCTGGGGAATAATAAACAGAGCCCTAAGTTACACAAAAGGCATTGGAGTCTATACATTACGTACCGTGCAAGCGCAAAAGCAAGAACTGTGTATCAAAGGATCTCAAATCGAAGTGCGTTTCCCGGAGTAAAATCCAGCAAAGGTTTGGCAAAATAGATTTCTCTCGATCTGCCCTCGTTCCAAATCATTTTCCCTGATCCATCTTTCAGGCTCCGAAGAAAATTATTTTTTTGACTTCCGCTCATCTGCTCATCTGAAGTCTGAAGTTTCGGAGTGAAATTTATTTTTGATCCGCAAGTCGTTCAAAACATCGAAACAGGTCATTTCTGCCTCTGTTTTTGGGACAACATTTTTTCCTGAGACCAGTCCCTCAGAAAGATCAGCTAACATGGCTCAATGTCTCCCAGCCGTTTGACAACAATCGCAAAATTTTTGCGCTTGGCCAAAAGATGGCTCCCGGTAACTCCCGCTTTGATCTGCAGGTCGTTGAACGCAACCAAATGGAAATATAAATCGGTCTAAAATCTCTTGTTATCCATCAGTACGCGGGGTTAGGGGTTAGGGTGAAAATACAGCAGCAAGTGGTGTTTGTGTTTGGCCTCGCTAAATCGTTTTTTGTGAGATGGATGGCCTATTCCACCGAGGCCATAAGGAAAGAGCCATGGGAACATCTCTGGATACAACTGAACATTCTTCCAGGTCGGCTCCGGATCCCCCGCATGACTCACGCCCCAAGCCTTCCGAACAGCCAATCCACAAACTCATCCACAAATCAATACGCGTGACCCAAAAATCGGCCGGCTTCCGGCGCCAAGGCAGAAGAACCCATTGGGTCTGAGGAAAACTTTCTGCCTTGCTTCTTTGCAGAAATAATGATCCCCTCGAAAAGCCTTGGGCCACAGACCAACCCTCATCGTGTCTGGACGGTGACGACGAAGAGTCTGCTCCGGGTAAGGCATGTACGTACGCACTGCGCAGGCAAACCAAGCGGAGGAATGGCCCGGAGTTGACTCCGGTATTGCGCACGGACCGCGGATTTGTTTCCACTTGTTTGACATTTGTATTCTGGGCCCGGAGGCGGGGTCCCGATTTTGGATATAAAGGCTCTGCCACTGAAGCCATTAGAGACCCAGAGTATTGGATTACAACCTGGCCAGTTGCGTCCCACTCATGTGGTGGTACCCAATCCAAACTCTGGATTATTGGATTGTGTCCCACCTTGCCAGTGGCGTCCAGCCCATGTATCCGCTTTCGGTAGTACCCGATCCGAACTCTGGATTATTAGATTGAGTGTCACCTTGCCAGTTGCATCCAGTCCATTTATCCACCTTCGGTGGTACCCGATCCGAACTCTGGATTATTGGATTGAGCGCCACCTTGCCAGTTGCGTCCAGTCCATGTATCTGCCTTCGGTGGTACCCAATTCGAACTCTGGATTATTGAATTGAGCGCCACCTTGCCAGTTGCATCCAGCTCATGTATCCGCGTTCGTTTGGGACCCAATTCGAACTCTGGATCATCGGATTGAGCGCGATCTTGCCAGTTGCGTCCAATTCATGTATCCGGGTCTGGATTCAGTGCAACCTACCAGTTGTACATATAAACATTTGGGCTCTGGGGGATTATTAGATCGATGTTCCGAGTCTGTTTGGTGTTCCAGCAGAACGAAGTTGGAACAGCCTCAACCACAACCGCAGGTGAGTGTTAATAGCTTCTCCTTTTGTCTCCTTAACAACGTCCCAGGACGGCAATGCCCTGAATCTCGGAAACTATTCAATGATCCATGTCTTTTGTTGTATTCCTTGATGTATCACTGCATCAGGAGGGAAGACCACCAGACGACAACCATTCGTGCGATATTCCTGGTAAGCACTGTTTGTTGGTTGGCCTAAGTCTAACCTGCGACATTCAGCTCCAGACTTGGGTCATCATTTGTTTCTTCATTTCCGGCACGAGAGCTTGCGTTGGGTATTCTATTTCCGACGAGCATCGTTTCTTGTTATTAGTTGCCCGGAGCCTAACCTGCGATATTTAGCTCCAAGTAGATCATTTTGACCTATTTTCGTTTGGGTTCTGGGGGCATCGAGTTCGTGTCCTGGCAAACTGCGACCTCCGTTTGGGTCCTGGGGGCATCGAGGTCGTAGCCTGGCAAGCTGCGGTCCTCTTTTTGGGCTCTGGGGGCATTGAGATCGTGTCCTGGCAAGCTACAACCTCGGTTTGGGTCCTCGGGGCATTGAGGTCGTAGCCTGGCAACCTGCGACCTCCGTTTGGGTTCTGGGGGCATTGAGATCGTCGCCTGGCAAGCTACGACCTCAGTTTGGGTCCTGGGGGCATTGAGGTCGTAGTCTGGCAACCTGCGACCTCCGTTTGGGTTCTGGGGGCATCGAGATCGTGGCCTGGCAACCTGCGACCTCCGTTTGGGTTCTGGGGGACAGATTGAAATGTGGCCTGGCCAGTCACAAATTCTTTCTGGCCAATTGAGAAGGCCTTGATGGTGGCAGTGCAACCTGGCCAGTTGTCTTGCCTCTGTCATGGCGCTATCGCGGGAACAATTTGGCCAATTGTTTGCATGATAGATCCGGTTGGTTGTGGGCTGTGTGGCCCACCTGATGAGTTCAAAAGAACGAAACCAACCAACCTGGCTCCAGATTATCCCAGTGCACGGGTTCAACTGTAGATTTTGTAGTGTATGGAAAGATCATTCGGTAAACAGATATCCTCACTCAGCTACTGTTTGGTCACTTGGGGTGATGGGCCCGGCTGGAAATCTTTTTTTTTTTTTTTTTTTTTTTTCTGGCGCCTTTTCTTGGTCTGAATCTGTTGGCGTCGGGATTACCGTACCCCGGTGCTGGTTCTTGCTGACCTCGAGTGTATAACAAAAATCAGGGTTCAAAACATTGATGTCCAAAACACCCTGGTGTGGGAATTGAACCATTGACCTGCACGCAGAAACATCTAAAACAAAAGAGCATAACCACTGTACTAAGCAATCATTCACAGGCCAAGTACAGCGAACATTGTACAACCAAGTTCTGTAGTATATTCAGGTATGTGATGGTGAGTTCCAGATTGATGGTCTGTCGTGCCAGAGTGCATTGAAATTCGGCATCATTTATTAAATTCGGGATCGTTTAAGTGACAAAGTTCGGCATCCTCCATTTCCCAGTCCCCGAGTAGTCTCTGGTAGACAGACGCTTCACCAATTAACGCTCGTAACTCGCATGGAAAAGTCTGTTAGTTACCGCGGGGGTCGCATCGCGGTGCTCGCTTATTCCCTTATTGCGGAGTTTGAATTCTCAATAGGCAAAATCCCCGACGGTGTAATTACAACCTCCTCCGCAATCAAATTATCTTTAACCTTTCCAAGCCACATTTAATATGTCCCAGAAGGCCTCTTGAATTTTCTCAGCTTTTTAGAAGCACTTCTCATGTCTTTCGACACGAACGTCGAAGGATCACGTGCTGAAATCAGTGTTTGTTTCTGACGCTTCCACAGACACATTTTTAGAATTCTGAAGAGATAGAACTGTAGGCACAGCTCATATAGTCTTGTTGTTACCGCGGGAGTCTGCCGTGTTATTATGTAATCTCACGTAATCAGAAATCAAGTCGCGAAAATGGGTCAATGAAGAACGCGTTTTTCCATAGGATATCAGCGCGATGGTGGTTGCCTTACCTGTGCCGGAAGTTCTGCCTCTTCAGAATTTCAAAATATGACCTGGGAATCATTGTGCAGAGGTCCCGATTCCGTCATGTGATCTATCACAGCCAGACCAATAAATATTCAAAAAGACCCCTAAATGGACGGGGAAAAAAAAATGAAAAATGGGGAGAGGACCTATTTTATTTGCTACAGAACTCTTAAACCACCGTTATATGGGTGCTCGGGACCAAGGAGACGCAAAAAACGGTGCTCGGCGTTGACCGATGAAATTCAAACTTCGAGATTGCGTAATAACGCGGCTACACGATCAGACCCCCGCGGTTAGTAACAGACTCCAACAAGCGAGGTACGAGCTTCATTTTGTTGGAGCGTCTGTCTACGAGAGACCACAGCTCATACAACCTCAGCTAGATCAAAATTCCATGAAAAAAGCGCGTTTTGAATGCAACCAAGTTCGCGTCTGTTTGAGATTATATAATAGCCGAGCACTCCAATCAGAGCCCTGCGGTACCAACAAGACTACTGTATCATTTCGACCGAGTGTTCATGTAACGTGTAACACGGACCTCTGAACAGAACACTTAGGGAATTTGTAACGGTAACACGGGGAGAATGAACACTCAATTTTTTCAAGTTCTAAGGAGGTCTAAAAACGATTCTAATATATGTGAATTCTGCCGGAAAAAACGGCGAAAAATATACTAATGCTGCTCTCAAAGGGCCTCCTGGTAGCGGGAG
Organism: Mycena leptocephala; assembly: GCA_029378395.1. NCBI lineage: Eukaryota > Fungi > Basidiomycota > Agaricomycetes > Agaricales > Mycenaceae > Mycena > Mycena leptocephala. The sequence goes on from JARJLF010000079.1 coordinate 314,168, forward strand.
GTCCCAAATTTCTTGCGCTGGCCGCGACTGAGAGGTGCGGACAGTCCGGCTTCGTCTTCGGCGTCCGACTTCTCAGCATCCCCTGCGCGAGCCAAACCACCACTCTCGCTCACGGCAAAATTGACTGTAACCGAAGAGCTACCAGAAGCGAGAAAATCGGAAACGACGTTGATGGGGATGTCTCAGTCATCGTAAACATCGAGATCAAGGAAGGCGTCCTCCTCAATATCGGAGGTGGGAGTCGTCGTCACGATGTCCGCTGTTTGCGTAAGCTCTGTGTGAAGTGCCGGGTCCTCTTCACGAAGGCGGCGGAGCCTCCCTAAGGCTTCAGGAGAGGTAAGGCTGGCATGAGACAGATTGTAGTCTCCGACTCGGCACATTCCGAAGGCCTGATAAGGATATGAGAATCAAACAATATACCGATGATGAGGAATGTACCTTTCTGATGATCGCAGGATCACCAATGTCATGAATAGCTTGCACGATCCATCCGACAGACCTGTCTTCGAGGCATATGCTGCCGACTACTGGCGGCATGAACAGTAAATGGAATAAGCGACCATGCACCGAGCAAAAATGTCAAAAGGAATAGCCGCACTGCTCAAACGAAATTTCTGTGGCGTCGCCACCTTCTCGTACCCCTTGGAGGTCTTTTCTCAGTGACTGGAAGAATGAACACTTTAGCCAAACGTAACAGCTCGGGGTGCGATCTGAACACTTGGGAAAGTGAACACCTTAGGTAACGTGTAACATGGGCTGAACACTTGGTCTAAATGATACAGTAGTCCCCAAGCCATTCCTGACCCTGCCGGTTTTGCCCACTTTCCCTGTAGGGTGGCCCCACGATTGGGACGAAATGGATCAATGGACGGTGGCTGTCTTGGGTAGGAAAGACGGTGCTAGTTGTGAACGTAAGTACCGCAGAAATTTTCAATGTTCCAAGGCAATGCTAACCTCTAACGCATTTCACACTCAAGTGCTTCATAGGTGAGTCGAAAGACTCGAAATCTCGTGAGCCGTGCTATGGACTAACAGTCACACAGATTGCTGGAATTACAACAGTCGCATAAAACGGAGGATCGCGCGGTGAGAATGGATTTTCCAACACGGAAGATCTTGCTCTCCGTCTTGAGTACCAGGACGTCGCTGGAGAACCAAATCGTCGACGCGCTCATGCTGTCATTTTGCCGTAATCAGCTTGGTCAAAACACTGAAAAACGACGAGACTTGCACTGTACGTACCGTGTGGGGCTATGAGTCGAAGAGGTGAAGTCGCCGTCAAAACCTTGGTGGAAGAAAAGAAAAGTGGTCGGCAAACCGGTGAATAATTGCATGCTCGCAATGCCTCGCATCTACAACGATCGAGTTTAGCTTCTTGCAAAGAGCTTTCCTCAGCGCTTCAAGTCCGCTCTCAGTCTGGTTTGGTTCTTGCTCTCGGGTTCTCGGATGCTGGCAGGATTCTGACCCCAGCTTGTTGGCAACGGGCCCACTGACTTGCCAAGTAAAGGAACCTTCACAACTTCGGCTCTTTCTACACTGAGTACCGTTTTCCCAACCACTGCGTTCCCACCCCCTGTCGACGGACCCATGCCTACGTTCGGCTAATGGTGACCGGCAATCCGCGCCAAACAAATGTCTATTTGCGCTTTGTTTGTTCTGCGTTGTGGAAGAGGGGAATGCCCGGGATGCGGGTTGAGGAAATGGGTCGGTGATCCGGCAAGCGTGACGTAAAATCTGGAATGTGAATGAGAAATATGTCGCCGAGTCGTAGAGTGCGAAAACGCGAAGCGAAGAGAGTAAAAATGTCCGAAAATGATGTGTAAAGAGGGCGTGGTTGTAAGAGGTGATTTCGAAGGTTTTGTGGCTAGGAAGCCCACTGGCGACGATTTAGAAGGAAGGGGCGAGGAGCTCCGATGCTACCTCTGGGCGCTTGCCCTGCACTGGCCGCGTAAATGGTGGTATGAGTGTAAGATTCGATCATGTGGCACTGTTTACGATACAAATAGATGATGTAATGTAAATAGGGGCGAATGTAAAGTGAAAGTAAATACACAATAAAAGGGGATTTCCGCATGGCGGCCCTCCGACCCTACCACAGCGTCAGACCTGCCCCCAGCCTTCCACAATCACTCTATGACCCCAAACTAAATTTCATCCGGTATATGGGAGGGATATCTAGGGCATTTCCCGAGCAGAATTTTTAAATTTTCTGCCGAGAAAGGTATATAAATGGCTGCAAATGGCTGTGAATTGGCTGTGAATGCCTAAAAGAAATTGCCACGAAAAGAACAAAGGACGAAATTAAAATTCGACGCGGGACATTCCCTGCATAATGTTAAAATGAAGATATCTCTCACTCAAACTGTGGCCAAAATGTGGACGATTGAGGCTGCAGCCCGGTCTGATCGTGAGGTGCCATCAAAACCCTTTCCATTGCCGGTCACCACGTCGGCTACGTCCGTCTACGTCCGCCTACGTCGGTCCACGTGCGTCTACGGCATCATCTAGACGGTGATACGTCTACGTTCGGCTACGTCTTGCTACGTGTGGCTACGTCACGTAGACGCGGTTCGGCCATCTCCGTCTACCTCTGTCTACCTCAGTGATGTTTGTAGACGTACCTCGGCCACCTACTGGACACAATCCTGCTACCACTTTTTTGTGCATCCATGCATGTCGGTGCGTGGGAGGCACACCCAAATTAATCATCGATCTCCGCAATCAATTTGATGAACTAATGACCGATCACAGATCAGATATCCCTTCCGCCAACCTTTACTTAGATGGGGACGGGCACCGCCCTTGATCGATCCGGCATGTTTGTCCTTGTTTAGTTGGCAGTAACCATTGGTTCCAGTTTTGAAAATGTTATAACTTTTCACCTGCGCACTTTTGAGCAATAGGCAAAAGAGAAATTCTATCTGAAATCATCGGAGCAACAGAATCACGTAGCCGGACCTTTGAATTTTGTCTCATACATGAAGTAGGATCGATTTCAAGGCACGTTCGAGCAATATTTGCGCTGCAAAAGCCTTCACAATAGAGACGGCTACGTAAAGTCGCAGAGTGCATATTTACCTACGATTTTTACTGCGAAACCTAGGAAATTCGTGTAGAGTTGAGAAGGTTATAACCATTTTACGCCTCTCAGCGGAAATCACACCTACTGCTGTGGAAAAGTTCTAGCAGCTCGATGATTTAGCCCTATAAGGACTTTTATAAACTATTAAAAGCATACCCATGTTCACAAAACTTTAAAATGATGTGAATGGTCCTCGAACGAGGCGAACACCGTGAAATGTGACCAGTGTCACACATTGTGACCAGTTGAAAGCGGTGCGATTTTCCAACCAAGTCCGCAGATGCATGGCATGAATACTGCACCTATGCATTTCAAATATTATTCAATTATGTTTGATACCTCCAGAGAACATTTTTGGCCCCAGATAGCTCGGATTTGCTCAGAAGGCTTTGAGCTACTACAAAATAGTGGTTATTTGGACTTCCGCAACCCGCAGCAGCTAGCCACCCCTGAAAAATTTCAATGATACACAGGAATCCAGAAATATCAAAGTCCCCTTTAGCTTCGATGATATTTTACGACCTCAGGACCTCTACATATGGAAATTTCTCCAACATTGAGTGGAGAATAAGAGTAAAAAGCACATTTTAGGCAGGCTGACTTCAGGGACACATATCCGTGATAATTATAAAAATTTAACTCCGCCAATGCAAGTCCATAGAGGGTGCGTGGAAGGAATTAATTGAAGGAACATCAGAGCGAGAAATGCAATTGAGAACAAACAAAGACAAACATGCTGGATCAATCAAGGGCGGTGCCCGTCCCCATTTAAAATTACTATCGATCACCCACCTTTGCAAAAAGATTTTGATGGAGGTGCGGCAGAGGCATCTGGGCTCGGATTGGTCTGAAATTCGGACTGAGGCGAGCCTGTTGGAAGATCCGGAGGCTGTGCGAGCATCGGAGCTCGGGAAACCGTGGGAGTTTAGGTCTGTCAGCATCGGGCTGACTGATGCGCCCCCGAGGGATTACTCAGCAAGCTCCAAGGTATATAAAGTAGAGACTATTCTGTAACTACCTCATCTGTTTGTAACCAACCCTTGCCTTGGCTTCTGTGTCCTTAGGGAGTCACGCAAGATGAACACCCAAAATTCCTACAGAGCCTTGCATGTCATTAGTTCCCTTGAATATTTGCAGACTTTTTAAGGAGCTCCTAAGGGAGCCTAGAAGATGCCGAGAAGAAAACCCAAATTACCCACCTTTGCAAAAACTTTTGGCAGGCGATTGGCAGGCGATCAATGCCATCAAAATTTCCCAAAATCCGACTCTTGATTTTCATTAGGGCTCAAATAGGCCCCGAACATTCTATAAACTTTGCAGTACATGTTTAGATACTGAAATAATCTCCCTGTTTTATCCCGAGGCAATTGAGCTTGAATTGAGCTCACCGGATCGAATTTTTGCAAAGAGGTACATTTTTGCAAAGGTGGGTGATCGATAGTAGTCAGTCACCCCCATTCCAAATTGAATCTATCCATCAGTTCTGCATGTTTTTCTACATCACTCGGAGTCTGTCTACATGCGTCTACATCCGCCTACATTCGTCTACGTTGGTCCATGCATGTAGACACATATAGACCAATGTAGACATACGTAGACACAGGTAGACAATGGGATCCGTCTACCCTCCGTCTACGGCCATTGACGGACCCTCCGTCTACATGGGGTCGGAACGCAGGGGGGAGAAGCGCCAAAAAATTGGGTATCGAATTGACGCTTTGGAACCGTTCTCACGCTCCCATTTGCCGTCCACTCCTGAGGGCCAGAATCCACCCGTGATACGGTGCTTCAAACCTTCCTGATCCCCTAACTGTAGGGCGATGTCTCGGCTCGGTGCAAGGTGACTTGACAGAATTGAACAATATCGGAATACTCCGTTGAAAGATTCAAAAATCTCGGTGGCAACACCGACAAGAGGGCCAAATTGGATCACATCTTCATCGGTATGCACTAGTAGATGATGCTTGATCTTTGCAATGATCTTTGAAGGATCAATAGTTGCGAAGATGTCGAGAACATATGCGACAGCAACTTTGAGATCTCGCTATTTACGCGCAGGTTAGTGGATTGATTTGGTAGAAGTGCGGAAGAAATACCGATATTCTGCGAGATTTCGAATCTCAGGAAACCAGAGAAGCGCCGCGAGTTCACCAGCAGCTTTCCAGGCGATAAATCGATGCTCCGTAACCAGTCCTCGAACCTGAAAGACATTTGTTTGCGCAATGGTTTTGAATTGACGTCCAATCAAGGACCCAGCATATTGCATAATGTAGTTGGATCGAATGGCGTGAATTGAAAGACCATCAGTGTTTGTTGATTGAAGGCGAATGGCATACGTCTGCTTCTGTTCTGGAGACCACGGAGTGTGGGTGATATGCCAAATATATTTGATGACCCCGAGCAAAATTGTGTGGAGAATGTCGATGGGTGTATTAGAGTGCGACCGTAAAAGCGCACCCTTCATCGTCAAGAATGAACTGTAAATTTTGTCTCGATTTTCGACAGTCCATTGGATGAGCTCCTTTTGAATGTCCTGGCGCTCACTACGGCGCTTACTGCGCAGCCGGATGACATCACCGATTCGGGCTCTTCAACGGCATGCTGTTATTGCAAACGAGCACACTATCCCGCCCAAGCGGGCCCCGTCACGGTGGAGGCGGCTAATCAGGAATCTCCGCGCGCGAGATCGAAATCTCAGGCAACATGCTGACTGCAGGCAAGTCATCGACGTTAACTTGCATTCACAGAATCTGCCACTGCGCGCGGTGAGAAAGGACAATTCGCGCAGTCGAGATACACTCCATACTCGTATCGCTTTCTAGCACTGCTATACTTTTTTTCTAATTCCCCTAGAAAACGTTCCCATACTATCGGGATCTTCGGCACCGTATCTTCAGTTGAATCAGCCGCGTAGAAAGATTTATTCCCGTTCCATTACTGCCCAGGGACCGGTTACTGCAAATTTGTACTCGTCTGCAGTGAGCGAACCTCCTGCAGGCTCGCCGACACGCAAAGGCAAACGACCGGCCCATAACGGGGATTCAAACTTGATCAACCTTAGCGGTGTGGATGAAGGTGAACAGTGAATTAACTAACACTCTCTAAAAATTGGTGGATGACATTAAGGTTCCTCGTAGAGTGCCAGTCTTTATCCATTGAGTGTACCGCTGCGTTTAGGCCACCCCTGATTCAAATCGGTGAGCACTCGTTCTGTTTATGGATGATCATCTCACCAAGAAAGAGATTGTGCATGGGGTCAACGACGGTGTACGGAACGATGTCGAAGTAGTCCAGGCCAGCAAATTCTGTCCCTCTTACTCCATGTTTACTAAAGAACTCTTCTTTTTCTTCCGGCGTGGACAAATCTCAATATTGTTTGGATAGTCGTCTATGTTCTTCACCATCTCGGAGAGGAAACTCTGAGACCAAATCATGAAAGTAGTCCGAATCAGTATGAGAGTCTTACCGTTACGCAAGGACTTGTCCGTAAGGAATTCACCTTGCGCTACAGTGCACTTGGTGCATGGAGTAGCTTTGTGGCCGTGGTCCGCGAAGCCGCGAAGTTTACACATGGCTGGGTGATCGGCGATGATTGCGACCAACGCAACACGTACACGAATCCCATGATAGACACCAACGGCAAACTCGTATCTACAGATCGCCAACTCAAATCTCTACACGTAGAAGCCTATGGTTCATGAGGCAGTGCGAGAGAAAATCAAGATCCGGGCTGCAATACGCGCAGTGAAGGTAGGTGGTCAACTGATATCGTACGTGGAATTTTGTGAGACAGAACCTTTCAACTTGTCCGGGTGACGGTACGGACTGAGAATAGTTCAGTTTTCTCAATTCATTCATCGACTTCTTTAGGAGAATGAAGTCAGAAGGTAGAGTAGATATAGGTGAGTCACATCTTTGCCAGAGGGCAGTGGTATGAAAGAGGAGAAACGAGCGAGAACACTGGATCTTTGAAACAAAAAAGCAGAGGGAGGAAGAGCTTTCAAAAGGAGTAAATTGCGGCGATTATTTAGAGCGAATGGACATGATATTTTCCTATTACTTCTGCGAGTGCGCACGATGGAGTGGTGGGACAGGAGGAGCCGAGACATTTACCCAAGTCAAAACAGTGGAAGTAGGCACATAGGGGGGTACAACTGGATGTGCGGATTGTGTTCGATTGTCGAAGGTCAGAGACAACGAAGTTAAGCACTGGAAAAGCTCGAGAGTGTCGGAAACAGGAGGGGTGAGTCGATCGGCTCTGTCAGAGAGGTTTGACTCCTCCTCTTCGCGCTTGACGGCAGAGGAATACAGTGCAGTGGGAAATACCTTACCAGTGTGGATCACGGTATCTTGCGTGACATTGCAAAATTCAGCACGGGCCGGCTATCCTTACAAGAAATCTGACGACCTGTTCTTACGAATATCTCGGAACGCTGAGTGGTATGAATCTCTGGCGTGGTGCGGGGGTGAAAGCATTCAGGGATATCTTGAGAGTTTTGACTAGCCCATCATTTCTAGAACTTTTCCTATGAACCCTTGTTGATTGGTTGGAGTGCAAATCCTATTTACTGTAACAATGTAAAGGGTTTTGATGGCACTGTTTAATCGGTGATCGCGGCAGCCTCAATGGTTAATATTCTGGCCATATTTTAACTGAGAAAATTGTTTTGCATTTACATTACCAAGGTATTCCAAACCTTCTTCATAAAATATTGTCCAAATATGCAGTAAACAGTATTAATCCCCTTACTTTGGACCGGCCCGAGTGCTGGCGGCCGGTCATAAGCGGGTGGCTGTGCAATGCTGACCAGTCGGTCATTTTTTTTGGGTCCGAAAAGTGAAAACCTGTCCTACGTCTTAGTGCTTTACAAGCTGGATAGCTACTACCAAACTGAGTTTATTCCCACTGTTTTCGAAGCAACAAGTGTTTTTCTACGATTGCAGAAAAGGTTACAAAGTTTGTGTTTGTTTACACCCAAAACGGTAGTCACAAAGTGCCGACGGGCACTGTACATCCTAGGACAAATGTCTTACCACTTTGTTGCATCATCACCTTCCGTCGAATATTCCAACACTACACACCCTCACTTGTCTGCGGACGCTCTTGAAGCATGGACAATACTGAGACCAAGATCACAGATTCCCCACAGCATGGACTATTGCACCAGGTCACGCTTTTCAAACTGGCAGCCATTTGAATGCAGCTCTATTGCGTCAGGTCATGCTTTTCAAAATGCCAGCCCTTGAATGCAGCTCTATTGCACCAGGTCATGCTTTTGAAAATGCCTGCCATTTGAACATACCTCTATTGCATCAGGTCATGCTTTTCAAAATGGCAGCCATTTGAAACTGAATGCATTTCTCTTGCATCAGGTCATGCTTTTCAAAATGCCAGCCCTTGAATGCACCTCTATTGTGTCAGGTAATGCTTTTCAAAATGCCAACCATTTGAGTGCACCTCTATTGTGTCAGGTCATGCTTTTCAAAATGCCAGCCATTTGAATGCACCTCCATTGCACCAGGTTATGCTTTTATTTGAATGCACCTTCATTGCGCCAGGTCATGCTTTTCAAAATGCCAGCCCTTGAATGCACCTCTATTGTGTCAGGTAATGCTTTTCAAAATGCCTGCCATTTGAGTGCACCTCTATTGTGTCAGGTCATGCTTTCAAAATGCCAGCCATTTGAATGCAGCTCTATTGCCCCAGGTCATGCTTTCCAAAATGCCAGCCATTTGAATGCAAGTCTATTGCATCAGATCATGCTTTTCAAAATGCCAGCCATTTGAATGCACCTCTATTGTGCCAGGTCACGCTTTTCAAAATGCCTGCCATTTGAATGCAGCTCTATTGCATCAGGTCATGCTTTCCAAAATGGCAGCCCCAAAACACAGCCACCATTGCGTTAGGCATGCGCATGGGCCGCAGTTCAATCTTCCTGCCCTACATACCTACCTCCAACCTGTTTATCAACTTGTAACAAAAATAATACTCAAAATCCAAGGTGCCTTGGCCAATTATTACCCATTCTGGGTCAGAGATAAGTTAGAAAACCGGTAGCCGACATTTTGTCCAAAAGGTGCGGTATTTGAGATACTGCATTTTGAGGGTTATGTGGGGGAATTTATGGTCTCAGGGATGTATTGACATCGTAAAACATTGTTCCAACCTGATTTGAGGTCAGAGAAGGCAGGTTAGATAAAATATATATACAACGCGCACCTGCCGCGGCAAAAACACAGCCACCGCCGCGTATGTCTGCCACAATTTAACTTTCTCCCCTGTATCGCTCTTTTACCACCGGGAAAATAGTGATGAGACTTCAAATACAAGATGATCGGATCTGTTCTGGCCCTGTTTCAGCTGCAAGTTGGTCAAATATCCAGGATCTAGTGAACATGTTAAAAAATGGAGGTGTAAATTTCCAGGTTTAGGGTTGGGTATTTATGGTGAAAACAATGTATTGGAATCAAAAACCACTGTCCTGACTGGAATTTAAGTCAGAAAAGGTTACTGTAATGAAATATGGATGGCGCGGCACTGCCGCGGCAAAACACAGCCACCGCCGCGTCGATGCGCGGCAGTGCCGCGTCGTATTTGGCAACCCCCGTGCCAGGAGTACGGGGGTTGCCAAATAGCAAAGTTCTATTTAGCAACCCCCACGTGGAAGATAAGATTCGCCAAGATCAACACAAACATACACTTTGAGCGCCTTTAGTTCAACATTTAAGACCTCTGGGAGGATATAATCGATGACTTTAGTGCCCAAAGCTTCTCTCTATGTGCTTCACTGGTCGCTCTCTTTTTTGGGTGAATTTTGCGGACTTAAAACACGTTTTTTTTCGCTGTTTCTGTAATAAAAAGCACTATAAGTGCAAATATTGCCGATCCGAGGTGACACCTGCCTCTAGGAAGAAAACTCAGGGCAAGAACCATAGAATCCATGATGCTCTAATTTTTCCATAAATATTGGAGGCCATTTTGGCTCTCGGGAATGTCATGGACGTGACCCGCCTCGGTCCCACCATCGCCGCCATCAAGCGCCAACAGCCGTCATCAGAAACTGGCTTAGAAATCATGGGGTTGCTAAATAGTTGCAACCCCGGGGTGCCAAAGAACGGGGGTTGCCAAATAGAATTATCCCAAAGTGGTATCCTGGATGAGTGGAATAGACCATCACGAGTGCCCTCATGGATTCTCATTCAATAATAAAGCACTCAGGCACAAATTCTTAGGCTAAATAGGATGATGCTTTGTGCGAAGATTTTGCTAACTTGACTTGCTGAATGTTTCACCTACTTTCATTTATCTATCAGCTTCCCAACGTTATATGTAGGTTTTAGAAAGTGTAGGGCATCCCCAAGATTTGCCCTCGAGACTCTCCACCAAGTTTATACTTGTAAGTGACTGTATGTTGGAACATTTTTGGCCATCTGCCGCAAAATCACGTGCAATAACCCATTTATCGAGCACATACCTACCGATTTCTACAAATTGATGCCGTAAGAACCCGATTTCCGGTCACTTTTTGTGATAGCGAGTAAGTTTCTCGTTCCCTGGCGCGCCCTTCGGCACTCCCAGAAAATATCAGAACAAGCTATTAGTATTGAGGGAGCAAAGCGAGTGTCAGCGAGGCTGATCCAGGGACCATTACCGAGTGCTATGTTTACTTCAGCGCCTGGAAATGTTCAACTCCATCCTTGCGGGTGTTCGACGTCTTGCGTTGTGGGATTGAGCCTGAAAGGAAGTCAATTTCAACTACGATACATCTGAATTTGTCTAAGCTATGTATTTGCCTCCATAGAGGCCGCTATTCCAGTGTGTGAAAGCTTTCGTGCAACTGCGAACGGTGTTTGGTCGTATTTAACGGGTGACTGTCACACATGACATCTCGCGTCTTCCCTTCCACCTCCATCCCGTCCCTACTGCTGCCCTGCCCTATATTTCCGGCCGGTGCGGTCAGAAACGGTCATATACGTTCAAATACACGCTCTTATGCCATTTTTGTCAGCATCTGTGGCCGTGTCGACCATTCAATGCCGAAATACACGATTTTTGCCTTTTCCACCAACAAGGCCGCGCGTGCGCTCCCTTTCCCCCTCATGACCATCCCAAGCGTCCTAAAACCATGGCAAGTGATGTATACTTGCTCCATTGGCTTCTTATTCCGCTTGCACGCCGTCAATCGGCTCACACCTGCGACTCGGCAGGCGGGTAATGAAACAAACCATGTGCGCGATAGTTTTTGCAGAATTATCCTTGCTAATAGGCTCTGATACCTTTATAGCTTGCTTCTTTCCAACCTGGACCTTCAAATGACGCCAAGCAGTGACACTATCGTGAGCAGGAGTGAGTTCTTCCGCACATTGCTCTATCCTTCCCGAAAACTACTCGCTCCTTGCCTCTTGAGGCTTCCCCTTCCCTCCACAACCGTTTCTCCCACCTCCTCTCCCTTCGTCCCCCTGCTTGTGTTTGCCTTGGTTCTCCCCCGATGCCTGCGCTCCTTCGACCCGACTTGGTTCGCCATGGCTGCGAACCCGGCTCAGCCGATGCCTCGCTACCTTCCTCGTCGACTTCAGTTCATCTTGAAGTTGCGCACGCTGTGCCTGATGCCTGGTTTTGTTTCGTGCGCCATTCAATCCTAAGTGTTTTTCTCGCCGATACTATGGGTACTTCACGATGTACGGAATTTTCTCTGCTTTGATTTATCGATGCGACGCTGATTTGCATTCATAACACTCAAAAAAGGCTGCCATGTGAACCACCCTCCTTCCCGTGAAGTACCAGCTACGTGACTTTCTATTATACCGCAATCAGGCCGCTGACGCGACATCAGAGCTGATGCGTGGACTACGATTAATACATTAGTTTCAACGCTCTCAAGATCGCTTCACGTAGTATGTGATTTTCCGTGCGCCGGAGATTCGGTATTCTCAATTTATTTCAAAGGCTTGTATGTATTTACACACTTCAGGGGACTTCACATCGCAAGCACTCGACTGTTTGTTTCCGGTGAGTACTTGTACGTTTGTCGACTTTCATTATATTACCTTGCCCAGCCCGTCGCCTTGCCCCTCTGCAAATCTCGGGATGACAGCGTGTTGAGTTGGCGAAGTGGTGAGTGCTCAATCACCCTCTTTATAAGATTACGATGTCTGTCCGAGGCTATTTAAGCTCCGCTTCAATATGCACTGCCGTCATGATCACTACCGCGCACGGCATTTCGCCGCTTCTGCAACCCCCCGACGTCCGTCCGTCTGAAGCCTTCAATCTCAGCTGTCAGATTTCACACTCCGCTTCTCTAAGCTTTTCAAACTCCGCCGGTCATTTGACCTTTGCTTTACAAACTCCGGTGGTCATTTGACCTTCTTGGGCCCAAGGCTTTGGAAGCGCTCGGAGCGCTCATTAATGAACAGTGTTTCTTCGGGGCTTTCTTATAAAAGTGTACATAATGCCAAACCCCGCTTTTTGAAAAACTTTCCGAGGCGCTAATTCAAGCGCCGAACATGTCCCGGAGCTTTCCTAAAAGTGGCCATAATACTTACCCGGTTTTTTACAGAGGCACTAATTCAACATGTCTGGGAGCTTTACTCAGTTCCGAAATCTTATCCGGAAAAATGAAAATTTCATGAATGACTATTTGCGGGCTGTTTTGGTCAAGAATTTGGGTATGAAGGTGTTGGAGGTTTGTGCATCATCTCTCTACAAAAAAGGAGAGATGAAAACCAGGTTTCTCTGAAACCTTGACCACACAATATGTAGTAGCAAAACCAAACTCCACTCCAGAAAAACTCTAGCGTGCGATAAAATTTACAATCGACCATTGGACAAAACACAGCAGAACATAATATTATTATGGGGCTTTTGGCCAAATTTTGGCTCCAGATCAACTTTGAACGTGTACACGCCTATAATAAAAGTGCCCAACTCCGCTTTTCGAACAAGTCCAATTCAAGCCGAACATGAACTTGACTGTACTGAGAACTACCTACACAGGGAGTGGTTTTGTGATTCTCTGATAACTGACTCAGCTCTGAATTCTCCGAAAAAAATGCTGCAGACAATTCCATGAAGAGATACTCGAGTACTGGGTTCGCGTCTTCGCGGCATGGCGAACAGGAGTCTGTCTCCTTTACCCGCATCGCGCTGCGGAGCTGTCCGGCTACCTTAAGGTCGTCACAGATCTTTTCCGCGCCGTGCCGCAAGACCCCTCGGTCGCCATCCGGTTCGACGCTGAGGCCAGGGACAAATATGCGAAGAGCCCATACCATCTGGACAACCGCGATGAGCATAATCTTACGATGCTATCGCAATTGTTCAACCGTCCGGCCGCTCCGAGCAATTCATCGAAGCGTTCTTCTTCTGCCGGGAATCAGAGCACTAGTTCGTCTAAACGCGCTGCTATCCCATGTCAGAACTGGAATCTCGGCTTCTGTGACGCGCCGTGCAACAACCGTCGTTTGCATGGGACCTGCAGTGAATGTGGGAAGCCTCACCGAGCCAAAGACAACGAAAAGTGCCTCTCCACCATCCAAGCTCGACGCCGAAAGGATTCTAGCGGGGCAGACAGCGCTTCAGGCGTCCCTAGGTCCTAGGACTTTCCCATCGTATAGCGCTAAGAGGACAGCACGAGAAGCATTTCCCGAATCCGATATCCATATGCCCAAATTCCGTCGTGGTTTCCTTTGGTCCTCTTCTCCACAGAATAATATATCTCCTGCCGCCCTGTATACTGAAACTGCCCCTCCACTACCTTCACCACCGGCTCACTTACTCAACGACCCAGTCGTGCAAGCCTCGCTTCGCGCGATGAAGGATCACATCAAAGTCGAAACCCCTTTCAACGTCGAGCGTTTCGAAAATCTCCTCGTAGATCATCCCAACCAGCCCTTCGTGCGCTCAGTGATGACCGGGTTGCGGGAGGGTTTTTGGCCTTTCCACGACGGCGAGTACAAAGTCGAGCTTCAGGTCAAGGGCGAGAACTTCGCGACTGACCCGGCCGATCTCGCCGCTATCCGAGCCTACCGTGACAAAGAAATTAGTGCATCCCACTGGTCCGGAGCTCTGCCCGACACTGAACTCCTGCCGGGCATGAGGAAATCTCCCATGTTCGTCGTTTGGCAGAAAGAGAAGCCATGAGTCCTCACCGACCACAAATCATCGGGTCTCAATGACGGCATACCCAAAGCTGAAGGACATGTCCGTTACGACGACATGCACGACTTCGGCCAGGCATTGCATGACGCGCGTGTCGCTCACCCCAGCCGCAAAATTGTCTCATTCAAGTCTGACGTCCAAGGCGCGTTTCTGAATCTCCCTGCCCATCCGCTTTGGCAGCTGCATCAAGTTGTCGAAGTCGACACTGTCTTGCACATCGTGCGTCGTTTGGTATTCGGCAACCGGGCCTCTCCGCGGTGCTGGTGCGCGGTGTCTGGGCTTTTTTGCTGGATCGCCATTCGAAAATTCGACATAATCAGCTTATTCGTCTACATGGATGATTTCTTCGGGTGGGATTTCCTCGACAATCTCGTCTTTTACCACCGCCTGCTTCGGCCACGCTGCCAGGTCCTTCTCCTCATATTATGGGAATTCGTTGGATGCCCCTTCGAGGACAGAAAACAGGAGCACGGTGTCACCCTGAAAATAATTGGCTTCTGGGTCGACGCCGCTCTCGGGAGTATCTCACTCTCCCCTGAATCTGTCACCGATATCATCGCAAAAGTCACCACCTTCCTTACAGCCCCGGGTCGTCAGCGTCCGTTACGGGATTGGCAGAAGCTCGGCGGCCTCCTCAATTGGATGCTTAACGTGCTCCCATGGGCGTGGCCTGCCCTCACCGAGTTGTACCGCAAAATGCAGGGCAAAGTTCATGCCAACGCAGAAATCTTCCTAAATAAGGAAGTCATCCAGGACTTGACCTGGCTGTCATCGGTCATACGCGATTCTATTGGTGTCCGCTTCGTCGACGCGACCACTTGGCACGACAGTGAAGCCGATATGATAATGTGGACAGATGCGAGTCTCCGCACAGGGCTGTCCTTTGTCTATTCAAATTATGGCTTTGCTTATCAGTTGAAGGAGTGTCCGACCACTGTTAAAATCGACATTTTCTTCCTGGAGCTCGTCGCAATCCTTTGCGCTGTCCACCACGCCGCAACGTTACCAAATCCTCTGCGGCGATTACTCATATGGTCTGACAGCTTTGATTCTGTATCTGTACTCGCGTCCCTCGCTGCTCGCGAATCTATCCACAACGGAGTGGTCCTGGCCATCGCCCAGATCATCCTGACGTCGGGCATCGACTTGCGTGTCCACCACATCGCTGGAAAGAAGAACATCCGAGCTGATCTTCTTTCCCCCTTCCTGCTCGAAGATTTTCAGCGGGAGTTTCCTTCGGTCCGCGTCCGCCTTTTCACTCCCCCACGGGAGCTGCTGCCGGCGCGCTGGAGGGAGTGCTTTTGAGCGCGCTGGGTGGGCCGTCTGCTCCGCGGAAGGCCCGCCCACATGGATCTCGCTGATTTAGATCAGCGGACACTCCATCTACAAGTTACGTCCATCGAGCTGTCCACTGCCACAGGTTACGCCATTGGTGCGAGAGATTATATCTCGTTTTGCATGAAATACTCACTCCCTCTCGACCCTACGCCCCAAACCCTGTCCCGGTATATCGCTTACACATCACAATTCATCGCATCCGGTCCCAAATACCTTTCGGGAGCGCGCCACTTCCTCAAGGATCTTTATCCTGAGTGGGACGAAGTCCGCGGGGATCCCTTGGTTCAAGCGACCATCCGCGGCTCGAAGAAAGCTCGAGCCGACCCCGTCCATCGAAAGCTTCCATTGCGCCCTTCACACCTCGACGCGTTCCTTCAGCTCGCCGTCTGCAGCGGGTCATACGACGACTTCTTATTTGCAGTACTACTCTCCTGCTGTTTTTACAGATGCCATCGTTCAGGGGAGCTCGTCATCAAGAACGACAAATCCTTGTTTGACTGGCGAAAGATCATCAAGCGCGCGTCGTTGGTCTTCGTCGGCAAGCGAGCTCAATACCACCTCCCATACCACAAGGGTGATCCGTTCTATCGTGGTACGGACATCCTCTTCACAGAGCAAGAAATTGCTGACCCCGTTTCCCTACTCCACCAATATGTCGCCAAACGAGACTCTCGCCACGGCGCACGCGCTGCTCTTTTCTTACGAGAAGACGGTTCTATCCCCACGCGGTCGTGGTTCGGCAAGAATTTTTTTGCGCTTTTGTCGCGAGACTATGGCGGCCACTCTCCTCGCGCCGGGGCTGCGACGTTTTACGCCAGTCTCGGTCTGAGTGAGAGCGTGATTCAGGCCATCGGCCGTTGGTCTTCCGCAGCGTGGAAGATTTATATCCGCGACAATCCCACCATTCGGGCGGAACAGCAGCTTGCCGCGCTGAGGCTTCGCCTCCTCTAAGCTCTAGAGCTCGTCGCATTCATCATCTTTGACCACCACCTCCCCTCAACAACATTCACAGCTCATTATAGCCTATCTCTCCGAGCCCAATTCATGCGGGGCCCGCTTTGGCGGGCTTGCGTTCGTTGCTACTTCCCTGAAGCGTTCGGAACACGGCAGAGGTTGGAGTAAAATTGGATTCCGGGGTAGGGAGGTTTTTCGGAGGCCTCTGCGCCCACCCGACGCGTGATACGCGGCTCCGCCGCCTCAAAAACAATTTATATTGGCACCGCCATATCTTCTATCCATAGGTCAATCGACCTCGTCCCTCCGTTTCATCGGCATGTCTTGATTCGGTGCTATTGAGTTAGCGGGGGCCGGATCCGAGACAATATATATGCCGTTGGAAATTTCCTTGTACTGCCCACGGCTTCGCCTTTACCACCCAGCACAAGGTAAGCGCTCCGCGCTTCTGCGTTTAGCAGCGCCTCTAATCATTTCCTTCCTCTCCAGATTTTTGCTGTTCATTCTCGGCTTCGCCGCAGTGAATTTACGAAGCAAAATCTGGACTGAGTGAGCGGCGCCGCCGTCATTTACGAGAGCGTAGCGAAAACTAATAATGCACCAGGCTTTCTTGCTTGTGCTCTCGCGTCACCCACCCTCCTCTCCCATGTCTGTTTTATTTTATCTTCCTAACTAGGTAAGGCAAAGATTGGCGCTCGTTTAACAAAAGAGGTAAAGACAAAGATTGGCGCTCACTGTGGAAAAATCGATGCAAGTCAGGAGCTAAGGAGAGATTGATAAAACAGGTAAGGCAAAGATTGGCGCTCGTTTAACAAAAGAGGTAAAGACAAAGATTGGCGCTCACTGTTGGAAAAATCAGAAGGGACCTGTTCGCCGCGGCCGCCTTTGTTTCAGTGTGGTGGGAGAGATCTGTCAATGTTAGTGTCGGGGCAGTGTTTGTCAAACTATGCTAGAAGAGTGACGTCAAGTGCCAAGATGCCGAATGATTGCCCGTGGGCCGGCGGGAAAGAGAGAGCACGATCAAGGGCGGCGGGCTGCCATGGGGGACGGCATCAGCGGAGTTTAAAGCGGAGTGGCTTCAGACAGACATGCATAATCTTATAAAGAGAGTGATGTACACGTTTGACTACCGTAGAATAGCAAAGTGATTTCGATGGGTGCCACTGCCACTGTGCCAGGATAATGATTTTACTTGAAACAGTAGCTCCCACTACAACTAGGGTGAATTGGCAGAATCATTTCAACCGCCACCAACCCAGACTCAGGTCCGTCAAGGTCGGTCACAATAGGCACACCACCATCGGCCAAGATCGTTCAACGTGGGCAGGCCTCGCGTAGGCAGACATGCTAGACCAATGTGGACCAACGTCGGCCTGTATAGTCGCACCTCGGCAGAGATCTGCGAACGTAGGCACATCCGTGCCTACGGAGGGGGGGGGGCGGTCTGAATGCAGTGATTTTTGCTGATTTTTGCCCAATTTTATTGAAAACAAGCGCTCCCACTTGCTCACCTTATTTGTTTGTGACTTTTTGTAGAGCAGTCTGAGAAAGCTTATGCAGCCGAGGAGAGCAAACAGTTTATAAGCAAATAAGTTCCAAAAGAATTGATTCGCATAAAGCGATGCGTAGCTGAATATAATGATTGCCTTCTGCATGCCGGTTGGACGGCGCTCATGCCGGTCGGATGGCGCTAATCTGCCGTGCTTTGGTCACGCTGCGTAATTTAACCATACGGAGATACAGCTTCGGACAGACAGAAGGCTCAATTTTATAAAGAGGGTGATGACCATCTTCTGACAGCGATTGTGAGCTGAAACACCAGATATTTATAGGATTCAAAGTGGTATTCCTCACTACTCGACGAGTACTTTTTGACTATGTAACTCCTTTTTACCTTGACACACTCTGAAAAAATCGTGTTTCAAATTCTGTCTGTCCAGGCGTCAAAACTGTTACTCCTGGTAGACACTCCTCAGTCTTGCGTACCCTGGGCACTCAGTGGGACAGTACACTCACACGCGCGGATCTGGATGGATTTGTTGCCGTCCATGAGGCTGCGCACAAATATCAGTTTCTGCGCGTGCACAACATCCTTCCAAATTGGGACGATCCTTGGTAAAACCTATCAAGATGGCCGGAAATGAGCTCTTGGGGACAGACTAAGGTAAGAGACAGTTTATATGCATTTTTGGTCTGCCCTGAGGCCCCTCGAGCCGTAAAATCAATGGCTCCCAGAATTTTTTTCAAGGCCTGACAGCCGAACCAACCACCCAGCATCCGGTCCGGCAATCACAGATCGGCTACCCCTTGGATGATAGGTAAGAGAGATAATCTGGGTCATTTTTTTGCGGCCGGCGGCGCCCTATGTCTTATGCCGTTTTTCGGACATACACCACCAATGGTTCCACACGTGGCCACGGCCTGGACGCGACATGTGCGCCAGATGTCGACGGATACTGGAGACCAGCCAACATTAGACTGGGTGCCAGTTTCATTCTCCTATGGGTCCAGCATGCGTCCATGTCGGGCTGGTAGCCAGCTGTCCAGTTCGCGTGGATTTCAGCATGATCGATTGGCTGGCCTTAGTCGTATGCAGGACTAGTCAGATATGCTTAAATATACTGTCACACGGTTGTAGAATAACACAAAATCACATATATTGCAGGGATATACGGGATGTATCTAGCTTACTCGTCCGCCTCGGGCTGCGCCGCCCACCGCCGCGCGCGCCACAGATGTCGCTAAGTCTGTGATCCCGGCGTCGATATCAGCCGTGCTCAGCCTGATCCTTGGTCAGAATGTGGCGGAAGGCCCTAGGATGCAGTATTGTTAGCTGGGCGCAGAAGAATATAATAGTATAGAAGTACCTGGTGATCTTCCCGACATCACCTTTGGCTTGAGAACGGATTGCGGCGAGGCTGCTGTCAAGCTTATCCCAGAACCTGGGCCCGCAGTCTTGAAGAAAGACATTCATCTTGAGGGCTTGAACGTGCGCTGGAAATTGGCAAGAGCGAGTTGACTCAGGCATATAGCGAAGACTCGACGAAGAATACCGAGGATCTAATGCTTGGTGTAGACGCGCCTTTGAAAGAGACTTGGCTATGCGACAGTGCCAGGTAGGATTGACGTGGTAGATAACAAGCTTGACGCAAGAATTGATGCGAACCAGCGTATGGGGGCTGAGATAGTTTTGTTTCACACTACACCGTAAGCTTGAAACAGTGGCAGTGGAGCACAGTCGCCGGAATCTTGGCCTACGGGGCGCTGAGCTGCGTCAAGACGCAGCACCATGACTTTGGCGAGCCTCCTGGACGTCGGACGCGTTCACGATCTTGGGTGTCGTCTCCGACCTTGTCTTTTGCTTGAGCGGGAATGCGAGAACGGAGCGCGAATGCGGTAATTGAGTCCCAAGGGTATAACATGATTGGGAGGAAGAACCACGACAGCTTGGCATTGTATGCAGACGACATCGGAGTAGGGGAGATGGGAGAAGAGAACAGAGTCGAGTGGCGCGAGCAACATGCACGTGCCATCAAACGTCAAATGTCAAACGCACGGACCTCCTCAAGACCTTTTCGGCATTTCGCCTCCAACAAAAACCATCGTTTACGTCGAATCCATCGTTCAACGTCTTGTGACTCAACTCCAGTGTAGTCAGTTAAATCTTGGTGGCGCTTGTGTCTACGGGCCGGCCTGCTTCCGGCTGCTCGTACTACGTAACCTCGACTTATCGGAAGTATCGGAACGGAGCGCTGGCATGTTCGATCTCAGCACGGCTGAGGCGCTATGTGACGGTACTCGTTTCATATTGGATGGAAATGCAGGTGCACCACAAATAATGTTATCATTTAAATGACCGCCTGGACAACAGCTGGCGATATCTACAACATGCGAGGTACGAGCACCATATTGTTGTAGCGTCTGTTTATAAGAGACTAGGCGATATCAACTTGTAGCTATGTGTGTCGCATCTTGGGGAAGGCTGGAATTTTGACTGACAGGTCCAGCTAGCACCCACCTGCCAGCAGCCTGCACGTCGTACGCGTCCTCGAGAAAGCCTTTCTTCGTCTTTCCTCGTCCTCTACGCATTCTCTTTGCATGTACACGCGTCGACATGTCTTCCTCATCATTTCATGTTCATCCCTGGCCCCAAGACGCGTTCGGACACTCACACCTGTGCCTAGACATTGCCTTCAAATATTTCTTCGTCCTCAAGACATTTACGCTTCTGTTGCACGGACACACGCGCTTTCTGGAGCGTCCTTCGTTACACATCCATCGAAGGAGACATTTCCACGCTTTTTCGGTCTCATGGCACAGGGCAGATACGATGAGTATTCAGTCTATGCTCTGTTTCTCCTTTGTTTTCCTTTGGCGTGCCTGGTTGAGGCGTTTGTCCTGCGCCACAGCGCCCTCCCGTGCGTCGCATTCGCGGCGCGCTCTGCGCTACGCGACCTTCCTTTTGGCTGCGTTACGGCGATTGCCTCCGAGTCGCTCCCGCGTCGGCTCGCTTTCCGCCTATGTTCCCGTGGTTTTCCCCGCGTGGCGTTCCGCTCCAGCGGGACTGAACACTTCAGCACCGCCCGTCGGGTGCTGTCTTAGAGCGTCCTGTTTTTCTTTGACGCAACCGCACGCTCTTCTTTCGTGCGCCACGGTGCCTGGGCACTACAGCGCTCTTTTCGTCCGTGCGCGAGAGGTTTCCGGTCAAGGTTCAATAGCCAATATTAAGGAATGAAAAGTGTATTATTAAGCAAGATCTCGGGCACGGCGGTTCCATCCGGAGTCCATTAAATGATGTGTCCACAATCCAGTTATCTACTCGGTATAAAAATGGGACAGGGTGCTGCTGTCTTTTCTCCCCCCACCCTCTCAGGCCCTACTGTACTATCTTCATCCTCTCCTCCATGCCCTCCCATTCCAAAGTGCAGAGGCAGAGTCTCACACTGGCTGCACAGGCTACTGCACTCCGCCGGGATATCGATGCATACACTGTCAACGTCGACTACAAACCACCTTCAGGTCATGCTTTTCAAAATGCCAGCCATTTCAATGCACCTCTATTGTGCCAGGTCATGCTTTTCAAAATGCCAGCCCTTTGAATGCAGCTCTATTGCACCAGGTCATGCTTTTCAAAATGCCAGCCATTTGAATGCAACTCTATTGTGTCAGGTCACACTTTTCAAAATGGCAGCCCTTTGAATGCACCTCTATTGCGCCAGGTCACGCATTTCAAAATGCCAGCCATTTGAATGCATCTCTATTGCACCAGGTCATGCTTTTCAAAATGGCAGCCCTTCTGTAGGCCAGCAGACTCGGGATCCCGACAATCACTGACCACGAGCTGCCAGGCAGGGCAGCATCAGCGGAGATTGAGCGGAGCTTAAAAAGCTTCAGACAGATGGACACATGTTATTTTATAAAGAGAGTGATGCATCTCTATTGCATCAGGTCACGCTTTTCAGAATGCCTGCCCTTTGAATGCATCTCTCTTGCATCAGGTCATGCTTTTCAAAATGCCCGCCATTTGGATGCATCTCTATTGCACCAGGTCATGCTTTTCAAAATGCCAGCCATTTCAACACACCTCTATTGCACCTGGTCACACTTTTCAAAATGCCCAACCGGTCCGCGATCAACTCGTGATCGGAACCTAGGACTTGAGACTAAAACTAGCATCAAAACTACGACGAAACGACCAGACCCAACACAAAAACTCCGATTAAAGACCGATAAATAATGCCATAGAAAGCACGGACATTGCATTTTGGAAGAGTCTGAGATTGTTCTCGATATCCATTCCAATCACCTTAACGGCTTTGTGGAAGGGGGTTGCTCTGCATAGAGGGGTTGCCAAGTGATAGTAAGAGCTTCGAGATGGCTTACGATTTGACGCAGGGTCTAAGTTCTTTGGTGAGAGCCTTGAGCAGTCTATGGACGGAGAGATGAGAACGCAAGGGGAGAAGAAGCTCGTTGTAAATCACATGCACTAGGTGGTGGGTTCCATTGTGAGGAGTCAGAGCAAAAGCACAGACTGTGTCCATTGCCCTTGCTTGCCAAATCCAGAATGCAGGGCGCCTATTCAAACCTAAGTGCTCCCTTATCCTTGCTGAACCCAGCTGAAATACATTATAATGCACTGGGTAGTCGGCTTTCATTGTGAGGCACATGGTTCAAAATGGCTCCCTTATCCCTGCGAAAGGCAGCCGGAATACATTATGGGTTCAACTGCGAGGCATGGGGTTCAAAATTGATTCCACACACGAAAATCCTTTCCATACTTTAAATTCCTTCATGTGAGGCCATTTTTGGAGACAGGGGCCACAAGTGACCACATGAATCTTGCCTTGGCCACAGAGGATTTATTTTTTCCTGATGCATTACGAGTTCTAAATTTATTTAGACTCGTTTTTATCTCCGTTTGTAGAGCCAAGTGAAAATTGTGTTATGACGTATGCGCTTCGTGTTGGAAGCATTACTATATTAGTAAATTTTCGTGGGTAGATTTTCCTTTCTGAGAGACTCTCGTATCTCTTCTGACGTTACCAGTCCGTAATATTTTACACAGATCTAGGGCGCTTGATGGGCGCTTGTCGTTTTCTCGCTGTCACGATTATTGCGGATTTAGTGCTCTAACGAAGCCTATAGAGCGAGCGTACCAGGTCTACGGTGTATATAGAGTATACGCCGAGGTAACCGCGCCCCTAGGTTACCTCGCTGGTTACCTCTGCATAAGGTAGCCGAGGTAACCAGCCTGTGTAAATACGGCGGTTTACCGATCCGAGCCGATCCGCCGGCCCAGTACAGGATGGCGGAAGGCCTTCATGTTTTCGAAATGCACCACGTTGGCATTGAAAGTGGGAGCCTCTCCGATGCCCCCTTCGCCACCATGTTCACCATTTCCACCAAGTCTCACGTTCAGCTTTGTCAATAAAGATCACAGATTCATCTGCTCTGCATCGCCCATCCAGGTTTCTTTTTGTCCTTTTGCCCTGATACACAAACGTGCCAACAGACAACAGAGTCCCGGTCGCCACAACCGGGGCCTAGTCCACAAATTCCCTCACAGAGAACATATCTGCATGCCTCACAATTCCAACGATTTTCTGGGTGCACAGAAGTTAAGGTGTGGCTGCAAGTCCGGAAACCGGTAGGTGGATCTGTGCGGAATTATAGAGCCGACTTCAGCTGTGGAAAATCGGCCGAAAGACGCGAGCGGATCGCCGAATCGGCGAGAGAGTCAGTAAATTTGTGACTTGGAAACGAGTTTGAATAGATTTCAAGCATAGCCACTAATCTCATTACTCAGAAAACCATGGGACAAGTAAATCAACCTGCATTCTGATCCGCCTTCGAGTTTTAAAAGGGACGATTACATAAGTACTCGTAACGTGACTCGATGGATCGTCTTTTACGCGTCAACCGTATAAAGCTTCACCCACTGTCACCGCACCGTTCGAGGTCGAACCAGTCTTGCCGACGGTACGAGGTGTAACCATGTTACGGGACGGTTTACTATCCCCCCCTAGAACTCGGACACTTAGGGAAAATCCATGAATAGCATTTTATCCACAGACCCTAGAGTCAGGCCCAATAGCCAAATCGTCAGAAATTCGTCTTTTACCTGGGTCTCATGTTTTACTTTGTCAAAAACGGGCCAGAATTGGACAAATGGCACTGTTTTTCCTGGCGCGGTCCGGTGTCCGAGTTGTAGGTAACGGCCCGATTCAGCATTGCTCTCGTTCTCATTCACTCGTTTCTCAACCAAATTCTTTGAAATTTGGTACAGCTGTTCCTCTAGATGTAATACACCTCCCTGGACAACGAAAATATGCCATGGCCCCCTCGACACTCAAGATACATCAATGAGATCCACTTGAGCATCATTTCTCGAGTTTTGGCTGGAGGTCGATATCTAGTAGTTGTGTGAGGCTATGAGTGAGTCCGGGGTGAAGTGGACGCCGAAGGGCTCTCATTACCGGGACTTCCAAATGGCATGGAACAGGTGCTTTCTGAGCCCAATCTACTCCACACATTGGACAGGAAGGACGGCCGTTATGTCGGGGTCTGTGCTGAATTCAATGCCTCGCAACTTACGCGTTACTAGTGATGTTCTGGCTTTGGCTTGGCCCGAAAGCCATGGCTTTTGGCGGGTGATTTGGAGGATATTTGGAGGATATTTGGTTTTGGGCTGACGAGATCTCAGGTCAGCCAAAAGTTAACCTCTGGTTTGGCTTTGGCCTTGGTACCAAAGCCAAAGCCAGAACATCACTACTCGTGCCAGTGACAAGGCAGACAAGGAAGCGAAGGCCCGTGACGAAGCCGAAGGCTGCAGGGACACGTTATTGGCTGACCGTGGCGTTTCTGACACCTAATATCGTGGAGGAGGATGGCAGCTCCAAGTAAAAGCGTTGCACGATTGCGCAGACCAAGATAAATGCACTGAGGGCCCGAGAAACTGGTAAAGTACCAGTTTGCGCACTTCCGAAGCTCATCGACGGTATAGGTATCTGCTCATGTTGTCAGCAACTGTAAAATAGGCAGATAAGTGGAAACATTACCCAGAGAACTCCCCGCTGCCTTCGTTATCTGTGCCATCTCCGCCCGTTTTGGCTCATCATGTTTTGCTGCTGATTCAAACTGCCGAATGCGGGCGTCATTTCGCAGGGAAAGCTATGCATCGGGACAATCTGCGTATAGATCTGAGAGTTCTGCAGGAAAACCCTCCATTAGCAATACCCCCGCATTCATTGACCCGAATTTCAGGCTAATTCGGTAGAATATGTTCGGTTAGTTCGATTACCCTCCTAGTAACATGACAAATAACGTGCCTCCAATTTCGTGCTAAATTACCTTTAGTTTGGTTCAAGTATCGGGGTGTTTCCCTTCATATACATGCTCACATTGCTCACATTTGTTCAAATTAGCAGTGAAAAGCATATATTACAAGGGACTGGTCGGCCGCTTCGCGGCCTCCCATCCCCTTTCGTGAAAGTTATTCAATCTTCAAGGATAACGCACCAGTCAAATCTATAGTCCACTTGGTTGAATTGAGTTGCGTTAAATTGGCTTGGCTATTCATTGCGCAGGGTCTGGTGTATTTCTGTTCTCCTTCGAATGTAATTTCAATTCTGTCGAAGGTGTTCCAAATCCAGGGGAAATTGCCAATGAGTTGAAATTTTATACAGCAACAAAAACTGGAGTTTATCTGTCTAGTTACTGACTTCGTTGAATTGAGCTGAGTCGATTCGGCATGTTCAATACTCTAAAAAATGTACTAGAATGCTCCGTATCTCTGATATCTCGGAGTTGGTAAGTTGAACTTCGGGCTGAGTAATCATTTCGGGCGGATCATAAATCTTCGGTGATGGCGGCTTGTGTGTCTAACACATTCTCACGTGAAATCTGGAACTGGAACACTTCCACCATTGATCCACAATAGGATGTTTGTTTCGTGCAAGTCGCCCGTCTTCTCAACTCCATCGTGCTATAGCTGGATACAATAATGTGTTGAGACTACCACGATGACTTGACCGTTGATGGCTGGAGCATACATTTGACGCTGTGTGGTTCAAAACAGTGTGCCCGAATTTTGGCACATTTGATTTACCGATCGTGTACTGTACTATTACAACCGTAGATTCAGTCACAGGTCACATAGATTTTGTTTGATGTGTGCAAAAATCGCCTTATGTAAGACCTTCAGGAATATGGTTACGACAATTGCTAATTGCAGAATACAGCCTAGCTTATTTGTATTCCCACGCATTTCGAAAAGCATGACTTGGTATGGAGAGCTAATTGCATGCCACAAATTGCCAGATGATACCCAGCACTATTCTGAACAGCCCCGCCTGCTTGAAATTGTCCTGGCTGCTTTGGTTGTTAAACCAGAGGTCACGGAACTCTCCATATCGGGTGTGGCAGTTCTGGAACCTCAGCCCGAATCAAAACCACTCGTGGGGATTCCACAGCCACAATTTAAACCCTGGCTGTGATATTCTCATTCGCGGAACATACCTTGTTTCCCCTTTCTCTTTTTTTTTGCGGCCAGCTTGAGACATGTTCGTCGTCTGCACAGTGTTTGCGTTCGTTGGGGGCTCGATTTTGACGCATACCGGATAGAGACTGCAGATAGACATGTTGACATGCGGAGTCCAGAATTGGCGGCGGTTTGCTGGATATACTCGCAAAGGAGGCGGATGTTGACCCATTCATAATCAAGGAACTTCACTGCGTTGTTGGTGATGTAGGTGGAATTAACAATCTTGTTTACCTCACGTTAGAGCGGGTGCGTGGAGGCCGTGGGGTTCACGTACATGGGTCCGGAATTCCATCAATACGAGAGGTGACAAGCTGCCAATATATTCTCGCTCCGCAGTGGTAAGATCAAGGCGGCATCTACAAGGGTGTGAGAGGCTTGCAAGCCATACTATCACACCTGCCCGGCAATATTGACACGATAAACAACCTATAAGACTGAGGAAAAAACGACCACCTGCAGGTTGGTTGTAAGTTACCGCATTTAATCTAGGATAGCCTGATCAAACGTCCGAGGGGAGCAGGAGATGATAGGTTGAAATTGACGGTTTTAGAAGGTTATTCAACCTATCGGAGGTAACCTATACTGGGCTAATTTTCATCCTACGGTCGTTGAAGACCATCCTATTGGCAGGTACATCCTATCCTACTACTGGTTGAATAGAATTTCAACCCAGTATTCAACCAGTAGTAGGATAGGATGTACCTGCCATGCGGGTAACTTGCAAGTGTGCATTCGATGTCGTTCCAGCCTTGATGGAATCAAGAAGATTGTCCGCAAGACCGTATAGCACTGTGAGAAGAATTATCAATCATGATGATACGTAACTCAATCATGATGTCATTCCATCAATCGTCCCGATTGAGTTGATCTTGATTGAGTTTTCACTCAGTCAGGACGACTGCGCAGATTTCAGTAGGGCGCCACGCAATCATAATGATTGTGTTGGCGCAAAACTGTGAAAAATGCACGCTGCGGCTTTGGGCGTCAAATTATCGCATATTACTCGGGAAACATCAGGAGTTTGGCCTTGTTTACCTCGGACGTCGTCGGTGATCAAACTCGGCTGATCGGCCTTTGCTCCAAGGGGCTACCAAGTCAAGAATATTTGAGAGAACCCCCAGCTGGGTGCAGTTTTACTCCCTGATGACGAAGATATGGGTCCCAACGGGAGCAGTGCAGTGGTTGTTGAGTTAGAAGCCAAGAGATTATTCCTATATCCGGGAGGGGTAGTGTACGTACACGGCACAGCCGCTCCGAACACAGTAACCCATCACGCATTGCCCTCACTGCAAGCCATTGGACCAGCAATTGATAGCCCTGATCATTACGGTCATTTTGGTCTACTCAGATTCCCCTCAGACGCGACATTGCCCTTTCCAGAGGTCAAGAAATGCTTTACATGGCCAAACATGTCACTACATTGCCCGCAAGGCAGGTAGAGGAATAGTGTGCAGGTTAGTTAGGAGTCAGGTTACTATCTGGTAGCCCAGAAGTTTTATCCTGCAGAACGGTGAAGTCCGGGCGCCATAGTTAAGGTACTGTCCAAGATAGATTCGAAAATTCCATGTACTGGCGAAGCTAGACCTCCAGGCTATAGTTTTCAGGCCAGAGCAGCGGCGGAGCGACGTGGTCGAAAGAGAGGAGGGTTCACGATCACGTCACTTCGCTGTCACAAGAAATTGCACCGATCTTCTCAGGTTCAGATTGCTCCAGGTCACGCTTTTCAAAATGCCAGCCATTTGAGTGCACCAGTTCAGTGAAACTCACAGCCACCGAACCGGTGGGTGAGATGCCAACAAGCACCGTAAGCCAGCATTTTTTTACCCATCGGGTTCGGCGTCCAGGTTTTTCTCCCATTATCCAATATGTGCATGTTGCGATCATAACAATTATATTCAAATCTACACTCTCCGAGTTCCCTATCTAGCGCAGCAGAGATGGTTTTCTAGGCTCCCCAGAGGTACGGTCGCGAAGTCTAGAATTGGGTCCATCTGACAAGTGAAATCCCCAGTTTCCTGGTGGATCTGCTTCCCGCCGCTGTCAATTAAATTTTGGATCTGGCACAAAAGCTCCGGAATGTTCCACGTGCCAAGGTTGCGTGGGAGGCAAGCCACTAGACGGCGCAGTCCTTCACTAGCTTCGTGGACCGTCGCGCTAGCCGAACGCAGCGGTACAATCCAATACCGACAGCGTCCAGCCTCGCTTGCGCAAAACAGGGGGAGTGCCATGCGGCCACCGCTCTGGGCCGCGCGCGCCACATCATTGTCCCACTCGGCACCCAACTTGAGTCCCGTCCTATGTGCAAATGTGTCCAGCTGATGGAGTTTGATTTCTGCCTTACCACAGCGGTAATCGAATACCGTGAGGAAGGGTGTGTCGGGATATTCGTTCATGAACATGAGCTCTCGCAGGCGCCAGTCGAGGTTCACACTACTGAAAGAAGACTTACCACAACGAATGCACGTCGACGCCGGCGGACCAACCTGCAGCGCCGCACCCTCCTCGCGCTCGGACGCATCACAGATGTCATGGAGAGCGCACCGGGGCAAGGAGGTCCTGTGAAGAACTTTACAGTTAGAAGTTGCCTCATTGAAACGAAAAAACTTACAGCTTGATAGTAATACCAGATGCTGGGTGAAGGCGCCGGCGCGTCGCGCGCCTAATGAGAAGGCTGCCCACTTGTGGGTTGAGTTTGCGTCGGCGGAGGCCGCTAACCATGCCATCGCGCGTGTCTATTCAAGACAGCGAGATTAGGAGGCTGAACGCTGGGTTCGCAGTGCCGTTGCCCGCTCCTTACACCGCTTTCCTATGTTCTCCGACTGACTACAAGATATTAAGGAAATCTCTTGCATGTAGGACGTAGGGCATTGAGGACAAAAAAGGGGGGATTTGGACTAGCCGCTATCGATTGGCATACCTAGAATCTGGGAGGACCAGTGGTCTTGCACGAAAAGGTCGACGGGTATGATAGCGGACCTAACTTCGTGACAAGTTTGAGTCCCGATTTGGTAATCGCTACTACACACTCAAATTTTATTCATTTTTGTATCTGAGTGTAGAAATGGCACAGTAGGAAGGCCTGCTATCGATCCCACGGAGCAAAACTTCGAATTTCTGAAATCATTGGTTTCTTCAACGAATTTGGCGCTTTTGATAGCGGGCCGGCCTTAACCGGTGATAGCCGAATGATGCCGAAGCCTGCCGGTGGCTGTGTACCGATGCGAAAGTGGTTGGAACTTGTCTGCAAGAAGAAAACTTGAGTTAAAGTATGTTCAGACACAATCAGATAGGTCATAGGACCCCATCCTGCACTTTTCACTGACAAATTATCATTTAAGATCATTATTTTTTCAAACTTCCTGCCCAGATTTGGCGCTTTTTTTTCCCACGCTCTAACCAGCCCCGTTTTTTCTGAAATAAAAATATTCCTATAAACCTGGTCATTCTGAGCCCAAATTTACAATCTTGGACCAAAACACCCCAAACTCCGAGTTGTCATGAAGTTTTGTCCGCTATCATACTTCCGGCTACACTTCACCCGCTGCTCGACGACCGATACTTTCCCATCGTCATCCGTCATCACATACTCCGGGTTGAACGCCTCACACGCATCGCGCTGCCGCTGATCGTACGCTTGAGCTCGGGGAAAGGGAGTGTCATCATTTGCTCGATCGTTTCCAACTCTTTGGCCATTTCAGACGTCTGCGGCTGCAGTTCATGCGCGAGCTTGATGTCTATTGTGTGTGGAAGCACCGGCAAGAATATATGGGTGGACCTTCTCACCTGCCAGCGCAATCTGCAGAAATTGCCCTTCGTGACTGAGAAGCCGGTTGGCAACCGGCCGGCGGTAGTGGGCCTTCGCTTTTGTAGTCGGCGAGAGTATGTTCTCCATGTCAAGCGCAAGGGTGCAGAAATGCTCGGCTGTTCCCCACCTGGCGACCTGGGATCAGATGTTGGAGCTTGTACAACGTGAATGGGAACTCACATCTTCTGTCGAAGCGAAACTGCGGCACAGTTCAAAAAAGTGCTGGAAGTGGCATCAAGGTGAGCGTCCCACAATACATGAATTGAATGGCGTATGACCACCAAGGATGAAACTGTCGACGCACCAAGGCGCGTCCGAGCTTCCCCTGCCGGAAGTATTCGTTTCCCTACAGTGGCATGGTCAAACAAAGTTCTACGTTGCCAGCGGCAAGCCGTCTCACCCATTGCTTCCCCGCTTCAGCCGACAAGTATGCGTCGAAGTCGTTGGTGAGCCCCATTGTGTTGAGGCAAATTCGGCGATCCTTGCGTACGACGGATTTTGAGCGGCCCAGAAGACCCTTAGGCGAGCTCATGTACGCGTCCGCATAGACAAAAAGGGCCTTCCAGTCGGGCAAGGCGTCATCAGGGATATCGATGAAATAAAGGTCAGACATCTGGACGAAAAAGTGGTGTTAGTGTTTCACGACCTTTCACGATACGGTAACTCTCGAACAGTGGTGGCTGTGTGATTCCAATGGTTTATCCTGTATTGCCTTTATTTATTGTAGATGCGCACATTCAGTCCACGAGATGATGCTCAGTGATCTCTTTAACCAAGTCTGAATTCAATATCAAAGTCATAACAGGGGTATGGAGGCAGGGGCTTAGTATTTGGCTTCATCCAGCCAGCAACATTCCCTCACAAGAAAGGGAGTTTGGTTGTGTACAAATGGAATCCATTGCTGGTAAATATGATTGAGGTCCAGCAATTGAGGCACAAATTGTGCCGCCACGCGTTTGTATTTACCAGAGAAAGGTTTCGAAAAGCACACATGAGAACCGAAGATTTTTTGCAGGGAACAAGTGAGAGTGCAGAAGATGTCTGAAGTAACAAATACGCCGCCTCTGAGTTGATCATTTATAAGGGAAGAAAGTAGGAGATTTGCCAGGACATGCTGTTGCCATGGAGAGCGAGGGGAAGAGAGTGGGCACGGTAGAAAAGAAAGATACATATAGGAGAGTGAGCAGCAGAAGAAAAGGAGGTGTGTCAGTGCTTGAATTCCGGTTGCTTGATGTTTCAAGTGATCAAGTGACCGACAAGACCCAGCTAGGCTGAGACAGCTTAAAAAATTTCTAGGCTTAGTCATCGAATGCAAAGCGTTCAGTACTTATTTCACAGACGAGGAAAATGTGAGACCCAGCAAGCAGCAAGCCAGGACTATAACCTGAGACCAAAACCACCACAACTTGTTCAATTCACAACAGAAAGAAAAAAAAACTCCTCCCTGATTGCGAAGAGTACAAGAAAATCGTCCACAGCTTGGCCTGCTTTTCATGTCACAACTCTCTGTCAAGAGGTGCCACTCATGCCAGTGTGTGGCTTTCTTCAATGAAAATTCATTTTCCATGCCAATTCTTCCTGCCATTTTTTCGATTTACACAACCTTGAACATTGCAGCTTGCAGTACTTAGCAAAAGCTGCTGCATGACATCATGTATGGCAAACAAGTACTCGTAAGATGCCACGCACAGCGTCGGACCATACCGATCAAGTTGTGGACTGAAGAATAGTAAAGGTGCTGTGCGCTGAGGGACGCGACCTCGACGGTGTACCTGCTGTACGCTACGTTGTTGGTATGTTGCACTGCTAATTTTCTCTCCGTCTTACAACAAAGGGTAGGGGCAATTTCACATTCTGAGGATATATTGAATCTTGGCTTTATCATACCCGCAAGCAGCTCCCGCAATAATGACCGACATTGATTCGAAAGAGACAATGTAATCGTTATTAGTTCCCCTGAATTTCTTTCCCAGCAGACATAATCCCTTGATACGGTCAAGAGGGGAGGAGGGGGCCGAAGGCCCCCGTTCCCCTTGTATCCTATATTTTTGCTGTTGTGCTCATGTTGGGGCTGATTGTACTCCAGAAAAAATTCAGAATGCATTCAAATGCAAATGTACGATCATTCAGGAGGGTATGAGTTCTAGTGTTCTAGTGTTATACTGTGTCTTTTTATCGATGGTCGCTCCTTTCACCCGAAACTCCGAGGTTTCGCTCATTATACAGCCTCGACCTTGATGCTCTCTGGCCGGATGTAGAGCACCTCATCATGGACCAAGTCCACAGCGGTGGCGATGACCTCGTGGTGGACCGAAGAACGCACGCGAGACCTGGGCACGAAAAAACTATCCATATTTTCGACGCTCTGTCCAAGGGCGACTCGCACTGCAATGATTGTTGGAGCAATTCCCTTCGCATCGAAAAATTAGGGATAATATCAGGCGGGATGGAGATGCACTTACCACTAACTACACCAGCACAATGTCACCGAGTGTCTTTTGGTACGGACGCATCAGTATCGTATCAAGCTCAATAGTGGATACATGTTTACGACATCGTAGGTGAATGGCCCTCCGAATCCAAGGGAGATAAAAGCAATCCCACCACACAGGTACAAGGCACCTGATTCCAGGATAAAATCCCAGGTTTCAGCAACAGGTAGGAAACTCTGCCAACGCATACATCATGGCGCATACGGTGTGATATGTGCTGGCCATCTGGGCTCCGAAGACCTGTCGAGCTAAAATTGCGGACGAGGGACAACATCACAGAAACCTGTAAGCCCCATTAAGACGAAAGTCGTGAAAAGTGACACTCCAATGGATACATCGAAGTCCGCGCTGACAAAACCCGAGATATAGATGTGTCAGAAGCAAGGGAGACCGCACTAAAGTATCCAATACCTGTTGAAAATCCCATGAGCCACTGTCACGACAAACCATAGTCTGAGGAAAACGCACCAGCAACGCTCAATGTTAAAAGAATTGGGAAGAGGATAATCTTGATCTGGGAATTCCAAATAACATAGCAGCAGCATAGACTCGCGACCAGTTCGTTTCCCACGCACTGATCACGAGGGCAAGAAGATCAGTGCTGTGAAACGACTGGAACAACCGGTTGCCATTTTGGCTGATGCCCTATGAGTGGCTATGATGATTACATGGGAGCGGAATGCCAATACACTACCAAATACTCTGGTAAGTGGTAAGCATAAATACTTGTCCAGTTATTAACAAAGAAAATAGCATGCCTCAGCGTCCAATGGTGAATTGAACTGCGGCCAAGTTTTCGCTCAACACGCCGCTTCCCACGGTTGAAAACGCTGGAAGCCGTCAAATTGGGGGATAGTGCGTGCCGCTGTACTGCTCAGAAAGGAGAATTGAATGTACCATTGCTGGATTTAGCACAAATCTTGGCTGTAAATTGACGACGAGCAGTTTATATGGCCAGGGAAACTCCTGCTACCTTCTACTCACCTTCCAGAGTTCAGGAGCATAAGAACTATTCATCCTTTTTACAATCTTGTAGTTGTGACCTTGAATGGCACTAGTGAAGCGTAGAGATGAACCTAGTAGTGTGGAATTTTGAGGTCTTTCATTTAGTTCCGCTTCCAAGGAAACGAACAAGTAGTTCAAGAGCAATTGCCTATCTATCATTTGCTCAGGGGCATGTAATTGAGAGCCTCGATCATTCAGGTTAGTGCATCCTAATGACGAGCCTAGTGCGCCCTGTCAAGGGCTTTGGTTTGGTTTGGGTTTCGAGGCAAGGGGTCAGCAGTTCAATTGCTATTGCTTATTCACCTTTTACTCAAGCCCACGCAGTCCTTAATCAATCGCCCGTAAGAATGGTCTCGGATTCATCGAGCCAGAGGGCCCGGAAGAGGGGTGAAAACACCGTCTTTTTTTTTGACAAGCTCCAGAAATATTTATTTCGCCTGGCATAAAGATGCCCTGCTCATACTATTGGTATTGGTATGTATCTTCATGATGCAAGTCTTTTTAAGGTGATCCATGTCTCGAGCCTGAAGTTATTCACGATTCATTCCTGAAATCGGCCAGATCGGGGAGGTTGTCACAGTGTGTGACGCTCCGAATGCTCCTCACCCACGCGCGAAATAATTCTCATACTCAGAGATGGGGTCTATAATTTGTCTCTCAGGTCCTGAACCGCGTCCAAAGGTCTATTCTTCATCCCAGGTGTACTAGATGTATTATAGTTGAGGAAAAAAATTGCAATAGTCACAATTAAGAGGTTCAAGCTTTCATTTACCAGAGAGTGGTTCCCAAGCCCTAGAGTGTTACTTTGAGTATCCAGAATCTCTCTAACTTTTCATAATGATATGACCTTGCCATCTGTGGATCATAGAATGTGTATCCTCCATTCCCATAAGCCTCGCTGTAGGCTTGGCTACTTGGTAGAAAAACAAGTTATCCTAGAGGCTCAGAACCTCCGGATTTTGGATCTGACGCACGACCCGACGCATAGGGATACCAAATGTGGTTTCTTTATGTGCTAGAATTTGCCCATGGGTGGGTACGAAACGCGTCGAGCCCTCAGTAACCACGTGAGGTGGGATACAGATATTGAATTTAGTTGGTCAACAGATGGCTGATCAGGTGGGTTACAGCTGGAGAATAGGCTGGAGAACTCATGGCCGCCAGCTGGCTGTGAACCAGACAGCTTTCGTGCCACGCATCTGTCGGGTGACCATGCCAGCCGGGGTCAGCGTGTCGGCACTTTGGCGGTGTACCATTCTCTTGTGCTGATTGATGCACACTAACAAATTTGAAACAAAAACAAGTTCAATATTCAATATTCGCGCGATCTGTCAGAGCAATAAATCTTGTATCCACACTTGATTGGTAGTTTGAATATCACTAATCGGCACCGAACTGATCAATACATACATACCCTTTGCTAGAATCTCTCGGGCACAACGGAGCTCTCTGTCAAAGATATGGCAGATGATATACTCCTTGCATGTAGCCATCGTAGCACTGGAGCGCTACAGATGAATGAGCCGCAGCTATTCGTGCTACCACCTACTTTGAAAGTGGGCTTCGACCCTGAGATTGAGCTACTGCACCACATGTCCGTTAACAATTCCAATGTAGATATAGGGTTGGTTTCGTTCTTTTGAACTCATCAGGTGGGCAACACAGCCCACAACCAACGGCATCTATATCAGGCAGACAATTTGGCATATTGTTTCCCATGATGACGGCCTGACAGCAGGCAAAACAACTGGCCGGGTTGTTCTGCCTACCCTCAAGGACAATCATCGCCGACTGGCCAGAAAGAGACTGTGTGACTGGCCGGGCCACACAGCTCAATCTGTCCCCCAGAACCCAAACAGAAGTCGCAACTTGTCAGGTTGCGACAACCTTGATCCCCCAGAACCCAAATAGAAGTTGCAACTTGCCAGGTTGCAACTTTTATCACCCAGAACCCAAACAGAAGTTGCAACTTGCCAGGTTGCGACCTTTATCCCCCAGAACCCAAACAGAAGTCGCAACTTGTTGGGTTGCGACGTCCTTGATCCCCCAGAACCCAAACAGAAGTCAAACTTGCCAGGTTGTGACTTTTATCCCCCAGAACCCAAACAGAAGTTGCAACTTGCCAGGTTGCAACTTTTATCCCCCAAAACCCAAACAGAAGTTGCAACTTGCCAGGTTGCGACGACCTTAATCCCCCAGAACCCAAACAGGAGTCAAAACTAGTGTATCCCTTCAGAACGTGTGTGGCGTGCAATGCAGAGAATGTAAAAGTTTCTTTCATGCCACGGGTAGAGACGAGATGAGTTTGGAGGAGACTACCAATTAAGCGTCAATGATGCTATGTCGACGCTGGACCTATAAAGCATCGATAAAATATCAATAAAATCAAAATTTTAAGGTGGAAAGAAGAAAAAGGGTATGACTACCCAGCCTTGACTGCTCTCGGAGAATTTCGACAAGAGAGAACCACGCTCTGCCGATGCTAATTCACGGTGCATTATGTGTGAACAGTATGAAAGAGGGTGATCAGATCTCGGTCAGGGGCTGCCATGTGGCTTTGTGAATAAACGACGGCAGAGGGGCAGGCAAACGAAAACAAAGGAAGAATGGGGCAGAGGCCAAATGGGCGTGCACAGAGTGGAGCGGCAGAGGCCAAATGGGCATGCACAGAGTGGGGTGGCAGAGGCCAAATGGGCATGCACAGAGTGGGGTGGCAGAGGCCAAATGGGCATGCACAGAGGGGGTGGCAGAGGCCAAATGGGCATGCACAGAGTGGAGCGGCAGAGGCCAAATGGGCATGCACAGAGTGGAGTGGCAGAGGCCAAATGGGCATGCACAGAGTGGGGTGGCAGAGGCCAAATGGGCAGGCACAGAGTGGGGTGGCAGAGGCCAAATGGGCATGCACAGAGTGGGGTGGCAGAGGCCAAATGGGCAGGCACAGAGTGGGGTGGCAGAGGCCAAATGGGCATGCACAGAGTGGAGCGGCAGAGGCCAAATGGGCATGCACAGAGTGGAGCGGCAGAGGCCAAATGGGCATGCACAGAGTGGGGCAGCAGAGGCCAAATGGGCAGGCACAGAGTGGGGTGGCAGAGGCCAAATGGGCATGCACAGAGTGGAGTGGCAGAGGCCAAATGGGCATGCACAGAGTGGGGTGGCAGAGGCCAAATGGGCATGCACAGAGTGGAGCGGCAGAGGCCAAATGGGCATGCACAGAGTGGGGTGGCAGAGGCCAAATGGGCATGCACAGAGTGGGGTGGCAGAGGCCAAATGGGCATGCACAGAGTGGGGTGGCAGAGGCCAAATGGGCATGCACAGAATGGAGTGGCAGAGGCCAAATGGGTGGCAGAGGCCAAATGGGCATGCACAGAGTGGGGTGGCAGAGGCCAAATGGGCATGCACAGAGTGGGGTGGCAGAGGCCAAATGGGCATGCACAGAATGGAGTGGCAGAGGCCAAATGGGCATGCACAGAATGAGGAGAGGCCAACAACGCTGAATTGTCCTGAAAAGCCAAGCCTTTATATATGTTCTCGGAAAGTTATTTCCCGCGTCCGCTCCGGGTTTCGGAGGTTCTATGCACCGAACCCATAAAATCGGGATCAATATCTGAAGCCCGGACTCCGGAGTGCCTGTCGATCTTCAGTGCCGGAATGAGTGCCGCCGAGGATTCTTAATGGACGACGACCTCAACTTTTTGACCAGACGTAACAGAATTCCGCTTTTCTCATTTCTGAAGGGGAGCCACACTACCAAAATCGTCCAAAAAGGATGGCTCCAGGGACTACCACAATTCAAGTCAAGATAAGGATCCCTGATGAGTACGGAAGATAAATGGCCACCGAAATTACACTAGAACAATGTGATGTCTGCCTGAGAGTGCATTCAATGAGATAGACAAGGATCTGACAGCAGAGGATGTTGGTGCACTGAAACTCTCAAACAATGACAAATCCCTTGGAATCGAATTTTACATTCGTCAAGTGCCCCTTTATACCTACCCAAAACGGCCGGTTCGTTTTGATTTAGCCACAACAACGTACAACATCGGACGACTCTCTTCCTCCATCATCATCCACTTCCTTTGTACGTCCTGCTTCTTGGTCCTCCCACCTGTCCACACTGGTCTACACTCTACTGCCCGAAAGCAGTTAGCACGGTACATTTTGATTCTTCTCGCCTTGCCGCGCTGGATCACAGATCTGACGAGAGTCGCAGATGAGCGTGCCGACCCCAGCCCTCGGTTCACCCTCGACCATAACTCGAGGTAGTGCGCTTCGCGGCAAAGCCCACTATCTCCCGCCTTCCCATCATTGCTGATTCGCCACCAATCTGACATGAAACCTACGGACATCCCGACGCGGTCATGTAGGTCAAGAATTGAAACCAAGAATTATAATTGTCAAAGAATTATAGAACTATAATTCCTGATGAATATACAGGTACTTCATGAACTACTCAAGCATAGGCAGAGGCATATATCAGGTTATTTATTTTTGCACTCTCTAAATTCTCAACAAAAAAAAAAAACTTGATATATGGTCTGACTAGGGAGACTAAGGCAGACGAAGGATTCAGGAAGGATCGAGAACACCTCCATAAGCAGGATTTACATAACAGCAGTTGGACTGCTAGAGAAAGGGAAAGACGGGATGTTATACATGTACACTTGCACATTAAATGCTACACCCTGTCAACGACTTGACCATTGGTGCGCAGGGATGGAAAAAATCCATCACCCTCATCCCGGGAGACACGCACGACCCTTTGGAGCAGTCATTCACAATACCTTCATGTGGACCGCGACCCAACCCTGCGAGCCCCTTCGCCTTGGACCCAACTTCTAACTGTGATCGGGGTCGAGATTGGATTTCATATTCTACGTTCTTCAGTATCATCGTTGTTCTCAATCTGTACATCTTCACTTCCAGATTCCACTTCAATCGCTTGTTGACTGGCTATCTGGAAATAGTTGCCGTGTTGTTATATCTTCATTCATCCAACCGACCCACATGCATCGGCGCTGCTTGAGCTCAGTTCAATCTGAATTCCAGCTCGGATCTCTAACACAACAAACCTGATGAAATTGTGACTTGAATTTTGAAGTTCATTTACATTTTAGTATGAATTTCAAAGATTAAATAACTGGTTCATTGTAGGTACTATCCTCCCCCACCTCCCCGGACACACCTAGTACTCGGACAAACAATTTCTGATCCGTTTACCCTGAAAATTGGTGCTATATGAAGCTGAAGATCCAGGCTATGAACGACATATGGGGGGGGGGGGGGGGGGGGCATTGATTATACTCGCGTGGCCCACAACATGAATGACTTCCGAGAGAAGGTCCACAGCCAAGCAATATGGTGGCTTCAACTTCCGGAGAAGAAGTCCACAGCCAGTGAGAAGAAATACAAATACAGGAGAGTGTTGAATTCGGAAATTTTTGTTTTCAGAGGATGTACAAATAGTTCTGGAATAACAGCTTGAGTTGAATTTGCACAACAGTGTTTGCGTTGTTTAAACCACAGTGACAAGGGGTTGAAGGCCCGGATCAGAAACGGTAAGCATAGGTGTTGAGTCGAACACTTGAAGTACATTGTAAGCCAGTTTTCCCAGTAGCGGTGTTATTTCCCTTCTTGAAAGTAAGGCGCGAAAGAGCTCCAGAGGTTGTGGAAATTGTTGAACCAAATTCGGTAGTTCACCATTAACCTTGGCCAGAAACTCTTGACGGTGTTGTTTCAATTCCTCGTGTTGACAGACGAATAGCGCATGGGCCGGATCTTCGACATAGACATAGCAGAATCTACACAGTCTCCACTGCCGCGGAACAATGTTCTTCCCGCGTTCTTTCCAGCGCCGACGCTCCACAGCAAGACTGTGACTTGAGAGATTGAGCTTTCTGAGCGCCTTTCTGTGTTCTGGTTGTTTTATCCTGAGGTAGTGGCGGAAATCGAGCGTCTTCTTCACGAGTTTGCTCGTGTCTTTGTCTTTCTCAAGTCGCCCAACAAGCATATCTCGCACCCGAGAAGAGGATTCTATTTCATTGTCAATCCAGGCTTCCATGGACGTTTTGACATCTTTCATGGCGACTTCAACAGTGGCTAC
Source organism: Mycena leptocephala (assembly GCA_029378395.1). Classification (NCBI taxonomy): domain Eukaryota; kingdom Fungi; phylum Basidiomycota; class Agaricomycetes; order Agaricales; family Mycenaceae; genus Mycena; species Mycena leptocephala. Next base: position 354,144 of record JARJLF010000079.1, read on the forward strand.
ATCGAGATTCGGTTGTATGTTCAAGTCTACCGGAATATAGAGGCGGGAGAGTACAATGCGTAAGTCATTGATCCATGAGTTTTGTTTTGTACGAGCCAATGCCAGTGATTCTTGCAATGCATTCTATGCCGGTCTTTCATGCTCCAGTTTCAGCAAGTAACAGAGATTTTTGAGTGCGAGATAGACTCTCCGATATTTAATCGGCCATATGCCAGTTTCAGAAAAGAGAACAGCTCGCAGACTCCGTGCCCCAACACCAAGCAATCGTCGCAGGAAGCGGAGTTGGACCTTTTCCAACAACTTGAGGCTCTTCGAGTCTATGTCCAGACAGACATCGCAGCCGGGAATTAGATACGGATCCACCCGTGCCATGTAGAGAGTTCGAGCATCCCATGCAGGCAGGCAGGTGACCTACGAAACGGTCCAGATTCAAGATAACATTTGCAACAGTGGTCGCTTTTTTAGCCTTGACTTTGTAGTGCTCTCGCCAAATGAATTTGGTACCAGTTTCAAACCAGATTCCAAGATAGCACGCTTTTTGAACTTGTTGGATTGGATTGCATATGAGATATGTATCAAAACTGTCCCCCAATCGTGCCAGAAAATTGAAACAATTCGGTAGGTGGGCTATTTCTAAACAAATCCATTTACTGAATACGCCGTTGTCGTTTACACATGAACTAATGCCCTTCAGAATTCCCATATTGGGCAGTGCCGATTGATTTTCCGTGACGGTCACGTGCACTCTGCAATTAGAAAAGATCAAATTTTGTTGACCCAGCACCTTTCGCAGCCACAGAGCCACATTTTCAATCTAAAATATCAGATTTGGTCTCAGAGCCATAGATAGGCATCCTATAAGTGTGATACCCAAGCAATATATGTGGATTCTTATCCCAGAACTGATGACGATATCAAGGTTTCGCGGCTAACCGATCGTTCGAGAGGACAATATGCTCTGGACAAGGAGACGTATGTCAACCCCCGCCATACAGATTTTGTCTCATTAAATTCTAGCCAAAAAGTGGTCGATCACGATACACGCACCAAGCTAGACAAGTGGTTTCAACCAGCGAAGGTCGCAATCAGCCAACGAGACGCAGAGAACAAGTGCCACCCTCAAACTGGACTATGGCTACTCGAACGTGAGGAATTTATACAGTGGATGTACACACGAAAATCCTTACTCTGGCTTGAGGGAATATGTCAGCTTGTCGCTCATTGCGCCAATTTTTACTCACCAATTCTCTCCAGCGGGGTCCGGGAAGACCATCCTAAGGTCTTTCCAACTGTTTTTGTTCGTTGACAACGGACTGACCATCACCACGACGTAATCGACACACTTCGGGCCAGAGCGGAGCCATTCGCATTCTTGTACTTTGAAACAAACAATCCAGAACAGCACACGGTCCCACAGTTCTTATGCTCACTGGTCTCGCAGCTCTCGATTCAAGCACATTCTCCAGATAAGATATTGGAGACGCCGTGGAGCTCCTACTCCGGTGGCCAACTTCTCCCCCCTAATTCTGTGTTAATGTCGCAGGCTTTGATCCCAATTCTCAAGGAATTCACGGAGCCGGTATATATTGTGCTGGATGCAATCGACGAGTGCTCTGAACGGGATCAACTGCTCACCACGAATCCACGATCACCACAATTGTGGAGGCGGATCTGCCCAATGTTCATCTTCTCTTGACCAGCCGACCAGAGATTCTTCGGAGCAGCAAATTCTCAAGGAATTTACGGAGCCGGTATATATTGTGCTGGATGTACTCGACGAGTGCTCTGAACGGGATCGACTGCTCACCACGATCACCACAATTGTGGAGGCGGATCTGCCCAATGTTCATCGTCTCTTGACCAGCCGACCACAGATTCTTCGGAGCAGCACCCACCTTGCCAAACATGCGGTTTCAGTCTCCCTCCAAGATTGTACGCATCAGGACATAGAGTTGTATCTCACCACCCCTGTGTCGATGCCGGAATTTGGTCCCGGTCACGCGTCACGCGGGCCTCTGTCGAACCTCCCAAGCGGCACACCCATGCCAAAACTGCCTGGAAGACGCAAAAAAGATAGAATTTTCGTTTCGAATGTTGAAATTTTTGAGGGTGTCACGCAAAATTTCGGCGGGTGTCGAACTGTCGAATTGGTTGAAATGGTCACGCGTCACACCCGGTGTTGATTTGAAGGAAAAAACCCAGTATTCGAACCCGCTGGGGTAGAAGCGCATGCTGGTGTTAAAAACAGTTCCTGTGTCTCCTAAAGAACAATCTCATCAATTGCCTCGAAGTTTCAGTGTCAGTAAAAAATTTTATCCCCAGTACGGCCAGTATCACGTGATAGAATCCTGGCTTCCCGAGAACGGCTACGTGTGGGGGGCTTCGTGCCTCCGTAGCGTCTCCACCGTGAAGCCCAATCCAATCCGAAAAGGAAAATTCCATCTCGAAGGAAACGACGGGGAGTGCACGACAAAAAAAATGTGAAGAAACAGAGTTTGAAATTGCACTGGCTATCGTCTGAATTATTTTGGCGCAAACACCCGATTTTGCATTGTGAGCTCAATGCAAGCCGCTTCTCGAGTCCGGCCTCTCACACGATAGCCAGCGAAATTTCAAACAAACGTGACAATCCTTTGCCTTTTCAAACACTTTCAATTCCAGCACCGTCTCGGAGCCAGCTTTTGGGGTGTCGACCCGCAATGAATAGCCCCGACCATTCCGGTCATTTTCAGCTATTTAGATCCCTCTCGGAAGCATTATTGACTTCTCTGGCGGCCAATCAGTGGTTTACATTTTTAAACGCGTGACCCTATTATACTATTGACACAATCCTTTGCATTTTCAATTCCAACGCCGTCCCAGAGCCAATTTTTCTGCCGTGGACCCCCAATGGATAGCCCCGACCATTCCGGTCATTTTCAGCTATTCAGATTCCCCTTGGGAGCATCATTGACCTGTCCAGCGGCCAATCAGTGCTTTACATTTTCAGACGCATGACCCTATTATAATATTGACACAATCCATTATATTTCCAAACGCGTGACCCTATTATAATATTGACACAATGCTTCGCATTTTCAAACGCGTGACTCTATTTCCCTCGCAACAATCCTTTGCCTTTTTGACCATTCCGGTCATTTTGAGCTATTCACATTTACCTCGGAAGCATTATTGACCTCTCCAGCGGCCAATCAGCGCTTTACATTTTCAAACGCGTGACCCTATTATAATATTGACACAGTCCTTTACATTTTCAAACCTGTGACCCTATGTATTGCCCTCGCCACAATCCTTTGCCTTTACAAACACTTTCAATGCCAGCGCCGTCCCAGAGCCAGTTTTTGGAGAGCCAATTTTTGGGGCGTCGACCTGCAACGAATAGCCCGATCATTTTCAGCTATTCAGATTCCTCTCGGAAGCATTATTGACCTCTCCAGCGGCCACTCAGTGGTTTACATTTTCAAACGTGTGACCCTACTACCAACTCACTCATTGTGTCTTATTTTCGCCGGTTTCTTTCTATCACTAATTCCGCGTGAATTGGGGGAGTAATTCCAGCCGATTTCATTCAGAGTTGACTAAGATTCGAGTAATTCTTTGAAAACGACCTACGTTGGAATATCAAGCCGCCATCACCGAGATTTATGATCCGCCCGGGGCGCTTAATAAGCCCGAGTTGAACTTACTCATCCTGACCCGTAGATTACTCGGTATTGTAGAAGGTTCTAGCATGTCTGTAGAGTATATAAGCTTGCAATTACTTCAGTTTATCCTTCTGTACGGCTACTGGTGATGGAAAATCTGCGGTATTCTCAGTGCCAATCCTGGTTTTGAACGAGTACAACACGAATCCGGCCTTCTACCCAGCAGGACTACGTACGCGCGTCGGCCCTGTAGGAATAATTAAGGGACTGGCTAATAACATTGTACGAGGCCTTATTCTCTTCCTCTCTGCACCATAATCACACTGATTCCAGGTCTCGGAGCTCATCAAACTCAACATATCCGCCTTCGCCTAAGTCGCTCGCAGAGGCTCGACGGAATGGTGTAAACCTTGCGGATGAGATGAAGTCTTGTACAAAGTGGCAGGTTATATGCGTAGACCCAGAGCATTTGCGCGACAAGGAATGGCGGACCATATCTGAATGGCCCGAGTTCAGGGCAAAATAGCTCTTTTCTGCGGCCGATGAGGTGCATTTGATTAACGAGTGGAGCGCGGAGTTTCGACCTAATTTTAGATTGATTGGTCTACTCTTCAGAGGCCGTTTCCCAAGCACAACCTCGGTGGTCGGACTATCTGCGACTCTTGCTCCAGCGAATTCAGCCCAGAGTAATCTGTCTGTTCAGGCCCCCTTGCGTTTCGGGATAACAGCGCTTCCAGCCAATTCAAAATCTCATCCTGAACATTCAACTCCCAAGACGTACACTGGCGCAATACCTCTCGGGCGTAGGGGCAACTCACTTCAAGGTCCCAATTTGGACGTCAACCTAGCCACATTATTTAAGCCGGACAAAGGGATCTATGATTGTCCTTTCAAGACCTGCTTGCTCAGCGGAAATCGAAATCGTCTCCGTTACGTCCCTTCTCTCCATGTTTCCGATATGGAACGCTTTGTCAATTCTTCTCCAGTTTTCATACATATATATCCCCTCCTCCGCCTGGAGTCCACCGCCACCTTGACGCTCACCACCCTCATTTCCTCGCTGGGAACATGCGTCCCACTTAGCTTCAAGCCTCCCTGTTCTACGTAGCGAAACACATGCGCATGAGGGGTGACGAACGAGTATACCACCGTGACGGTGAGTTCTGTTTTATCTTCCTTATTTCTGATTCTTGTAACAGCCGTAGCCGGGATGTTCGGGTCTGCTCAGGATTTGTCAGTGATCACCGGATACATCGATACCGACCCACCACTCCACAGTGCTCGCTAACCTGAATGAACTCATCGGCGCCATTCATTCTCCCCGCACGACCTTGCTTCAAAGCATCGTCCGCTCATATCCACACGTCCGTCGGGATCACAACTGTGCGAGTGCTGCTCCTCTGTGCCGTCCCTTATCGTGCTGATGCCGCTTGCGTTTTAATCTTCCACCGACGCTGCATTTACTTCTGAAAATTCCCTCGAGTATTCATTCATACTGATTCCGGTACCGCGGCCTCAGATGGTGCCCAATCTCAGGTGGGCAGACTGCCACATCTTTCCCTCCGCTGATTGGGTAAGTTTCATGCCCTGAAGTAAATGCGATGATAGGGTTAGGTATCGAGACTGAATATTTTGCCAAATTGTGGCTTTGTTGTTTACATTTGTTAAATGCCAGGAGACTGCCATATTTGATGTGGGAATCATAAGTTTTAATTTTGGTATTTATATGTTGTGTGCACCTTCCGGTGCACACTGTTGAAGAAGCAGCATTCACAAGACTCTATGATCGAAAACCACGAGTCTACCACTCTACTGTATTATTTCGTTCAATTCGGCAGTCAAGCGTCACGCGGACCTTTTTTTTATTGCGGCAATAATTTTTTCTCGATTTATCGGATTTTTTTTATTGTCAAGTTTGGACCCAAACGGACACGGCGATCAAAAGTTGTGGGAGATTTTGGACCAAGATGCCGGCGTGTGAACATCATTTCTTATTTCCGGACAGCCTTCGCGCTCATTTCTTCCTTGTTTCTCCACCAATTGCCCATCGATTCGGAAGTTTATAGGCTCAAACTCATCCCTCGATTCAGGGGAATGATACCTCTGTTGCGGGTCCGCGAGCGAGGATCGTTTCCGCTCTCATCGCACTCCATGAAGACCTCAAGCAGTTTCTGGGTGGCGCCCTCCAGCCACGTCTCTAGCAAATCAGCTATATTTGCTACCAACCTAGAATTTGGTTAGTGCATTTAAGATACCTGAATCTGTGTCCTCCGAAATTTCTGGGGTCTCGACTGCACAGGTTCCCGGTCGCAGTGGGCTACTGCCCAAAGTCATCGGATTTTCGTTGCGCATGTAGATGAACTTTTTGAGAGGGGTTGCGGATAGGTGGGAAATGTTGTGTCCAACTCGGTATGTTCAAACACTTCCTATGAAGGCATCCAATGAGCAGGGCTATCCATTTCTGAGACGCCCGGCTTTGGAAAATGGCCCTGGGACTTCATTGGAATTGAAATGGTTAGAAGGATGTCAAATCACGCGCTTCGAAATGGAAACCATTGCAAAGGCAATGGGGTCACGCGTTTCAAAATGCCAATCAGTAATTGCGCTCTGGAAAGCGCAATAATGCCTCCGAATGGGATCTGAATGGCTGTAAATGTTCACGCTCAGAAAATGGCCCTGGGACTTCATTGGGATTGAAATGGCTTGCCGGATGTCAAGTCACGAGCTTCAAAATGTGGACCATTGCAAAGGCAATTATCAGGTTATTTTTTTCCACTCTCAACTTTTCCAAAAAAAAATAATCTTGATATATGGTCTGATAGTGAGACTAAAAGGCAACAGGGTCACGCGTTTCAAAATGCCAACCAGTAATTGCGCTCTGGAAAGCGCAATAAACCTCTGAGCGCGATCTGAATGCCTGTAAATGTTCGCGGTGATCAGGGCTATCGATTCCCGACACGCGCGGCTTAAAAAATTGCCCTGGGGCTTCATTGGAATTGGAATGGTTTGCAAGATGTCAAGTCATCAAAATGTGGACCACTGAAAAGACAATAGGGTCACACGGTTCAAAATGCAAACCAGTAATTGCGCTCTGGAAAGCGCAATAATGCCTCCGAGCGCGATCTGAATGGCTGTAAATATTCATGCTTAGAAAATGGTCCTGGGATTTCTGTCGGAAAAATCCAATCGGTCTTAAGCTGTCATCCTTGGGGTGTCGTGACGCTGGGTAGTCCACCGCCGATTGGATTTGGGCCGAAGAGGTCTGTATGGCTAATACCATATGGCTAAATGGCTGCTGCAGTGTGAGGGGGAGGAAGGGGCGGGGTCTCACAGTCACTGACTCACTGGCACAGCAAAACCCTCGGTGGCACGTGATGCGACGATAATGCAGTGTCACATGACACCGATGGACATTTAGGGTTAGGGTTAGGGTACTACGGTTCTCTTGATGATTCTGCCTCCTGCCCGAGTATCGAAACTCGCTGAGGCTTAAAGTGACCCGGCATCGAGACTCCCATCTTACTCTTAGTGTTGCCGGGGTTCAGTTAGGTTTGGTTTTTTTTTTTCAAGATTTTCCGGACCTTCGGTTCGGCACTTTTGCCGAACCCCGAACCGGACCCACCAGCCCAATGAATGTGAAAATCTTTATAGCAGATTCCCTACAGAATGGAGAGCTTCTGAGCCTGTGGCTTACAGCTCTTTGCTGAACATAGGGCGCGGGCCGTTTTTCTTTTTTTTTGTAAGTTTTCGCGAGATTCCTGATTGTGAGCTCAATTCTCAACCGTTTTCCTTTAAAGTAGGCTCGTTCGATTCGGACGGAAAACCCGGAGGGCATCTCGTAGCCCGATTCTCTGGCCGCCGCGTTGAAGACCGATCGATTGAGGCGGATATGGATGGGGAGGAGGTTAGCGTGAAAGTCCATGGTGTCGGTGGCGGTCGTGCGCAGGGCACCGGTGATGTGCTTGGCAGCTAGCCGCTGCACTTTCACCAGCGCCTTCGCAATCCACACCGTACCCTTGCGGCGCGCGTCTGTGTTAGCAGAGACTCGAACGCTGTATATCTGTCCCGTCAGCCGCTACATAGAACCATGTCGAAATTACCCACGAACCGCCCGTACTGCAGCACCGTGCTATTGTCCACCGCCAATATGAGGCTATTGCCTTCAACAATTGCCGAATTTTTTGAGATGGCATCGTCGATAGCTTGGTATGTGTCGGATCAGAGCCGGTGAAGAAATCCCATGAAATATATTCTAACAACTGAATCATTTCTGACCTGAGAACCAACCACAGTAGGCCTCAACTTGGCTTAAATCACGGAAAGCGTGGGTTCAGGCTGAGAAAATGGTCTATACAGTTCTTAGGCACTTAAATGTGTGTATTACAACCAACTAAACACCCCTTCAATGGTCTGTGAGCCATATTGAACAAGGGGAAATCGGGATTCGAATTCCGTACATGCCATACGAATCAAAACAGCCAACGCGACTGAAATTGACGCGTTGTTTCGTTGTGTGTAAAATGCAAAAATGATGCCGGTTGCCTGGCTCGAACTCTCATCGAGTTGCTCCCATTTGAAAACTTCTTTTTTCAAAAATCGCGATCGGACATTATTATTGCAAATTGCAATAATCCAGTGGAAGTGATGGAAGCATCTGGGGGTCACAAATTTATTGACTCAGGTCGGTGGAAGCCGTGGAAATTAGCCGGGTCACAAATTTTACTGACTCAAGTTGGTGGAAGCTATGGAATTTCACCAGGTCACAAAATTTACTGACTCCGGTTGGTGGAAGCCGTGGAATTTCACCGGGTCTTATTTCGCCATAGATTCATTGGCCGTTGCGATTTTCCAGAGTGGTTTGGGTTGCGCGACGCGGAGGTTATCGACGTTCGACATGGGCGACTCTTCGGCCCTGGAGATCGGGAGCAGCCAGGTTTGGGTCCAGTTTATTACTCGAAGCCTGAACACGGATATCATGTGTGCCCTGGGCTGTTCAGAGGAGGGCACCAAATGCTTCACTGTGTCGGATCAAGGACTGACGTCTCCGTTGGCACGGATCAAGGGTCAAGTTTTCCGACATATAGGGGCTACTTGTTAGGGGAGGGTGGAGCATGTGAGACAGCAGTCCTCGTTGCCCGAGACGACCCGCTCAATAGTACCCGATGTCGCCCTTTATCGCCTGGTCTCGATAAAAGACTCACAGACGTGTTATTATAACCGCTATCACATACACCAGGTCTGGGCTTGTTGCATCCAGCCGGTGGTCTGCTGTCGACGCAGACAGTCCTCGACATTTAACCCAGTCGGCATCATGGCCATTCTCGTCGATGGTTTGCAGGAACGAGGCTGCATTTTATGCCCCACCGCTGAGTTCACTGCGACGGAGGTCATGCTCGTCGACGTCAGTCTTCTCTTTCGCAGATGGTGGTGGTTCGAGCAGCCTGCCACGTGACTTTTCATCTCCTACCACCAAGACCTCGAGATGAGAAGAAGGCTGACGATGCCCTGAAACGACTAGGAGCGTCGTACAGCAACCTCAGAGGCACACCCAGGCACTGCCTGTGAATCTTGATACACTGCACGATGGCCACATGCCATAGGCAACAATAACCCTACCCACAATAAAAGTTGCATTGCCAGCAAAGGAGTGGCGATACGGTCAGACGGACACAAGTGCACGTCTCCCGAGCTTGAACGGCGCAAGTATCTCTTTTTGGGAGAAGAATAGCGGGTCCCGTCCGCCAGACTGTCGTGCGGAACGTCGCGCGGGCCATCTTGGACAACGAGCACTACTGTCTCCCTTGAGGCACCTGACCAACTCCTGACGCAGTACTCCTGATCCATACCCCAACTCCTGAAATCAGGTCCACCAAAATTGAAGACGAAAGCGCGAAACCTGGAGTCCTGCTCTCTGCGATCTCGTGAGTCTCGGTCCAGGGTCGTCCCGAAAGAATTATATTATCAACAAGAGCGCGGCGGGGCGTCCACCACTTGGGGCCACGTGGACGCGTTGAACCCATGACTGGTGTTCTTTGACAGAGAAGTGATGGGGGTGTTTGCGTGCCATGATGTGCCGAAGGCAAGCCGGCTTTGCCGTTTGTGAAGCTAGGGATGTGGAGGAACAATATCCCATTGAGATAGCATCACTCCAGAGTTCAGATGGAAGACGGCTCGATGGTGGAGGGAAGGCGTACATGGTGTGAATAGAAAGGTGGTGAGGATACCGCGATGAGGACTTCTCGGAAGTATCTAGATGTGTGAATCAGTATATGTGTGAGTGGCTTGCCGAATGGAATCGACCTTGAGATTGTCTCATTGGAGCGTTGGAAGCGCTCGCCGACGTGTCGAATGGAGAGTCCGGTGACACAGGTGTACAAGAAGATGGCGAGTTTTTCTTTAAGAGAAACATATTTTGAATCCGAAAGTCCAGCAAGGGTTCGGAGCCTGTAAAGAAGCGCCAGGTAGACATGTACCCTCATGCCTAGTTCGGCTTTTATTCTATCAGGATGCCCGAATATCAATTCGTCCAGCCATCCTTCCCCCGAGAGAACAGACGTGTGGTAATCCTGCTTCCAGTAAAGTGGGCTGGCATACAGCTGTCCTTATTTCGTCAAAATAATTGAGGACTCTTGCTAAAGAAATTAGTCTCTTCGTACGTCTTCAGAATGTCGAATACTCTTTTGTGTAAGATGAATTTGGACGAAGCCAGATAACATCGTAAACTGCCAGATAACCCTGACATCACGGTGTTATCTGCTGTCTTTCTTTCCTCCAGCACATCCGCTTCGCTATGCCTGTTTTCACAAGAAATCTATGTCGTATCTTCAAACTCTTTGTCAAAGAACCTTCTGGCAACTAGAAATCTCAAGCAAAGCCCACCAAACCCACCGTTCTATGGAACCAGGCTATTTAGGCTCAAGGAGAACGATGTAGTGACTGTTCCTTTAAGGATCACGCATCCACAAGGCCTTTTGTAAGCATTTTGTGCTTGTCAAATTAGGGGTCTGGACCTTATCTGCCTTAGTTTGGAATTCAAGAGACTAGGGTCGGCCGACCTAAACACTCTGCAATAGATATGTTCAAAATGTATCCCAATGTTGGAATAAACTTGACTAGACACCTGTTGTCTGCTCGATTTCCAGAAATTGATACACCGGCGCCCAAAGCATTATATTTCAAGCCAGTCGCTGATACAAGTAGCCTCTCCACCTATTCTTCCGAGTCCACTTTCCGCAACACTTTCCCTAAATCTGCGACATATTCTGGGTGATTACAACAAGGATATCTGGGTGAGATTTCACAGAATCCGACGTACAACATCCCCAGACCCACGCCAAACGCACACATGGATTGACGTCACATCAAGAGCCGCATCTCAGGTGGCAAGGATCCAAAGAGGCCAGCAACGGAACTGGGCTGTGAGCTGGAACAGTTGTGAGAATGTGAGGATGGCACTGGGGTGGGTGATTACATACCAACAAGGATATCTGGTTGATATTTCACAGAATCCGACGCACAACATCCCCAGACCCACGCCAAACGCACACACGGATTGACGTCACAACAAGAGCCGCGTCTCAGGTGGCAAGGATCCAAAGAGGCCAGCAACGGAACTGGGGCTGTGAGAAGAAGGCTTTGCCGTCGATGCTGGAACAGTTGTGAGAATGTGAGGATGGCACTGGGGTGAGTGATTACATACCAACAAGGATATCTGGTTGAGATTTCACAGAATCCGACGCACAACATCCCCAGACCCACGCCAAACGCACACACGGATTGACGTCACATCAAGAGCCGCATCTTAGGTGGCAAGGATCCAAAAAGGCCAGCGACGGAACTGGGCCTCAGTGCCTTGGCGGTTAACGGCGATACATGTAGTAATGATATCCATAAAGGTGCGTCATTTCCACGCGTCCGGGAGTGTCCTGAATACATTCTGTTCAGAGATTCAAGAGTTTAAGCACCGGGTAATCATAACATCGCCCGATATGTGCCTCAAACACGACAAATTTCGCCTCCTCTTTAGTACGCCAGCATTCGCGAAAAGAATTGCGGCATTTGTCGTCGATGAAGCACACTGCATCTCTCAATGGGGGGATAATTTTCGCACCGAGTACGCTGAATTGGGCACGCTGCGCGCGTTCGTGCCTCTCAGGGTGCCCTTTATGATCGCGTCCGCCACCCTCCCCCCTCTTGTTCTCGCCGAGGTGCGCAAATCAATGTACATGTCCACGGAGACGTCGTACCACGTCAATCTGGCACGGACCGGAAGAATATAGCGTGATTTGTACACCACATGAAGGCCGCCAAGTCTGATCTCGAGTCTCTCGAGTTCCTCGTCCCACCGCACGACTCGGAAGATGCCGTCGTCGAGGTCAAGCAGACGATGGTGTTTTTCGACGATATCAATTTAGCTATGGATGCGTTGGAGCACCTTCGGGATCTCCTCCCTCGGTCGGCCCGGGGCGCGGTCGTTCTTTATCACTCGCGCCGCAGCAAGTGATCCAAGCGTATCGTGATGGAAAAGTTCCGGAAGGGTGAGATTAAATTTTTACTGGCCACGGAAGCGGCGGGAATAGTATGTCCTTTTACAGTCACGCGTCAGTGGTTGAGCAGCTCATCCGAGACACTGAGCCGGTGAGTGTTGTCCTTCATCAGTTTTGCGGAGGCGAGGGGTAGATGTGCTCGAGGGAAAAGGTGGGAAGGGAATGTCGATAGAATTAATCCAAAAATTCGGGGAGGGTGAATTTGTGTGTCAAGGTCATGATGGTCATGAGAGTCGTGCTCATCAAATATGCCGGAAGCCTCTTGCTCGGATATATGCCGGGCGAGACAGTCGGCCCTATCGAAAAATTCCACAGGTTGATACAATTCAGGCCAAGAGCAAGCACTGCGTTCAAGGCCCTCCTAGCCTCAGTAAAAGTGCGTGTAGGTCTGTCCAGCTATGCGTAGGGGCCTAAACGGGCCCTGTGTAGGGCTACTAGACCGACCTGATGACAATTGTGGCAAGATATGTGTAGTCCCCGACTAGATGCGTGTAGGTCACCTAAGCTGACTCTGTGTAGGCCGGTGTAGGTCCGTCTAGATCAGTGTAGGTACCTAAACTCATCTCTACTCAAGCATGCTGGGGTTAATTCCGTGTTGAGGCCGAAGTGCGGCGTTCATTTGCATTTGTTTGGAATTGTCATTTGAGCACATCTTAGCCCAGCAAAGAAATCTGAGGAGACAGTTCGAAGCCAAATTTGCCTTGTTATCTACCCAGTGGGTCGCCACCAATTTCCGTGCCGAATTGAGGGCACTGTGGTGAAAAGACTGTAACCGGTTTTGATAAGAGCTTGGTTTAATGGCTCAGGCGTCTTTGAATTAAACAAACCCACACATCAACACAGTCTTTTCACCACAGTGCACTCAACGGCACGGAATTTGACGGCGACTGGCTGGGGAGATAGCCAGGCAAATTTGGGTTCGAACTGTCTCCTCAGATTTCTTTTCCAGGCTCTGGTGTGCTCAAATGACAATTCCAAACAAATGCAAATGAAACTCGGCACCAAGAGCCGATCTGTTCGGGTTAATGGCTGTCTTTCGTTTCAGATTATTTGACCCCGAAAAAAATTGCGTTCAAAGGTCAGTTTTCCAAAACGGGTAACCACCTCCATTTTGATCCTCCCGCACATTCCACAATTCTTTGGAGGTTCTGAAATCATACATATGCCTCCAAAGCTGCGTTTGAGGGATTTACAGAATATCTGACCCAGAAAAAAATGAGTTCAAAGGTCAGTTGTCCAAAACGGGTAACCACCTCCATTTCGATCCTCCCGTAAATTCCACAATTCTTTGGAGGTTCTGAAATCATACATATGCCTCCAAAGCTGCGTTTGAGGGATTTACAGAATATCTGACCCAGAAAAAATGAGTTCAAAGGTCAGTTGTCCAAAACGGGTAACCACCTCCATTTCGATCCTCCCGTACATTCCACAATTCTTTGGAGGTTCTGAAATCATACGTATGCCTCCAAGGCTGCGTTTGAGCGATTTACAGAATATCTGACACAGAAAAAAATGAGTTCAAAGGTCAGTTGTCCCAAACGGGTAACCACCTCTATTTCGATCCTCCCGCACATTCCACAATTCTTTGGAGGTTCATTGATTCGCAGAAGCCCCGCGACTTGCGCAGATATTTTTTCGACATCGACTTTTTGTTTTCGCGTTCGCATATCACCGACGATGTCGAAGAGAAATACCATGCGACCCGTTTTCTCGCCCTCGATGACCGAGAGCTTTGGGAGCTCGTCCCCGAGTTCGCTGACCACGCCGTATCCTTCACGGAGTTCACCACCGCAGTATTTCGTTTGTACCCCGAAGCCGACCCCGACCGCAGATAATCTATCGCAGACCTCGCCGGGCTATGCCCGCACCTCGCCGCCTTTCCGCGCATCGTTCCTCGACTTTTATCACCAATTCTTCGTCATTTACACGTACCTTCGCGCTCGGGACCATCTATCCACCCAAGAGCAGAGTCGTAGTTTCGTGCACGCAATCCCGCAGAGTATTCGGCCGCACGTACAGTCCCGGCGATCAATGATGCCGACCAATGGCGATCAGTCGTTTGCAAACTCCGCGTGTATTACTATTTTAGCCCCCCTTCTGTCCACAACTTTGATCGTCCGAGATAACTTTGTAACTTCAGCCCATATTGCTCTCGGCATCCGGTAGTAGGCATATAGATGTGTTTTCTACGTCCTCAAATATTTCCAGATTTTCCGAATCAACATCTGAGGACGAGGAAGGGCCTGTGATATAAAGAGTTTGAAATAACGAACTCGACAGACAGCCAAACTATTCTGATCGCGCGCCGGCTTTTCCCTAAGGCAATCATCCATTGGGTTTTCGATAATTCATCTGCCCATGGAAGTCTCGCCAAAAATGCGTTAACAGCCACCAAAATGAATGTGAATCCGCGGCAAGGTGCCCGAAATGCGAGACACTGTCATTCCTTCAGATAACCCGCATGCTGGGCGACCTCAGAAGATGGTCTTCGACAATCATCTTCCAGAAAATCATCCACACAACACTTCGAGGGGCAGCCGAAGGGCATGAAGGTTATTCTCGCGGAGCGTGGCTATACGACAGAGTGTTAGAAATGTGGAGTAGGACAACGGAATAAAAGCTGACCTGACGGATGCCATCATAGCGTATCTCGTCCCAGATATCGTCGCCGATGGAACGCATTAGGGTCTCGTTAATCTCCGAAATGTCGAAACCCTCGTCCACGTCCAAGGCATCGTGCCATTCAAGCCTCACCTTTGCTTGATAGGTGAGGAGGATACGTTCGCCACTGGGTTTGATGTGCTGGGGGTGCAGTTCGAGATTGTACCAGAAGGCGGCCAAGGTACGGAGTGAGTCTCGGGACCAGTCGTGCTTCTCCATGGCAGTAAGCATGTTGTTTTTCCCGACGCTGAACTGCCGCCACGTAAGGTCTCTGTCCTTCACGACATTCTTCGATGGGCGGGAGGAGGCCAATGGGCGCAAGGCCATGCCCTCTTCCGTTTTGGCCAATCCAAACGCGTCGTCGGTAATGAAGTTCGGATATTTCAGAAGATTAATTCAATGAATTTACTACGACAAAAACTCAAGTATTTATACTCTACAGAAAAGTATTCTAGTAAGTTCTGCCCGAAGATGAATAAGAATGTTTGTAAGTACTTAGTAAGAAATAGGAAGTGAATCTTCCAGCATGTTCGAGCGCGTCGGCGCATCAACATCGGGCTTAGTAATCACCTCGGTGATGGCTCGGCGTTTGCAACTTCAACAGTCGGCCACTGCACGCTGATGCTCCGCGGCGTCTACACATCTCTCCTGTGTGAAATACCAATCTTGCAATACTTGAAATTTTTGAGTATTTCAAGGGCGAAAGCGCTCGCACGAGGAGCTATGGCGTCTCCTACTTTTCTCGCCGCATCGAAGGTGTTCTGCTTGGGCTTCTTTCTTTCCACTTCTTTGCACTCCTCCTCGAGCTCCAGGTCTCTCTGTTCTTGAGTCAGACGAAGAGTCTCCTCGGCAGTTCGCTCCAGGTTGTCACGTACAGTTTGATCTGCAGCCTACTGGGCACCCCATGCGGCCTTGAGCGCATCCGAGTCGACGGTCCAAGCAGCGGCAAGGGTCTTCACCCACAGTCTTTAAAGGCGGTGGGATTGATCCAAAATCAATCAGACAGATAGAAGGATAAGGTTGGGGCGGGGCCTTCCGGCGAAACGTGGGATGTGAAAGCTCGGGGATCCGCCTGAGTGCGATACCCACTTACTAGGAGAGCAAAGACGCGAGAGGCGAAGACGGATCCCCCAAAAAATCTAGGAGTGCTCGGTTGCATAGACTCGAATGCGAGGATAATTATCCCGCGTTGTGGAATAACACAATGAGGCCTCACGCGTGTGGACTATGGGAAAGGGGAGGGAGGTTAGATCAGTTGTCAGGTTAGTAAATAAGTTCTTGCAGAAGTCGGTGCAAAGTTCGAGCAATTTGACCACCTGGTAGTGAGCCTGAGATTACGGCCAAAGTAATGGGATGGAACGTGAGCCGAAATATGCCGCATGCGGATAGGGCTCGATGTCGAGTAATAAGAGAATTCTGGTGGTCGAATTGAAGGCAAGTAGACAAATTGAGACATGATGAAGGATGTCATGTGAAGAGGTCTGGGATGGATACATCTTGGTACGACTTTCTTCATTGCCTCGAGTCTTTCCTGATATTCTTAGAAATATCCCGATGCAAAGCGCTGGAGGAAGAGCCCGTTCCCTTTGTACAAGGGCATCCTCTACCTGGTGAAAGGAATCATCGCAACTGGAGCGGGAGCTTTCCACGCAGGCACGATTCAGACCCAAGCTGAGTCCAGGTGATGGGCATCTCCGATCAGTATACTATTTGAGACCAGTTAGTTGGCTACCTAAGCATCTCGGGCTAATCCTCGATCGTTACAGGAAACCTTCACAAGCCACCCCAAGTTCCCTAATATCCCAATATTTGAGTTCGCAGAGAATTTATTTTGCCCTACAGTCCAACATGGCCAAACAACAGGCTAGTTGGCCACCCCACTAAATGGTGTGCTGAGCTCTCAAATGGCGGCCAACTGCACTCGGAATCCAGAGGGAGGACGGAATTTTGCCTTCGACCTCGAAATTGTGAAATTTTCTTCCAGGCCTCAGAAAAGGCGACAAAAATCGCATTATATTCTTGTTGCATACCTCTTGCTCTCCAAGACTTCTTCATACCTCAATTCAATGGCAAGCTTCAATCAATGGAACGGCAGCGTTTGCGTGTTGCCCGGGCCTTGCTACACCACCTCTTGGATTATGGGGTGCTTTCAGGCGTAAGGACGAGGGTGAAAATTTCACCGAAACCCATACTCGGATCCGTGCTATACCCACATACCCGGACTCGCGAGTCAGGTATCCCAGGAGTATTCCCGCCGGTTTACCCGCGGTTACTCGCCGGTGACCCGGACTCGTTCTATCCTCTATCCGGAAAAGACTGAAATGCATTGGTTGGCTTATGTCCACATCACAAAAACTAGCGCCAAATGTCGCTGCGAGAATAGTCGAGAACCACAAACGTGAAATCACTTCTTCCCTGACTGCAATCTTGATGTGCTTGCCAATCTCCATTTCCAGAATATCTAATAAAAGCCCTTGATCTATGCATTTATTCATGGTTTCACCACTGGTCCAACTCGTATCTGGTGAAGCATCTACCTTCAAGCTCTACTTGCAGATTTTGTGGATCCCAGTTCAACGAGTACGGAGGGGGCGGAGATGGCAGCCTCCGAAGGACCGATCGCTCATGAGTGTGGGACCCAAGGAATTGAACCCGTCTCCGATTGCGATCTGAAATTTGAGTTGGTTGGAATTCAGTGTTGGGGGAAGAGAGAAAAAATTGAAACCTTCAGGTTGCAGTTGGAAATTATCAGGTCCAGCCATGATGGAGAGGCCCAGCCTTATGCAAACCATTCTTCAAATACACACATGGGCTTATATACTAGCTCCGGCTGCCTGCATTTTTTTACCGGTTTGGTTGAATGTCAAATTTCTGTGTGTCAGTTCTTTAACATGATTCCTCCAGTAAAGAAGGCGGCTAAATCACTCAGGCGCCAGACTCACACACCTAATTCACTCACCAAAACTACTGTGGCACCGGACTCCGCTACCAAAAGCACTTGGGCGCCGGAATCAGGCACTGAGGCGCTGGAATCCAGCACCATAAATTACTCGGGCGCCGGAATCACTCACCTAAATGGCCTGGGCGCCAGAATCACTCCCCTAAATGGCCTGGGCCGGCACCATAAATTACTCGGATGCTGGAATCACTCACCTAAATGGCCGGGGCGCCGGAATCACCCACTAAAATCAGTTGGGCGTCGGGATCACTCACTTGGGCGCCAGAATCACGTGCCTAAATGGCCTGGGCACTGGAATCACTCACCAAAATTAGTTGGGCGCCGGAATCACTCACTTGGGTGCCAGACTCACTCACCTAAATGGCCTGAGCGCCGAAATCACTCACCAAAATCAGTTGGGCACCGGAATCACTCACTTGGGTGTCAGACTCACTCACCTAAATGGCCTGGGCGCCGGAATCACTCACTTGGGTGCCAGGATCACTCACCTAAATGGCCTGGGCGCCAGAATCACTCACCAAAATCAGCTGGGCGCCGGAATCACTCACTTGGGTGCCAGAATCACTCACCAGAATCAGTTGGGCGCCGGAATCACTCACTTGGGTGCCAGAACCACTCACCTAAATGGCCTGGGTGCCGGAATCACTCACTTGGGCGCCAGAATCACTCACCTGAATGGCCTGGGCGCTGGAATCACCCACCAAAATCACTTGGGTGCCAGAATCACTCACCTAAATCACCTGGGCGCTGGAATCACCTATAACCTGAACTCACAATAAGGCGCCGGAATCACCTAAAACCCGGAATCACCCTGAGACCAGGCGCCCGAGTCACGCCAAACGCTGGAAACACTGGAAAAGGCGATGATATAAGCCAAGTGATTCTGGCGCCGGAATCCTCGATGAGAATATTAGGCTTGAGCTTGAAGATGTCGCCCCGCTAATAGTGTGCTGCAGAAATTAGAGGAACAAGAGGTTAGAGGGAGCCGAGACGGTGAGAGGGAGAAAGAGAGCCAAGCGACGTGGCATCAACCAATCTTCACGTGCCTGATTGATGGACTTCTGACAGTGATTGGCGCGATCGGCTCGCACTCTGATGGAAAACCAAGTTTAACAAAGCAAACAATACGTGGTTGCTGGTGAAAATGAAGATGCGAGCACCGCATCGAAAGGGCGTAGGAAGGAGCCAGTTCAAGACTCACGAGCGGAACTGTTGCCGAAGACCAGCAGTCCAGTGTTGCGTGTTAAGGCCTAAGGTTAATTATTGCTGTTTGCATATTAGTTGGCACAGCCACATTTTGATCGCATTTTGAGTCGTTCCAGTAAGTGAGTTGTTTCTCCCTCATTTATGGACAGATTTGCTTGATATTATATGCTAAATTCATCGTTTCGACGGGCGCACAAGACAGTACTAAATTTGGAATTTAAGACAAAGGTTTGAAAAATGTATTTTCCCGTTGCAGCCGTTCAGCGGGCGAATTTAGACGACGAATTCTGATCCATTCCGCGCATTCTAACGTGTAAGAACAGTGAATGCAGATCTCGTCTAACCACTCCGACGTTTTGGGGTTAATAAGGGTGCCCTTATTAAGGCCTTCATTGATGAGTTTCCTAAACAGGAATGGTTGAAAAAAATTGTGTTCACTTCATTCAACGTGTATTATATATAATGTTTTCAGGTTGAAACTCATCCCCAAGGGCTTTCACATCAGCCGGTGCCGTGTTTCTTATTTCTGGCAGCGAAGCACGGGTGCGAGTGACACCTCCCAATTGAACTGAGCCAATTTCCTGGCTTTGTGTGTGACTGGCTTCTGAAAAAAAATGCATCAAAGTGAGGGTGGAGGCTTGCAAAGGTGAAGAAGCCCCTTACCCCAGGTTTTGCAGAAGGCTCTCCCATCATTAAGCCCTTAATATGAATCCGGAATATTGTTAAGGCCTTAAGTTAACCCCTTATTAATACTAAGCCTTAATTATCCCTTAGCCCTTAAGCCGCAACACTGTTGGGGTCAATCGGGCGTGGATTGACGCGACTGCGACGCGCCGAAGATGGCCCATTAATGCCTCGAAAAACATCAGGCCGTGTCGTGTCCGACATCTTTCACCTTGAAATTGTGCAGCCAACTTTCAGGAAAGAACCAGAGCGTAGTCCAACTCTCTGGAGACATCGCTGGTGAAGAGAAAAGGTGTTTTTGTCCCCAAAAGCGAAAAATCGTTGACATCGACCTTTTAGACTGCAATGATCAAGGCAATAATTCAGCCAATGAATGCGTCGTCAGGGCTGGCCACACAATTCCACATGTTGGAGCATAAAATTCACATGAAATATACACAGAGAATGAGGGAAGGAAGAAGATGGTGGACCAAGATAAATGGGAACAAGGTCTGAGTGGCGTACCAATGATCCCTACCATCCCATTCCTGCCCTCCTCTATCCCGTCCTTACTCTATTATCTGCCTTCCTCCATGTAGTCGCATCATCCGGTTCGTTCCCTGCAAGCTGCGTGCTCCAAACAGACTCCGAGTACTGGATGTCGCGCGGCTCATTGAGCGTCGATCCGAGTTGCTTCAACGCCCGCTGACCAGCCTGTGCTAGCGCTCGTAATGGGGTTTCTTGGTGTCCTGTAGCCACGGTAGTGGATTTACATCCCAATAATACATATAGGATCATAGGCGGAGTAAGTTCAAGCTGGCCCAACATTACATGAGTGGCAAGCCGAATGGATTGAAACTCTGATAATTTTGCGTGCAGAGCACGGAGGCCGGTTGTTTTGACTGTACAGTCTCCTCTGTCTTAACCCATACCTGTGATAACCCATACTCTGCTTAACCCCGTAAGTTTTTGGTGTCCACGGGGGCGGTTTCCAATTAAAACCCATAACTCTGTTATACTCCATAACCCATAGGTTTTTGAGAGTCAAAAACCCATACTTGACCCCAATTTTGGGGCTGCTGAGGTGTATTTTGCGCGTATTTTGGGGTTTGTAGGTCAGAAAACGCCCTGCGAATCGACCACGATCACAAGAGTGAATTTACTCGCCGACACAGGTCGGTTTATTATACCAGAGCAAGCAAAAATTGTAAATTAACCATAAAATTATGAATCATATTTCCGAATATGGTAGCTCCGATTCTCCCGGACCTCTTCTGAACCCCATACTCTGCAATAACCCATAGGTTTGGGGGTCCACCGGGGGGTATGGGTTAAGACAAAGGAGACTGTACACAAAACGGGATGGAATAGATAAGGACCTGTTCGGATGCAACAATCGATTGTTTTGCACAATAAATGCCGATTGTTTTCCTTAATGGGCACGTGAGGACAATATTTTTATTCTGATGGAAGTGAGACCAACGTGAAGGGATTACATCCTTTACATTTTGAAACGCGTGACTTGACATTGTAGATATTTCAATTCCAGCGCGGTCCCAGAGCCATTGTCTGAAAACGCTCCATGTGGTCACTTTTCTTCATTAAATTGAATCATGACGAGATCGGGAGGGACCACATGAGGCGGACAAAGCCTACCGGTTTTATGGTCCCCGTGGCAAGATAAATGGGGAGGCCATCCTGGCGAAATTTCAACTTTGAAAATTACGATGAGAAGGCTGTTGCTTGATCGTCGCGTAATTTCACCTACCGATGATATTTCTGTGTCCATCACATTCATTGTAATTGGCTCAATATTTGGATCCTTCATGGTTCTCATCTTGCTTCCCCTCTTCTTCTTCTCAACGAGGGAGACTCGCAAGCGCCCGGTGTTCTATCTCAGTATAGCCTCTTTGATTCTCGGAATTATTGAAGGATTTATGCTTGCCCATCTTTACGTGAGTTCGTTTGTTCTAATCCACTGTTGGACCGAATATTGACTTTCTGCGTATGATAGGCCCAAGCCATCCTCGCTCCCGCCCGCAGCTACAAAGCGTATACGGCGGTGCTTAATCTCCTTCTTCTTTTCTCTCCCCTACCTGTTGGGGCCATCCTCCTGCTGAGAATAGTATTGGTGTACCCGCATCGTCTTCATCGTTTTGTTTTACCTCCACCAATGGTTCTCACCACAGCGCGTCTGATAAATATGGTGGTGGCTATCTACCAGATGTCCACGCGTCCTTGGAACTTCATTCATGACTGGAACCACCTTCCATTCTCGAAGGTCGAATGGATTTTTCAACTTCTTACCAATATGTACGCATTCTGAGGATATGCATGATCATTTCTGGATGACACGCAGGTATGTATCAGGCGCGTTTCTATACCGCTGGAAATACCCACAAATTCCGCGCAAGAAAGAAGGCCATAAACAGAAAGGCAAGCTCGTTTACTGTGTGCTCAACTACTCAGCTGAGTGTACACGCGCCAGTTGCCCAGCAAATGCAAATTGCCTGGAGAATATCGATGTCAAATTTCGTTATTCCTTGCACTCTTCAAGCCATCCAGGTAATTGTGGTGCTTCTCGGACGATCCAAAGGGCAATCAGAGCTGCAGTGGTTCTATGAATGCTCCTTTCTGATGATCATAAACGGCTACATTACAATCCTTGGTGTGATTTTTGCCACCGTATGGGCTGAAGCAACCAACTGGGCCATACAAGAGGGGGCTTCATGGGCGAGGATACCTATGACTCCAATGTCGGCTGAAACACCTTCCAGTGCAACGTTTCTTTACAAGGGATGAATAAATAATAACTTATACAGCGTTGGGTTGACGCATAAGCCGTTATACTGTACTTCTTTGTTCAATTCGACACGATCGATCTCTTCCCTCACTTCACACTTCAAAACTTAAATCCGCTGTACACTCATGATGAGGTGCTGTCTAGCACAACTTGTCATGGTAGTATAAGGTGGCCAAGTAGTGGTTTCCCGTCCTCGTATGGCAGACACAAACAATTGTGTTAATATTTTACAATGTCAGTGATTCAAATGCAATCTACAGAGGCAAGTATCTCCAAACACGAAATTCTAAGATAAGAAACAACACGCTGTGACCACCTACTACACTGTCGTACCACATAGAAATTGAACCAGAGTGTTTGTGGTCCAGAGAAAATTCAGTGTGCATTGACGTGCGCATCAAGGCAAACTAAAAATGTGGTCAAGACAGCCGTATGAAACGGCAAGTAAGCCACACGCACTATCATTCGGGCACCTCTCGGCAGACCGGGATCGTTCTCACCGTGTAGCCCGTACCTCACCCCGCGTACACCGGCCTTTCTGATCGCACCCCGAACCCGCCCAATCTCATCGATATGGCACTATGACGCACGATGTTTTGTGTCGTGGCTGGGAAGTTGAAAATCGCGGATGAAACTGGCTGCATTATCGGGCTTTCCCCCACAGGCACACCAAAGCGCGATGCAACATTAAACAGCCATCGTGCGTCACCTGCCCGAAGCCATTGTCTGCATCACATCCGACGCCGTGCTCCGGCCCAGTTCAGTGCCTCAACTGCCCGGGCAAACATCACTCTGACTCCTACTCCTGTCCGAAGCGAAAGGAGTTGGCACTCGCCCTTGCGCTCGGCAGAGGGAATTGTACTCGGCTTTGCACTAATCGAGAAAGGCACGGGTTGGGAATCTGAGGCGACAGTTCTGCTAGGAATTTAACAGGCTATCGCCCAGCAATTCAGTTTGATGTACGGGGTTCAAATGGGTCCAGGGGACAAAATTGTACGTTCCGTGCTTGCTTACGCCTCGTCAGATACAACATATCAAAAAACTAGATCACTTGAACTATTATATCTAGCATGTGAACCGTCCTACTGAAAAACGTTCAAATCTGAGCTATTAGGTCATCTCAGGGGACTAATAAAAAAAATCGTAAGATGCCATGCCCTCCGGATTGTCAATGCCAACACTCAGGAGAGCCATCCGATAGAAAATTCGTTGAAAAAAAAAAACGGGCCGCGCCCTAAGTTCCGTAAACAGCTGTAATATGATACTGTCAATACGATGTGGTCTGCGAGTAAATAACTGGACTTTCCTCGGACACCCACTGCTAGCTCACGAGTGATTTTCTCTCCGAGTTGTTGCTGAACGAACTAAACAATCCAATCAGATATCAGTCGTGCCGTGTGGCCCTGAAATCTAGTCTGAAATTTTTATCCAGGATACCTCAGGAGACCAGATTAGCAGGCTGAGTCGTTCACAAGTCTGGAAACTTTATACTCTTTGCCATGGCATCATTGACAGCGCGGTTGGTCGGTGTTACAATGCATAAATATGCGCAATCTTTTTGATAGCGTTGGGGCACGAAACGATTCGACCAATGCTAGGTGAGACATGGAGACCGAAGCGGAACGTACTACTCACCTGAATTTCGTGCAGGATTTGAGTCTGCATCGCCAGAAAGATCTACCAAAATAACGCCATACTCCAACGTCGGGCATTTGTATCTAATGTCGACACGCTTGATCAAGGGCCAAAGACTGGGCGTTGTGCCGTCGCGGGAATGGTTCATTTCTGCGACATAATTACAGATATCGCCCGCAAATTGGGTAGAGTCATCCGAAATCACAGAGATTGAAGGGCCTAGCAGCTTGTTGATTTCTAAATGAATTAGCACGGATTGGTGAATACGGCATGAAATTACTCGGAAATGCGATCACAGGCATATCTTGGTTCATCCAAATTGATGGAGCTTCGGGCTGGGAATGTGCGGTTCAACTTGATGATTTTTATCATTTCTGGGCCATTTACATATTTCAAATTGAATGTAAAAGTATTATGTTGCAGATTGCTTGCTGTGTTTCTTCCCCGTTAGGTTTGCCTGACTCTGGCGGGGTTGTCCCACTATTGTATTGTTTAGATCTGATGCTTTCAAATGGTAATCCGCTGTATTGTATTGTTTAGCTCGAGGTCCTGCTTTTGAAATCGCAGTCCGGTGTACTGTATTGTTTAGATCGAGGTCATGTTTTATTGCAATTTGCAATAATAATGTCCGATCGCGATCTTTGAAAAAAAAAAAATTCAAATGGGAGCAATTCGATGAGAGTTCGAGCCGGGCGACCGGCATCATTTTTTCATTTTACACAAACCAAACAACGCGTCAATTTCAGTTGTCATAGAGTCAGAATCTTCAATATCTTAGTTTATCGTGCTCATAATGACATCGGGACAATGGCAAATACACTACAGTAAGGAAATATTGTGGTATTTGAATCCATCCCTGAACTCTCATCAAATCTGACTCTATGACAACTTTCAGAGTGCATAAAAGTCTTCCCTCACAAAAATCTACACTGACTGGGCAAAATAGTTGTCTCGGAGTATTTTCAGCATTGGAGGCCAATTTGCGGGAGATGCAGGGACCTTAAGGCATACCTCCCGCAGAGTGAACTGTTCGAAATGGGTTTAAGAGGATTCATAAATATTTTCAGAATTTGATCGCATCATTCTGCTTTGATATGCCATCAATTGTGTTGGAACAGCAAAAACCCAATTTTTGTAACTTGATCTGTGGTTTCTTTCGGACCAATCTGAGTTGACAGAATGGTAGTCCGAGACATGAGGACCCATTATGCAAAAAGAACCATGCAAAAATATACAGGCAATTGGTCACTATAGAGCTCGCAAAATGCCAAAAAATGCCCAAATAGCACTAAAACCTCGAAAATGGCTGTTTTTGGCCATTTTGTAGGCTCTGTAGTGTCCGATTACCTGTATATTTTTACACGGTTCTTTTTGCATAATGGGTCCTCATATCCTGGACTACCATTCTGTCAATTCAGATTGGTCTGAAAGAAACCACAGATCATGTTACAAAAATTGGGTTTTTGCTGTTCCAACACAATTAATGGCATATCAAAACAGAATGATGCGATCAAATTCTGAAAATATTTATGAATCCTCTTAAACCCATTTCGAACAGTTCACTCCGCGGGAGGTATGCCTTAAGGTCCCTGCATCTCCCGCAAATTGGCCTCCAATGCTGAAAATACTCCGAGACAACTATTTTGCCCAGTTAGTGTAGGTCATTTGAATATGCCTGGATCCCAGTAGACTGAATTGACCCCCAAAATCACCCCCAGACCGGCGTCGGGGCTTGAGACGTCCAGTTGAAACAGTTGAAAGTAGCATTGAACAAATACACACCCAGTT
Organism: Mycena leptocephala; assembly: GCA_029378395.1. NCBI lineage: Eukaryota > Fungi > Basidiomycota > Agaricomycetes > Agaricales > Mycenaceae > Mycena > Mycena leptocephala. Next base: position 380,049 of record JARJLF010000079.1, read on the forward strand.
GCAATTACAGATTCCATTTGAGACCCAGAGTAAGCGGGGGAAGAAAGCAAGAGGTTTTTTGATAGCTCGAGCTCTTTTGATCATTGTAAGCGCCAGGTTATTTCTGCGGCTGGTGCTCCTAGCGCTAGCCATATTTGTATACATGGGCTGTCAAGGTTGCGCTTGAAGCTCGCAGTTACCGCCGCGGCAATTCTCTAAGCACTGAGATGAATGGCTGGTGGTAGCGCGCCAAGTTTGTTTCAAATAGACTCAGGGGCTCAGTGAATCTAGATGAATGGGGGGCCAGTAGGGAGACAAAATTTGCTTTTTGAGAGATCTGAAGGCGAGGAGCTCAGGCGTTAGGCGTTAAATCATTGGCCATCGGAACTGCGTTGGCCGTCGGACCTAATGTATCGTGGTAGTTATTAAAGGAATTGCACGATTCCAGAGAGCGAGGCTGGTGCCGAGGATGGACTTCAGTTTCTGATCTGGAAGACGAATCCATGTTCTATGGCGCATGAGCATTTCAGTTAACTCGTTTTGAGGCCGTGCGCTGAGAGAAGATGGAGAAAGAAAGCCGAACACGAGGATTTCCTTTGGGGATTCACGCCAAAAAAAAACTGTGTTTGTTATTATTTTCAGGAAGATCCACTATGTTCGATCATATCAGAATCCCGCTGGCACTTTGTCTGGAGGAATAACGGAGAGAATACTGTACTATTCCACTAGGAAGTTAAATCATAGCCAGAGAGTTTCTTTGAGCGGATACTAATATATCGCATAAATCTGGGAGTTTTGAGGAGGTATAAGGGTAAGTTCCAAATTCCTGGTCCATACTCCTCATCTGCTCGGCATGTCAATTGGACAGAAATCAAGTAGTGGTCACTGTTGATTAAACTGGGTTCGATTGCTCAATTCCGATATCGTTTAAAACGGTCTACTGGTACATAGATCCGGTCCAGGCGTGAGCCAGATACATGTGTCTCATTTGCAATTGCATTAGTTCGTTTCTGGATGCAAGTGTATTCGTTTGCATCAGGAAATTTTGTACGCCAACCGTCTTGCATGCGGAAGAGGGCTTTCAGGCATACAAAGCTCAGAGGTACTCCCTCTTCCTTGTTTGATGTACGATCTTTAATATCTTCCACAAAATTCCAGTCACCCAGTGTTTCAGTCGGGAATGGGAGTTCAGGATTTTCCAAGTAACAATACCATAACTGGGCCCACATCGTCTCTCTTTTCGGAGGTGTATTTGGGGCGTAGATGTTCAGGATGTTTATTGTTTCTCCCCGATGCGATGGGATAACAAGCATGATCGCATGACCCTCAATGAGGACGTACTCCTTTACGTTTTCAGTGTCAACACATTTTTTATTCAGAAGAAAACTAACTCCGGCTGTGGAGTCTGGTTTTATTGGGTGTCCCGAGTTGAACAGTTTGAACCATTTCCTGTAAATGTTGTTAAACTGGCTAGTAGCGATATTATCCATATGTGATTCTTGCAAGGCAAAAAAAAACCCTTATCCTCTTTTCATCAACCATTCTCTTCATGTGAGTCAGTTTATGCCCTGTGCTGGTCATGGATTTATTTTTGTCTCTCCCGTTTATATTCTGAGACGCAATCGTTACGTTTGAACGGGTGAACTTCGCTGAGCGAGTGAGTTTTGGAGGTTTATTCCTCTGTCTAATCTGGTCAAGCCGGAATCAAGCCGGAATCAAGGTAATCCAGGTAATTCCGGCTGATTACCGTCGGTTACCCCGAATCAGGTGATTTGATGGGCACTCGGCAAATTTCCCCGAATTCCGGGGAAATTACCAAAGGAGGTTTTCCCTGATGTCGGCATAGAGCTGAAGAGTTCCTTTGAACTGTTTTGCGTCGACACTGACCGTGCTTTAACCTCCACCAAGGAACTCGACGGTGGCAAAGGTGCATCCTCACTGATCTCAAGACCTCTCCCTGGATGTCCCCTCCCTTATTTTCTCTCTCGAGTCTGGCCATGGTCTCCTCTGAATGGTCGCGACCGTCTTGGCCACCCTCAAGCATCTCAAGTCCTCAAAAAACGGCATTCCGATCAACCAAGCCTTTCACTTATCATTTTCTTCGAACTTGGACTTTCAGCAAGCAGCAACGACGGCCTTGTCGCATCTCTCGCGATCCCCGCCCCGCCATCGCCAGCAGCCAGCAGCCGCGTTCACATACCATCGAATTTGCTACCCTTGTTCCCCGCGCGTTCATTGTTGAGCGCACGTCGCCATCGCGCCTTATTCGCGCCTCATTTTGGGGACAGGTGCAACCTGTGAGCAGTGTAGGCGTCGCTTGGGATCAAGCACCCAGGAACAACTTCTGGAACAGGCTCGAAGACCGCCTCGCGAAAATTCGCAGCGTGCCCAACTGTGAGAAGGAATACCACGGAATAAAATTGTATTTGGGTTCTAAATGGCTTTCTGGATGGTAAACACATCCTTATGATAAAAAATCCGGCAAAATGGGCAGGTATCTGTTCCATAGACGCCAAATTGCGGCGGTTTTGACCAAATCTGTGAATCCATCAAACTTAGGAGATAGATAATTCTCCAAAGGCTCTCATGCGTTCATTAAAATGTTCCACTACTTCCCCAAATATTTCTGAGAATTGAGACACAGCGAAAGCTTCACGGTTCGCCCCCCACCCTCCCTCCTGAGGCTGTACCTGGTCATTTGCCGGTGGTTACCCCTGGGCATAGTGCAGTAGTCAATCTCCACGATGCAAACCTGCTGTCGCCACTCTCAGGGAAGGAACTGTAAGAAGTAATACGCAGACGGGCACAATAGAGTGAACACCTTGTATTATATATAAGAAGTAATACTACAAGAGAAATAAGTAACGGAGAGGACTGTGTTTGGCCGCATAGAGTGCATGTCAAGAAATAATATTGTGTACTGAATCCTGGCAACCCATCATGCCATCACACCGGCACCCAACCAACGGGCTGGGTTCGGCAATCTTCACATCTCTGGCAGGTTTAGCATTCTAACTGAAGCGGGGAAGGGGTGGCGCCTACAACAGATAACTCCTTTCGACGTACGGGAAGACAACTTCGATACCGGGCGGGACCTCTTCCCAATCAACATCAATGACGAATTCAACCGCAGCGGCGCCCCCTTCGCGCGCAATCTTGTTCTACTCGGTCTGAATTAGTTCGCGCCCGAAAATTGGAAGGTAAAACACGAAATGGCTACGACGAACCCATACACCGAGTCTGAGCAATGGTTGACGCGATTGTTTCCATCCGAGTAACGAAGTCCGGTTTTCGAGTCCTCATTGGTATACCAGGGGGCGGCAATTCTAAATGATGTCTATCTGAGAGAGTGTACCGTCAACACCTATGACCGGTTAGCCCCTGACTCCAACAAACTCCCAGACGAATCCGAGGGGAAAAATATATAATACACGTTTCCCACGGGCCGCCAATGGTTGGTTTCGTTCTTTTGAACTCATCAGGTGGGCAACACAGCCCACAACCAACCGACAACGACTGAAAAAACAAATTGGCAGATTGTTTCCCCAATCATGGCCTGACGGATAACAGACAACTGGCCGGGCTGTGCTGCTTCCCATCAGGCCAAAGCGTTGCCAACTGGCCAGAAAAAGATTGTGGCTGGCCAGGTCACATCTTAATCTGATCCCCAGCCCGAGGTAGAGTGCGGAAATCAAAGTCACAACTTGCCAGGTTGCACCCTCAATCCTCCGAATCTCAAACAGGTCGAAGCTTGGCAGGCAACAACCTTGACCCCCAGAGCCAAAGTAAACTGCCGCAATTTGCCGGATTGCGACCGTGAGTGCTGACACTCAGCAGGTTACGACCTCTGAAGCTTGTCAGGCTGTGATCCCGATCCCCCAGTGCCCAAATAGATGGATGACCGTTGAAAGCTGGACACCCCAACCAGACAACAACATAAGCGGGAGGGGTGCCAAAGTCCATCTATATACAGATACTAAATGTTAGGCGAGGAAGCCAAGGCACCGCCACTGATCCAATTCTAACTCAGCAGATTATGTAACAAGCTTCTACCCTGATCGGACCCCTGCGCTTAATAACAGAATTCAACAAATCGAGGAACAAGTTCAGAAATTGTTGAAGCAACTGTCTACGAGAGACTAAATTCGAGGTGAGAGCCAGCGCGAATCTGAACAAAACTGTCTTCTCCGTTTTCCTCCTGCAGACCTGGTCGTTAATCCAGGTGCTTGGGAGCTTTTCACTCTCGACAGAGGCGGTGCTGTATTTGTGCCGGGCCGACTCAATAATGTCAGGAATTTCCGCAACACATCACAAGATATCCACTGTTGCGGATATATTGAAAATACAGTGATTCTGTCCCGGCAATTGCCATCGCAATTGATTCGGACTGGATGGAATAAGGTCCTCACAGCACCGCCTCCCTTTAGAATGAAAAGCTTCAAACGCGCTTTGAAGTCGTCCGATCAGATTCCGATGGGACTTATGTGATGGAATATGACCTATGAGGATACTGTATGTCAAATTTGGGGGCAGCATGCCGTGACGATCAAAAGCTGCGGGCGGTTTTGCACCAGGATACCGGTGCGACTTTCCGGTCACGGCAGGTTTCTACCCAAAACTACCAAATTTCAGTTGGGTATACAGATGGATTTTTTTGAGGGGTTATAGGTATGTGGCTGACATCCTCTGCAATTGACTATGTTCAAATACATTCTATGGAGCCATTTGGGCCTTAATTCAGGGCGTCGATGCGATCTGTGCCTTGTAGGGCAAGCCATTCAGTCGACACCGCGTTTTCACCCACCTACAGGGCTGGCATGGGAAATAGTTACGGTCCTTATTTTCCTCGAGTGTACAGTTTGTCTGTACAGAATAGTGTACTTACATCCTCTGAATCATTTAGGATGCATTGGGGTGAATAGTATTGCCGCCAAAGAACGATTTAAGGGGGTGGCCCACTACACCGTTTCTTGCCATTTTGGGGTACTGCCGGGAAATAAATTAGGCAAGCTATGAAATCGTCCTGTAAATTCCGGGAAAAAATACCAATTCACTTCTAGGATATATGCCTTCGTTCCAGGGCCCACATACATGTCTCCGTTTCGCTCTATGTACGGGCCCGAGGCGAAAAATGCCAAGGTGGCCCGGTACCCAGTCTCAGATAATAGCTGTCCAAGACAAAGACGCGCTCCGAAACACGTAAGACGTGCCCCAAAGACAAAGATGCCGAAGACGGCGCTGAAAGACGTAAGACGTGAAAGGACAAAGGTGTAGTTTTACTGATGCACGGCTCAGACCTAGGTTAGTGGCCATATTTTTTCTTCACCAGAATTCCCGTTACCAAGTTCAAAATTTCAACAGAGGACGGTCAAGTGCTGGGCATGTGAGATGCAGGAGTTTTGAGGTTGAAATTTGAAGTTTTAACTTCATGGCTCTGGCAAGGGGCAAAGGATGATGTAAGACTGGTGGCCACTTCTGCGAGTCGAATTGAATCCGAACTTCTGGGTTCCAGAACCAAATGTTGTCATTGAAACGCCGATTCGCAAGTCTGGTGTAATGAGTGCTGTTGAATACCCTTGCACATTGTGGTGCATGGGGATTACTGTTTTCGAGATAGCGGGCTTTGCCGCGAAGTGCGCTACCTCGAGTTATGGTCTTCGATCCAAATTTCGGCTTGATACTGATAAAAGTGGGTTGAAATTAAAAAAATAAAGAAATTAATGATAATAAAATAGGCACATATTTAGTTGATCTTTGGTCAAATTGACGAGGCATTGCTGCTACTGTCAATTACCTGTTGGGCACTTAAGACCTTAAATTCGTCAAGTGGTCCCTTATCCCTGCGCATACGGCCGAAATATTTTAAATTGCATGCGCTGGACTGTCAATGGTTGAGCCCTGGCCAGCGCACAGTTGGGTGCATTGCGGCCTGCTGAAAGCGCCGTACATCCCGGCCAGAACGGGACGTGAAGTGCCGAGGCCCACAGCGGGGGCCCGGGTTAGATCTCCCGAAAATGTATATAAACCCGAACATTTCTTGTGTGGCATTTCCTCATCCAAATCTACCACCCTCACTCTGTGCAGGCCCATCTGGCCTCTGCCACCCTAGTCTATGCACGCCCATTTGGCCTCTGCCGCCCCACTCTGTGCACGCCCATTTGGCCTCTGCCACCCTCATTCTGTGCACGCCCATTTGGCCTCTGCCACCCCATCCTGTGCACGCCCATTTGGCCTCTGCCATCCCACCCTGTGCACGCCCATTTGGCCTCTGCCACCCACTCTGTGCATGCCCATTTGGCCTCTGCCACCCACTCTGTGCACGCCCATTGGCCTCTGCCACCCCACTCTGTGCATGCCCATTTGGCCTCTGCCACCCTCATTCTGTGCATGCCCATTTGGCCTCTGCCACCCTCATTCTGTGCATGCCCATTTGGCCTCTGCCACCCTCATTCTGTGCACACCCATTTGGCCTCTGCCACCCCACCCTGTGCACACCCATTTGGCCTCTGCCACCCCACCCTGTGCATGCCCATTTGGCCTCTGCCACCCCACTCTGCACGCCCATTTGGCCTCTGCCACCCCACTCTGCACGCCCATTTGGCCTCTGCCACCCCTTTCTGTGCACACCCATTTGGCCTCTGCCACCCCTTTCTGTGCATGCCCATTTGGCCTCTGCCACCCCACTGTACTCTGCTACTGGAGATTCCACCATCGTGCGTTTTCTGATCCCCCTTAGCTTCCGAAGATAATGATATCATCCATCAGGTACACAATGAGATCACTGAACCGCTAAGCACACACACATTCTCTCTCAAGCTGTGACATTCATTCAACTCTGATTAAGCTGACTGACTGACTCCATAGAAAAAGCACTACCCACGGGGCTCGATATCTTGTTGTCTTTACCCCCTTCGTTCTCGTTGACCTGCCCCTCTTCTAAGGTCTATGGGTGGATTGATTAATCAAAGCTCTTGGAGATTTATCAAGTTGCAACCTCTGTTTGGGTTCTGGGGGATCAAAGTTGTCACAACCTGCCAAGTTTTGACTTCTGGTTGGGTTCTGGGGAATCAAGGTCGCAACCTGCCAAGTTGCAACATCTGTTTGGGTTCTGGGGGATCAAGGTTGCATCCTGCCAAGTTGCGACTTCTGTTTGGGTTCTGGGGGATCAAGGTTGTTGCAACCTGCCAAGTTGCGACCTCTGTTTGGGTTCTGGGGGATCAAAGTTGTTGCAGCCTGCCAAGTTGCGACTTCTGTTTGGGTTCTGGGGGATCAAATTTGTTGCAACCTGCCAAGTTGCGACCTCTGTTTGGGTTCTGGGGGATCAAAGTGGTTGCAACCTGCCAAGTTGCGACCTCTGTTTGGGTTCTGGGGGATCAAATTGGTTGCAACCTGCCAAGTTGTGACGTCTGTTTGGGTTCTGGGGGATCAAGGTCATCGCAACCTGACAAGTCGCGACCTCTGTTTGGGTTCTGAAGGATAAGGGTCGAACCTGCTAAGTTGCAACATCTGTTTGGGTTCTGGGGAATAAGGGTCGCAACCCGCCAAGTGGCGATATCTGTTTGGGTTCTGGGGGATCACAACCTGCCAAGTTGCGACATCTGTTTGGGTTCTGGGGATCAAGGTCGTAACCTGCCAAGTTGCGACTTCTGTTTGGGTTCTGGGGGATCAAAGTCGTCACTACCTGCCAAGTTGCAACATCTGTTTGGGTTCTGGGGGATCAAGGTTGCATCCTGCCAAGTTGCGACTTCTGTTTGGGTTCTGGGGGATCAAAGTTGTCACAACCTGCCAAGTTGCGACCTCTGTTTGGGTTCTGGGGATCAGATGACGGATCTCTCTGTTCCAGACCAAGAGATGCGAAGCCGATCCTTCGCGGGTATTGTCAATTTCATTGGCAAACCCTGATTCTCATAATTTTTGTCTCCACCATCACCTTCGCTCTGACTTGTCGTCCCTGCTCATCCACCTTTTTTAGCTCCTGCCGATCGTCTGCTTTATCACATCGGAATCGAAAGATCTCATCCAAAGGTTATTATAATGCAGGCAGCACACTATATCTCACTTGGGATTCCCATGATTTCATTCCTATCACGATCTGATTTCTCAGGAGATGATGCTGGGATGGAAAATGCTATAGTGGTGTCGAGGGGATGGCCGTTGAGTTTCACTTTAACCAGAGGTAGGTGTATAGCTATGTATGATGTCAGTGATCTTCTCCTTCCCGGAAGGCAGTGTACATACACTTCTTCTAGAGGACCCTTAGTTGCACGGCCTACTGGCATACTCGGGCTTACCAAAAGTAACCGGAATTTCGGTTTTAAGGGTTTTTAACCCAAATTTGTCCCATTTTTGTGGTCATATTACCAATCTATGATAGGTTTGCCATGTATTAGCACACTTGAACGTGAGGTGAAACATCTCATACCAAGTGCATTATTAAATTTTAAAATCAATCGAAAATTGAGGTTATTTCCCTCCTTGTGATTGTCTTGATGGTATTTCTGGATATCTTAAAATCTGACAATTAGCTCTAGACCTATAGAAATATCCACAAAAAATCCAGGGGGTGTACAGCTATCCTCAAAGGGTCCAAGAATGAATTAAAAGAGAGCATAGATCAACGCCTTGATCAAAAAATGATTTAGATCCAGATTTTCACAACAACAAAAGTGCAGTACATGCCAGTTCTTGGTTGCATATGTTGAGGTATGATTCTCTCCAAATTGTAGACCAAGAATCTGCCAATAGTCGCCATATCCTGTCGAGGAACACATATTCCGGTTACTTTTGGTAAGCCTGAGTATAAGTGACATGCAGCTTTTCAGGTCCTCCCTATCCCAACAAGGAGGAGGAGGAGGTATATTATACTGACACGGTCCCAGCCTATATTACATACATGTGGTCGTAAAATCAAAACCAGATCAGGTTCAACTTCATCAAGGCAGTGTATCGGAATGTCACGGGCACAGCACAACAGCAGTCTCTTCAAGGAATGTCAAAGCTCCTAAAATGCCGTTGCGCGTAGTGGGTCCTATTTTTTCATGTGAAGCCGCTCCCATTCCGAGCCCCATATTACCGAATCTTGACGGAGAACAGGTGCTTCTGAGCGGGGGCGGATATTAAGCCGTGCTGCAGAGCTCTACAGCAATCCTATCTGACCTGCGTACGCTGTCTCTCCCCCGAGTTTACAAATTGCGTGCTTGCAGATCTTGTAAAAATAAATGAGTACTTATAGTGAACTAGGGCAACAATCTAGGTTGACCACAAACTGACTGAAGGTCGCGCCCCCAGCATGAATAGGAGATTTCCTCTCCTTGTCCGTGCTCGGAACCGCATCAAAAACTGCGCTTTAGGCGCCTGCACCACTAAATTTTGGTAGCGGTGACTAGATGACCTGCACCATACCAACTTCATTGAAGAGGCTCAATCACGCAGGTGCGCGGCAGTCTGCAGTTGATCTTGAACATGCACCTACAAACAACATTATGATTTCCGTCGATGGCGTGTAGTCTTCTGTGCCATGAATTATTCATTGAGAGTATAATAACACCAGAAACCTTTGCGAAACCATTCACTCCATTCCAGGCATTTGAAAATTGTTTGATTCAGATCGAAGGAAAATTGATCGACTGGTATTTGGACAGCCAAACTTCGTTCGAATGCACGTCAATGTCGGGGTTATATAGTATTGGGTTTTGCTCAGACTGCTGCCAAAAGTGACTCAATCCATGGGGACTACGTATGAGTACCTAAATTTTTTGCAGAAAGCTTGCTTTCATGGTCCACACAGGGGAGCACGATTTGTGCTGTACAAATCCAACTACACGTTGATGCATTGTGGTGCTGAGATGATCTGATTTTATGGATGATTCTGGCCCATCTTCAGCAAACATTGGCTAGCCGGGACTATCTGTTGGCTCAAGTGAACCCGGTGAACCCGGCCACGGTTCTAGCCCTACTGTACGAACTCGGAAGTTGCTGCCATTAAGGTTGTCGCCATTGAAGTTGCAGCAAACATGGTTGCGCCCTTCACACATCACAAGTTGTCTCATGGAAAAGTTGCACCTTGTCAAAGTTGTGAATGTCCCAAAGTTGAGTTGTCCCACGCGCCCTAAAGTTGTCACCGAGCATATTTCTAGTTGCATCCGATGAAGTTGTGTCCGAGAAAAGTTGCTGTTGAAGGAAGTTGTCTCGTTTCTGGCCATCCTCACCAGAAGTTGCATATTTTGAAAGTTGTAGACAAAAATGCCCCAAATCATTGAAATCATCCGAGGTAAGGTTCAGCTCGGGACAGAGTAGTACGACCAAGGATATCGTGTTTGGCTGAGCTCTGCAAACACGTAAGGATACAAGCGGAATTACGCTACTTATATATCCTCCATGATTAGCTAAACTTCCAGAACATTCACCCCAGATTGAATATTCTGAACAAATACATGGTTCTGAAACAGTTAAACTTGAACTCAATGCCTACATGCAAAAATCCTTCCCGGGCACAGGTGAGTGCGAGCTAAGCCCGGATTGACTTTTGGGGGCGGCGGGTGCCATAGGGACACATGAACAAATAATTCCTCCCACTCCAAAAAAAAAAAGAGGCAAAAAAAACGGACCATGCGGGCCTCAAGAGCTCAAATGTCACGTGATAAACAAAAACCTGGCGGACGCTCTGCAACATTAGGGCGCTGCAGGACACACCATCTAAAGTTAGTGGGCATAAGGACAGCCACTATTTTCTCACAAAAATTGTATTGGCTCGACTGAAAAAGACTACAAACACAGCCACTAAGTCAGGCTTAGCATGAGCGCGGGTCACTCGCGAGTTTTCATAAGTAGATCCGTGAGAAAACTCGCGAGTTTGGTGACCCGCGGGTTCGGGTCCAGTGGGCGCTGTTGGCCCTGCACTCAAATGAGCAGTCCACAAGATCCTTTGCAAACCACAATTTGCCACTGAACCACACCAAGTTCCACTGGACTCTACCCCGGACCGGCCACCACTGAAGTACACTCACTGGCGGCCAGTGGCCTCAGTTGAATTCCATCGCAATCCAGTGCATGTCAGTGGCCCTTTCCCTGACTCTTCAGCCAGAGATTGCCCGGCCTAGAGCTTGTGTCGGATCTGCGTATGGTGCCTCCCACTTAATCACCGCTACTTTGTACAGTGGCCAAATTGCCGGGGAATTTTTTTTTTTTTTGATGGCGGGTATTTGGCTGGAAAGTGACCGCAAAACAGACGCTCACAAGTACAATTTTTTACTCGCAAGGCCACGCTGCATACGCGATTGATGCTCCCCTCGTCCAGCGGATGAGTATGAATCCTGGCGGAAAGCAGGCACTCATGCGCGCCGGCTTGGACATGAAGGATAATGTCAAAATTGTGCAGCCTATGGTATTCCCCGCCGATCATCGAAAATCCCCTGGCCAGGCGAAGGGTATGAAGCATGTTCTGGAGGAGCGCGGGCTTCTTCGCCCTCGACTTCTCATGCAATGCCCAGCTCCGAACAAATGCAAGCATGGCGCAACTTCCTGCTGTGCAAAACGTATTTTGGAGTTGCAGCCGGATGTTTTGGAACAACGATCCCTCGTTCAAGAGGTTATCGAAGCCGCCGGACACCTCTGCATCTTCCTGCCAAAGTTCCACTGCGAATTGAACTTCATCGAATTTTTCTGGGGCGCTGTCAAAAAATATCTCCGCAACAATTGTGATTATACTTTCACTACTCTGAAGGAGAATCTCCCGAAAGCTCTCGCCTCCGTTCAATTGAGCACATTACGGGAATGGGAGCACCGTATGATTCGGTGGATGGAGGCGTACAGATCGGGACTGACACGAAGGATGCGCAATTCAAGGTGAAGGCAGGCAGTTCGAGAAAAAATTATACTTCACATAGGCGTGTAAATGTCACCCTGGCACGCACATTTGACCAGTAGATGTATAATATAACTGTTGTATGCCTTCAGACCAAGAATCGATGGCTTGGTGTGGGCGTGGCCAAATTAGTCCAACTAAAATTATCTAACTCGCTCAATTTTTTGTTTAGAGGAAATCCCTCTAAAGGGATTGTAGCTACGATGAATGCAAGCATTTTTTCAAGAGGGATTAAAAATCGGATTTTTTTTGGCAGAGAACAAACCACCAAAGACACGGTCACTAAGTGGGAGGCACCATCGAAAGTGCTGCCGGTAGGTCGCCAGCGGCGCTCCGACGCAGCGATCTGCCGTTCAAAGTTTCGCTTGTTAGTCTTTGCATGGAATTTTTTCGGCAAGCGGTGGGACAGCTTGCCCTGAATACAAATCAGAAACGGACAGGGAGGTAGGGGGAAGATGAACACAGGCCTCAGACCGCTCCATACCAATCCAAACATTTGCAATTGAATGTCGGCAAGCCGTGCCGAGATTTCGGGCTGCGCAAATATGTATCTGACAAAGAGGGCATGAAACCGTCCGACGCCCGTAACCGTAAAGAAATTTGGCCGATATGGGACGGGCAATTTTGACCCGTACCCGTAGCGTAACCGTCCGTTACGGGTGTATTTTGATTTCCCTGAACAGTTTGGATATTTTAAGCGTATTCCTTTGAGCTTGAAATTGATTTATTTAACAGGGCTGACACCCCATCAGGAAAAACACTGTGGGAAATCTCACGCCGCTTAAATCTATAGCCCCGAATAGCAGTTCATAGTAGCGATAACTAGGCGCACCGGGTCATAGCACGCCAGTGCTTCCAGCATCCCGTCTACAGCAGTCCAGTGCTACGATAGTCACGGGTGGGAACTACAGAGTCCTTCGTAGCTTCGGCCAAGAACTACAGATAGCATAGAGCTTTCGCAGGCGGCTACATTGTGTTCAAGATTCCCCGGTTCTAGGTTGGTAGTACTGAACTTTCATACCCACAACTTTGGAAGCACCTGTCAAGCTCTCTGTTGGCGCGGAAACTCCATTTGCCGCGTGGACGGCACCTTCGGCATTGCACTGCATTCTTACATTTTTCGGCCTCGCACCTCCATGTCCATCTAGCCTTCTAGACCAAGTTCTGGACACCCTTGATTTAGTTCTTCTGTTCTGTGGATATATTGTCGATCTGGTAGGGGGGGTTATCAATGGATACGGTTTGAATCTGCGTGTTAAGAGTTACCAAAATACCTCGGGAATATGCCCAAGTTGATGTCAACCATACATTTTTCATGTGCACCCCCCGACAATTTATTCGTTCAAAGTTTGGTGTTTTTGGCTGTTGGAGTGCAGAACACGTCCCACACCCTCAATAGTGCTCGGAAAGACCTAGATTTTTGTTATGATGTACTTCTAGGCATTTCAGAGTGCCTCAAATACCGGGATAGCGAATGTAAGTCATATTTCAACTCAACACTCCATATTATTCAGCAAGGAAAATTGATCCCGCAATAATGCACAATACATTTGAAGTAGGAGTGATTTTTACTATCCCAGTATTTGAGGCCCTCCGGAATACATACAAGCGCATCATGTCAAAAAATCTAGGTCATTTGGACCTACTCGTTATCACCGAAAGTAACCAGAAACTCGCCCCCCAATTTGGGGAATATTTTTGCTGAACCTTTAGGTTTGGCTACCCAGGAGAACATGGATTTCGGGCCATTTTGCTGCAAAGACAAACAAAAACTCGTCATATGGAATTAGTCATTGCACAAAATTACAGCTTTTTGCGGAACTGAGGGTGCGGCCTTTTTTTTGTTTTTTTTAAAAAAGTTTTCACGACATCCCTGATTGTGAGCTCAATTCTCAACCGTTTTCCATGAAAGTAGGCTCATTCGATTCGGACGGAAAATCCGGAGTGCATCTCGTTGCCCGATTTTTTCTACTCACCTCAAGATCATTCGGTGGCTCAGATTTGGATATTTTTGGCGGTACGAGAGCAGACTGGGTCTCACAGTACAATAATGCTCGGATTGGCCTAGATTTTTGATACGATGTACTTTGCTGTATTTCGGAGGGCATCTCGTACCGGGATAGCGAATATGGTGCATACTTCAAACTCTTTATAAAATCATTCCCTCATCAAATTTCCTTTTCCGGAGGTGCAAGCTTTATATCGAATTTCAAATATCGGCAGTATTCGGGAGGTTGAATAGAAAGGGGGGAGGCGGCCAAAGGCCGCCGACCACCTTGTCAAATATATAGATTGTAGGGAAATCCACTTGATACCCTGCACTCCAAAGTGTGTGATAGATTGGAAGGCCAGGTCACATTCACTATCCCGGTACTAGATGCCCTCCGGAATATGGCAAAGTACATCGTATCAAAAAATCTAGGCCAATCCGAGCATTATTAGTACTGTGAGACCCAGTCTGCTCTCGTACAGCAAAAAACACCCAAATCTGAGCCACCAAATGATCTTGAGGTGGGTAGAAAAAATCGGGCCATGAGATGCCCTCCGGATTCTCCGTCCGAATCAAATGAGCCTACCTTCATGGAAAACGGTTGAGAATTGAGCTCATAATCAGGGATGTCGTGAAAGCTTACAAAAAACAAAAAAAAAACGGCCCGCGCCTCAAGTTCCGCAAGGAGCTGTAATGCTCAACTTTGCCGGTGCTTCATTCCAGAATCTCTGGCAATTTAACTGCCGTGTCTCGTGAGGAGGTGTAGGCTAGATGGTTTCAGAGTGTTCGATATGTTATAATGGAAAACTGACTCTTGGACTGGTTTCAAATCAACTGTGAATGATTGAATATGCACAATCAAGGAACATTATGTTCACTGTAGGATATGTTCAATGTTCAATCATTCATTGGACCAAAAATGTGTTCAATCTGTCGTCAATCGTACACATACTTTGCACACTGCAGGTGTTACCGAATCAAACACATTTTGTAGTGGATGTTGATGAAGGCTTGGGCATGTTCAATCGAGGACGCTTCAATTGAACATGAGAAATGTGTTCAATGTGTTCAATTGACGGAGACTAATAAGGGGATCTCCTTAAGAGGTAATACTCCCAGCAAGGTAACCGCGACATGTTCGGGGCCTCCTTTTTTTGCCGCAGAAATCGTCACGTGCAGGGTAACCGGGAGGGCACCGCGGTGGTCACCACGCTCGAGGTATATTGTATACTAGGGGTGGTTACCTCGGCTAGCTTACGCGGAGGTAACCCGTGAGGTAACTTAGGGTTAGCCGCACCCCCACATGTACTCTATAAAACATGGTGGTGAATTTTCTGTTGTAAAATGCCTCCTTTCCTAAAGGTTCAGCTCCCGCCTCGCAGAGGCCCAATCCCATGTCATTATACAAATTACATGCAGGTGTTCATTGGGTTATATAGCCGCCGTTCGCTATGCTCGTACTGCCGTAAAGTAACCGGAATTGTGTTTCTCTCCGATTTAGACTTTGAAAGCCTTGGTAGTATTCACTGAATATCATGTGTACACCTCATAGAAGTACTTTAGTCATATTATATCACAAAAAAAGTTTGTATTATGTCGTCTCGACTCTATAAATGGTGGTTCAAAACATTTTCTCTCACAAGCCAAATTTCTGACCCTCCCAATTTACTTATCTTGGTTGGTGGGGTGCTTTCCTGACCCCCAAACGTTTTGTGCATGTTCCAGCACGTCTATGCCTATTTCCTGGATCTTCAAACCATGCGTAATAAAGATGGCAATTTTCGCAAATTGCTACTGTATTCAGTCTGACGCCTGGGCCTTTCAGTAGAAATAGCTGGGAAGACCTGAAATTGATTGTAGACCATTAATTAGTTCTTTGGGAAGACACAGTATCTATGTTTCTGGCTTAAACGGTGGAATAAAGGCCAAAATTCCGGTTACTTTACGGCAGTACGAGTATGGCCCTGTACTCATTCCACTTCTGAATGAACAGGAAGCAAAATCTCCCAAATAAGAAAATATTGCACAACTCAGTTCGCCCATGGTTAATTTTTGTGTTCTCTGCACAGAGGACTGGGTTCAGGCACACAAACCCAATTCCTCAAAAAAATCCGCACTCATTCCACTTCTGAATGAACAGGAAGCAAAATACTCCCAAATCTGGAAATATTGCACAACTCAGTTCGCCCGGGGTTAATTTTTGTGTTCTCTGCACAGAGGACTTGTTTCAGGCACACGAACCGAATTCCTCAGAAAAATCCGAGCTCATTCCACTTCTGAATGAACAGGAAGCAAAATACTCCCAAATCCGGAAATATTGCACCACTCAGTTCACCCGTGGTTGAGTTTTGTGTTCAGCACACAGAGGACACCTTTCGAGCACACGAAACAATTCCCCCCAAAAAATCTGTGCTCATTCCACTTACTATCAGCGACTGCCTATCCGGCCAAACTAGGTAACCGGCCATTTGCGTAATATAAGCCAGTCCTGGGTATAATGCTCAAATTTGGTGATTTTGGGTTGGACTATGACCTACGGGGACCTCCTATGTCAAATCTGAAGGGAAGAGAAGAAGGTAATCAAACGTTGCGGGAGTTTCGGACAAGATGCCGGAATGTGGGAGCATCATTTCTTATATCCGAGCGCGTCCTTTCGTTATTACTCCCCCAACTCCTGGCCAATTCACAAGTGCGGGGTTCCGTTTTCATCACATGGTTCGGGGCAATGAACCAGGACCAAAGTATTTGTGGAAAACATCACGGTCGCCTCCGTCGCGGGACGTAATGTAACTCGATTTCATCGTACTTGTGGAGTTGAATTGGCTGCGGTCTGACCATCAATGCATATATCTTTATGACGGTCTGGCTCAGTAAAGCGATATACTCCCTATCACCAAAAGTAACCGGAATTTCGATTCTAGGGCTCACTTTTTGTCACTTTGTGAACATATTGTAAAATCACAATGGGGGCGGGCCGCACGCAGTGAGGTTCCTGCGACGGATAGTTATCAAAATCTCGGAATACGACTAAAGCAAAATTTAAAATGCGTAAAAAATTATTTGAGCCCCGCGCAGAGGGCCTCCGCGGCGAGAGGAAGTTCCACGCACGCACAGGTCAGTTCCCACGGGTGAGTTGGATCCGCGGCTCCCGGTACTCGCAGGTTGACGAGTACCTGCGGGTTTCTCGCACTGCAGGTACCTGTGGGTACCCACAGGTATTTATTGTATGAAATAACTAAATAAATATATATTTGTTCAAGGATAGTCTACTCGTCATGCCCGGAGTCATCAACTACAATTGCATTAGTGCTACCCTCGACGGTCTTGAGGCGCGAGGCCTTGTTCTTAATGTTCTCAATGATCTCGAAGCGCGGAATGGCATCCGCAACGTCAACCCATGACCCGAGAACAGTGGCGGCCCGCGTTGATTCATCCGAAAGCGAGCCTCATCTTGGACACGGTAAGCCCCCCGCCCGAGAATGATCGCTCGACGTCAGTTGATGTTACTGGGCAGGGATTAGTCCGGTGAGGTAAACTGAAAATGAATATGCACCAGGACGCAAAACTGTGATTTTGAATAGCTATTCATCATGTAAAATAAATACATCCCTATTGAAACAAGTTTGGATCTCAGAGCTCCATGACGCAACACTCTGCTTGAGTAAGGGCAGCCACGGGCGAGCCTTACTTCATACTCTGCTTTGGTGGGGTCCTACTTACCACTTCACTGGTCTTCTTTTTTTATCTATCGATATCCATCTATAAAAATGCTCATCAACGACAACACATGTGAAGTTGGTTATATTAGAAGCCAAAAGAAGAAACAAAGTCCACACACACATATCTAGGCCCGGGCTTGGCCCGGTTTGATCAAACCCGGTCCCGGCTCGGCTCGGCCTGCAGGCTTGGGCCGAGCCCTGAACATCACTTGTCTCATTAGCATTTTCAACATGGAAAAATGGCTCTGTGGCTTGAAAAAAAAAGTTGACCTGCAGGTACCTGTTGTCCGAGAAGATAGCACCTGGATCCGGGAGTGACCCGTGGGAAACAGGTACCTGACCTGCGGGTCAGCAAACCCGCAGGTATTCCCACGGGTCAACCTGCAGGTACTCGCGGGTGACCTGGACTCGTGACGAGCCTTGGCCCCCCTGCAGAATGAAGAGCCTCTGCGCTTCTGGCTTAACACCCAGCGCAGCAGGAGCCAAACTAAAGAGACAGTTTTGCTCAGAATCGCGCTGGCTATCACCACGCATTCAGAGCGGAGAAAAAATATCTCCATACCAAGTCACGTTTGGAGGTGCGGACCGGCTTGAAATTTCCGGTCCTATTGAGCACAGCGGGCTTTACCTCCCTGACTTTTTTTTGAATGAACGGCTTGTTCGGCTTAGTCCTACTTAAATTCCGGTTCACGTACTTGGATGACTGCTATAACGCACAAACAGTCACTGTGGAAAGCAGAGTTCGCGAAATTCACCTTTCACCTAGAAAACAGGCGAAAACCGGGTGAAATAGTTATTCAATGTACTGGCTAATTTCGTTCAATTCGACACCATCCCGACCAAAAGAATTAGATAAATCGAGAAATAATTATTACTGCAATAAAAAAGTCATCATTTGAACGAAATGAGCCAGGACACCGTGAAAACGGACATTTTGTACATGAAAATCAGGTGATTTTCACTCATTTTGCAAGTGAAAATTGGGATGAATTTCACTAACTCCGGGTTCCACAGTGACTTTTGCTTAGAATCAAGCTGGCTATCACCTCGCAATCATGCGCGAGAATCAGGTCACGTTTTGACGGCGGCGGATCCCGTTGATGCGCTCGTTGCGACCTTGTTTAGGTCCGCATTTACGCTCAGAGCACGCTACAAAAATTTGGAGGACACAGAAAGTTTCGTATTGAGCAGGACTAGGGACACTTACGACGAGAGCTGCGACGGTGGCATTTTGGGCCACGGTGGGAGCTTGAGCACGGGCAGCCGACACTAACTTACTGCATCGGCCAGAGGGATGTGGGAGGGAGGCGTTGTGTGCGCAATGGCGAGAGTAAAAGGAGCAAATGCAAGCACTTTGGAGGACATGGTTGGATGCGCTCTCAGGGAAGAGCACGACGGCCAAGTTGGAGCACCGGTCCTTTTATGGATGCGACGCGCGAAATTAATCGAGTAGCCGAATCCTCGGCGTCGCGTAAACAATCGACGGGGATCGCATTGAGCAGCAGGCCACGGAAGCTTCTGCTGTTCTGGGGCACCGCGGAGAGACGGTCGCTCCTCCTTGAGTCTTGTCTTTACCGGGGTAACGAATTGACGAGTTGGGGATCACATTGAAATGCTCCGTGGGGCTAGAAGGAGGTGACGGTTACGACGACAGAATGCGCGCATATTGATGCAGTAGTATACACCTGTACAGGATTATGATGAGGAGGGGAAGAGGGAGGAGGAGACCCACCGGTGGCCAAGCCCGCCAGACGGATGAAGGATGAGTTGCTGATGAGGCAGAGCTGAACAGCGGTGTTGATTACACCGTTCAGGAGTGTCCCCAGCTGTACCTGGCCCCCGCTGTGTGATTGACCGGTGGTCAGGGAGGTACAGTTTCCCTGGCGGTGAAAGGTGCGCGCCTCTGCCACGGAGCAGCGGGCGCGCACCTCAACACGGAAAATATTGTGCAAACTACGGCTCGAGGATGCAAAATCGTGAGAAAGCAGGGCCAAGCACAGAAAATATTGTGCAACTTGGTTCGCCGGGGGTCAATTTGCCTGAATTTTATGCCGGAAACCCTCCCGGTTTTCACGGAGTTGATTCGGGGAAAACGTCGGCGGGCATTCCACTTCTGCGGCTCGAAGATGGAAAATTGTCAGAAAGCAGGGCCAAACACAGAAAATATTGTGGAACTTGCTTCGGCAGTATAACACCTCTTCTTTTTAGTGATACCTCTCCAAATTCGGAGACTCACTTTGCAATTAGTTTACTGACAACAAATGCACTGCAAAGATTAGAGTGATTTTTTCAAGAGGATTTCACCAGGTTTGATATATCAAACCAATTTAGCAGCATGAATGTCTGGGTGCAAGAGATTTCACTCAACAAGTGCACCTGGTTCAGCGCTCATATTATATTCAGCTTGGCTGAACGGATTTCAATTTGATTCGGAAGCCCTACACCAAACAATGTATCTCAGTGGACATATCCTTCACCGAGTCCTCAAGAATGTGCGGCAGTGCAATCTTGGTTTTTATTGCTTCGTAAAATTCACCGCACTTGACGACGCGTGGGTCGTTGTCTGCTATACAATGCATAAATGTACATCAGTCTCGGGCTGCAAATCCACTATATGTGACTGTACCCAACCGCGCATTGAAGTTAGAAATGACTTCGGTCAGCGCCGGCGCAATTTAAGCGAAGGGTACGATTTGCTGGAGATTGGAACGTCGCAGCAGTGTAATCCCCGATGATATCCATTATAGAGAAATGTCAATAATCAGTGTCTACGGATACTTCTGTCCAGCAGTTCTCTGGATATTGTTCTCACGGTTCCATTGCCTTCTGCTATCTGATCTTGTGCCAATGTGGTCGGAAGATCGGAAGACACACTCAGGGATTTGGGAAAAAATACTAAATCGGTGATAGTTTGCTCATTGCGGGCAGCGAAATATAAGTTCTTGCTGATTGCTGTTAGCCACAATGTCTACAGAGACACGGCAAACTCAGAGACACTCAGGATGGTAGAACCTGATAAGATATTCACTGCAGTGAGGGTTCACCCACCTGGTAACTAATGTTATGATCCAAAAACAAGTCATGGGACCAAAATTCGCCAGTTTATGAGCTGAAACTGAGGGGATAACCGAGATCCAGTCGACAATTGGGAGTGGTTCCAGGTAAAATTGACCAACCTTTGAGAAAGAGATTTTGTGCTCTAAACGATGTATTGACACTAGAAAACATTGTCCAAACTCGAATTCGCATGGAAGGAGCATTGGTTGAGGAGTTAAAGCCGGCGCGCCGATTGCCGCGTCAATGACACAGCCACGCCGCGTCAATGCGCGGCAGTGCACGCCGGTGCGCGCCGTCGCGTGTCATTTTTACCAGTCCCATCTCAAAGGAAGCCGTTGGCGCTAGGAGCCGGCTCGGTAGATCGTGCCGGCATTGGGGCATCGTTGAGCCGTCATCAAACGAAGCGTCGGAGTTTAAAGGCTTCAGACAGACAGAATGCTTAATTTTATAAAGAGAATGATATCTTTTGCTGGCCGGGTACGCAGAAAATCATTTAGAATTTTTTCTAGAATCTTGTATGCATATGGATTTCATCCCCAAACCACACTTTTTATTTATTTATTTATTTTCTTTGGGTCGAAAGTTGGATCTGGCCTCCAAAGGCATTGTCAGGGGTCCTTAGGCAACGCGGCAAACTCATCAAGTAAAATAAAGCTCAGCACAATGACTTCAAATAGGCTCTTCGAAGGCCGTTCACCCTTCACCCAAAAGAGAGAGAGAGAGAGAAATCATTGACGGCTTTCCGCGGCACGAAACAAGTTGGATCGTTTGGCGGACCACGATACGTGATTGCGAGCGCTGTTCTTGCTCGTTTCCCTTGAAACCGGGCTCGATCGTTTTGCATTGTCATTCCGAAGCGGCTCGGGAGCTGTTTGTGCAGTAAATTAGGACTGCCTATCTTTGACCATTCTCGGTCATTTACAGTATCACAGGGTGGCTTTAGTTCACAGAAAGACAAGCTGGGTCCTGGTGGGTTGTCAGGCCTTCTTGTGTGATATCAAGTGAAATTCACTTCCATTCAAAGGTTACAAGACAGGCCTTGAGGAGCGTATCACCACCAGCAAGCGTCTTATAGCTCATGTACGTGGCTTGTCTTCTTTTGATTCGCAGTGGCCAACAGCATCGTAAAATTGGTAGCGTCGATTATTCATTTCTGTGAGTCACCTCTAACACTTTACAGTTGTTGAAGAGCCGATGGAAGCAGTTAAAGAGTCTGTCAATGCTTCAGAGCCGCCGCCGGACCATTGAGGTCGCGGGTTTCACATTTCAATACTCCTACTGGCCAGGAGCGCGTCCTACATAACGAAAAACAGGTAAAAGTATCGGCCAATAAGCGCGAAGCGGCACCAAGAAAAACAAAATCAAGAACATGTAAAAAATGCTCACACTGGCGCGATGTGCCATTCAATGCGTCCCTCGATCGATATGGTTTGAAGTCCTAATTTTTGTTTTTGCAACACATTCCACCGATCAATTCCGTTTCCAACCACACGGATTTGACTTCACTGTTACGTTTAGCCGCCGCCCCTCGCACAGCCTTTTACTTGATCTTAGACTCGGTACCTTTCCATTCCTGCTCCTGTCCTATTTACTACATATTCTGTACTCTTTTAGCTTTTCTATACGATTATTTTGTCCCCGATTTGCTTCGTCCCTCGTCGCTTTCGCTCCCGGCCCTTGTTGACACGACAGTTTGATTTTGTTTCAGCTCGATCCCTTCTCTGTGGATATCAAACTTTTATCGATTATCATAAACTTTTTTTGGGAGACTAGGCTGTGGAAGCGCCCGGCTCTTCGCATCTTCTATTACAGCTAAGTGCGCCGTGGTCAGAGTCGCCACAGAGGGAGCAGGTGTGGAGGGCGTGGTTCTTCCCGGACGCATGGCATCTCGTGCGGTTGAACCTCATGCAGACCGGTCGGTTATCGACGATCCTGAAGAGCCCGTTCCTATTCGCGGAGATGACAAATTCCCCCCACTGTCTGCTGGGGTTGGCTTCTTCGCAAGTGGTCGCCACATGACCTACTCGACCACATCGAAAGCACAAAACGGTACGATGACGAGAGCTCAAGACATCATCTCTGCCAGTGTCGTAAGGTTTGAGCCGTTCTTTTGTCTCTTTCAAATGGTGTGAACTGGAATTTTTGGGGCCATGGAAGGTATTTTGCACTGCAAAGTTGTCATCGAAGATGGTTTCTTTTCTCTGGGACGCTGCTGCCGGCGAAGAACTCCCACCGCAGGCCATCGACAAGAGATAGGAGGACAGATTTTCCTCCTCATCCCCCGAAACATCATCATACTTCTGCCTGCGCATTTTGCGTCGGTTGTTACGCCTATGACGATCCTCTTCCATCCTTGTGAGGATTATACGCGCCTTCCGTGAGAATACTGGTCCATCGTCGAGTCTTTTATCCCGGTCAAAGGCGTCGAGCCGCTCGAGGTACGGGAGAATGAGGCTGTCGTCCGGACATCTGATTTCTCGGACAACACAGATCGATGCAATGCCCGTGGTCAAAGCGGCGATGACCGAGTTACGTTCGCAATTCCCCTCCTTGTACTGTTCGATGATTTCCTCGAGGGACGCAAAGTCATTCTGGGAGAACTTTACGGGTGGCCACTCATCGGTCATATCACCCTGAAAAACGAAGAAAAGGTGCTAGTGGGGTAGAGTGAGAAAGAGGGTATATTCTAAGAGCACTGGACCATACCTGGAATACAAAGGGGTGAATTGGTGAGACGCCAACTGTGTCCTGCTAGTCTTATACATAACCGCCTCGGAGCGGACGTTCGTCCGGGCTCCGACCCGGCCCCGTTCTCAAGGTATGTACTGCTACAGTAGTCGTAACTAACCATATGTAGTAACCAATTTTCGAATATTATTACATCATCATCATTGTCTAACTATACTATTGGGGCAGTGAAATTAATTCCCCGAAGAGCTTTCCAGAACACTAAATCTCGAATATTATGGAGAGTAGGATGCAGTGGTCACCGGACCACAAAGACCTGAACTTGCAGATCTAGAGGATGATTTCCGACTCTAGAGGATTTCCGACACGTTGAAGCCAGCACCGGAGAATCCCAAGCTGATCGCCAATATTCTGACTCAAATAGCGCTCGGGGTATACCCGGAGAGACTCTCAGAAGGGCTGTAGTGAGATATATACAGTGGCGCGTATAATGTTCCTCACGCGATCGTTGGGCTCATTTATGCACCAAATCACCTCAAATACAATGGCAGCATGAAGTATCAACAATTTCAGAGACTCGCGGGGGAGGAGCTCTTTTTTTCTGGCTAAACATCGGAATAGCTGCGAACATTACAATCGGCGGAGCAACATAGATCATTTAATTGACTGGGATGCAGGCAGGGGCCTGTACGATACTCAGTACCTGGAAGCCTTGTTCTCAGACGACCAAGAGGCCATCGCAGACTTCGAGGAAGATGGGTTAGCCATTTCCGACACCGGCCCGTCTGCCGTTTGCTCCACTGTGTCCAATTTCTCATCAATTAAAGTCAATTGTCGTAAGCTCTCTGTGTCTCGATTACTTAACTTAAACCTGATAACTTACCACCTCAGCGAACGAGGGCAGGGTGAAAGTGACGCTTTGACGTTGCACTGACGTTTGATCGGCGCTGCAACATTTTCAACTCACGTTTGATTGACTAGGCAAGATTGCCGTTGTGTCACACTGACGCAGCGTCACAGACACAGTTTGACTAGAATTGCTCTTACTACATATTCAAAATACCTAAGAACCCTGTCCTACCGATTTCTGAGAGGTTTTAATATAATCACCAGCATGATCTGTCCCAACCCATAGATCCCTGACGGTGATCATGTTCACTGGTTGATCTCGGAATTGAACTGTGTTGGGTAGTTCTCAAGGTCTCAATCCAATTCACTTGGGTTCAAGTGAATTTTATGTCTTCCTCAATAGATGGCCGTCGTTCCTGCTACATAAAAGATCGCAGTATTATGCGCAATTGGTAAATGATCCCTCTTCCTCGAAGCTTAGCCTACATTGACGAAAATTTCACGTGGGTTTTTTGGCTTCAAACGATGTACAGTATTGAGAGTGGAAAAAATTTCGAAAACTCGAAATGATCGCAGGCGGCGTGCCGACGCCGCGTTAATGCAGCCACACCGCGTCATCGGCAATATTTAGCCAACAGTGAACAGCTATTTGTGAACTGGCCACAATATGCCTGATTATTCGACGGAATTCAGTAACCATGATGCGATTATTTGGCCTGTGGGCATTGCAATGAGCTACTCGAGACTTGTTGAGTTCTTTTTGGTGTGATGTGGTGAAATTTACAGCTCACGGGCCTTGGAAAGCATTTCCGACCTGAAGACTATTTTGTGAATAACTCAGACAAGGTTTAAAATACCGGCTTTCGTGCTTACCAGAGGGGTAGTAGCCACCTTCGTCACTTCGTTACTTCGCTTACTTCGCGTATTTTCATGAAACTTCGTCACTTTGATTGAATTTGGTGAAAGTTCGTTACTTCCGATGATTTTCTGTGAAACTTCGTCATGTCAACTCGGCACGTTCAAGAACCCGGAACACCGCCCATCACTGTTCCTTCAGTATAGGCCGGGCGGGTTTTTTCATATACAGTGGCGGCAAAAAGGAATCGCCGCGGGTTTCTGTCCATGTTTGGGCCCAATTCTGGACCAAATCACTTCAAATAAAATATGAGCATGAATGTTGAGTACTTTCATGAGTTTAGGTACCATTTAACCCCTGCCTCACCGGCATAACCATTGCATAATAAAATAATTCATAATTTTCAGAAAAATCAACTTTGCACATTCACATCATACGCAAAAATGATGTAAATCGCCTGAAAGTACGTGGAAAAGTATGTATATCCATGCTTTGGTTGACCTAAATTGGTTGAGATTTGAGCTCACAGCGGAGGAGATAAGTAGGGTTCACCAGGGGTAGAGGTAAACCTCCAAAGGTCAGAGGTAAGGTACAAGGAGGTAGAGGTAGAGGTCAAGGCAAAGTTGTACCTCCCAATTCAAAATCAAGATTTCTGGGTCTGTACCCATTCTATGGTGGAGTAATAGGCTAGATATGATGGTTTACTGTATAGAATTAGGTCTCAGAGATCTGCAGGACCTTCAACAGAGAATACCTCTTAATTTACCTCCCAAGGTCAAGAGGTAAGGTCAAAGGGGGTAGAGGTAGAGATTGGCCCATTTGTACCTCTACCTCTACCCCTGGTGAACCTTAGAGATAAGTTGGCTATCTTGAGCATTTTTTGCCATTTTGCTTCGAAAAAAGGCAAAAATGGGCATTTTGCATGACGTATTCCGAGCTCAAATACCTATCAATTTGGGTCAACTAAAATATGAGTATGGTCACTTTTACAAGTACTTTCAAGATAGTATTTATGACAGTTTCTCGATACCGTGCAGATCCATGGATTTGATTTTTCAGAAAACACCAAATTATTTTATTGTGCAACATTGGCACAGGTATGGTATGGGTTAAATGGTGTCTAAATACCTGAAATTACTCAAAGTTCATGCCAGCATTTTATTTCATATGATTTGGTCCAGAATCGGGCCCAAACGTGGACAGAAACTCGCGGCGATTCTTTTTTGCCGCCAGTGTAGATCCCTCACCCCAACACTAACCACTAACCAGAACCAAAACTGCTAACCCAAACCGCTAACCGCTAACCGCTAACCACTAACCAGTAACCTTTGAACCCAAACCAGCCAACCCGAACCTAACGAGCCGAGCTCGGCACCCCGCTGATCCTGTGATGTGCCGACAGGCACATGTTGGATTTGGTGAAGTGACGAACCTTCTCAAAATATCCATTGAACTCACGAACTTTCATAGAATGCCATCAAACTGATGAATTAAGCGAAGTAACGAAGTGACGAAGATGGCGCGGACTCTTACCAGAGCTCAAAGGTCATATCTCAGAATCGTTCGGTAGATTAATCTCAGAGGACATCTGTGGATGCGTCGGTCAACGTCAATGCAACTGAGGCATGGGTGGCTGTGCACTGACGCAGAACGGCGCACGCAGTTGTGAAGCATCGCCAGCGCACCCAATAGACTTCTTGTGCTGATCAGAATCCACGAGTGATAGACTGGAGTGGTTCGAGAGTCTCAAAAATAAAGTATTTGAGGATGTCATTTGATGATTCAACGAAGGGCAGCGACACAAATTTGTGATTGACGCAGTCGCACTGCGAGACGAGAATTGCTTGAGCACAATTGTTACCTGTATGGTATTTCTTGCTTGAAGTTACCAGGAACATGATATCAAACAGAATAGGTTCAAAGGTCCAGGGCTGAGTATTACCTCGAGGAGGTTGAACCACACGAAGATTCTGAAATGTTGTGTCCTTCCTTAAGGAAAAGTTGAAGACCCGTGAGCCCCAGGTTAACGCGGATTATCATGGAAGTATCAGTGAGCGAGGCACGAGAGAATAGATACGTGGTTTCTTGTAGAGATCCGGCCCGAAGCTCGCTGAAGGCGCTTGCACAACATGACCAAATGTTGTGCTGGCACGTCTTTCTCTTCCACCGCGTTGTACTTTGAGTACACGCGTCTTCCTCTGAGTTTCGGGCCCTTCCTCAGCTCTTCTTTCTGCGTTCCACATCATCGGCGCTACTTCGCGTGCGCCCATCATGTCCATGAAAACTCGGCGAGGAGGAACCCGCACCTACAGTAAACAGTGGACCATAGCCTCAGCGCCAGCGGTGGAGGCGGAAGACGGAGACAACTCCGGGCGGTTCGTGGGTAATTTCGACATGGTTCTATGTAGCGGCTGACGGGACAGATATACAGCGTTCGAGTCTCTGCTAACACAGACGCGCGCCGCAAGGGTACGGTGTGGATTGCGAAGGCGCTGGTGAAAGTGCAGCGGCTAGCTGCCAAGCACATCACCGGTGCCCTGCGCACGACCGCCACCGACACCATGGACTTTCACGCTAACCTCCTCCCCATCCATATCCGCCTCAATCGATCGGTCTTCAACGCGGCGGCCAGAGAATCGGGCTACGAGATGCCCTCCGGGTTTTCCGTCCGAATCGAACGAGCCTACTTTAAAGGAAAACGGTTGAGAATTGAGCTCACAATCAGGAATCTCGCGAAAACTTACAAAAAAAAGAAAAACGGCCCGCGCCCTATGTTTAGCAAAGAGCTGTAAGCCACAGGCTCAGAAGCTCTCCATTCTGTAGGGAATCTGCTATAAAGATTTTCACATTCATTGGGCTGGTGGGTCCGGTTCGGGGTTCGGCAAAAGTGCCGAACCGAAGGTCCGGAAAATCTTGAAAAAAAAAAACCAAACCTAACTGAACCCCGGCAACACTAAGAGTAAGATGGGAGTCTCGATGCCGGGTCACTTTAAGCCTCAGCGAGTTTCGATACTCGGGCAGGAGGCAGAATCATCAAGAGAACCGTAGTACCCTAACCCTAACCCTAAATGTCCATCGGTGTCATGTGACACTGCATTATCGTCGCATCACGTGCCACCGAGGGTTTTGCTGTGCCAGTGAGTCAGTGACTGTGAGACCCCGCCCCTTCCTCCCCCTCACACTGCAGCAGCCATTTAGCCATATGGTATTAGCCATACAGACCTCTTCGGCCCAAATCCAATCGGCGGTGGACTACCCAGCGTCACGACACCCCAAGGATGACAGCTTAAGACCGATAATATTGAGGTGATAATAGCGGCATACACTTTTATATATCACGCTAACACCCGTCAGCGGCGATCCGAAACTTTCAGATTTTCAAAACCAGAAGGTGCGTTTCTCCATCATTCTGAAACTCGTTGCGGTGCTCACTCCTGACGTGGATGACCAAACTTAGCAACTAGAAGGACAAGTGCTCAGTTTGTGTGCGGGGTTCTTCAGAGAGATTGAGGCACTTTTGGTATGTTTCAATCAGGAGTGAACCTGCTCCTCTCATGCCCGATAGAAAAACACTGACCCATCGGTCGTCGCCCGGTGCTGTCCTGTCAACGTCCTTCAAATGCTCAGTGACGTTAAACGGATGTCAGATATCCTCGTGAGTCCTGTTTGATACACTGGAAGTAATGTGACACTGTTTCATCCAGCTTGAAGAACATCTTAATTTGATGCACTCGCTCCCACCTGTGGTCCCAACGATTTCTCGTCTGAATGGGGAACGAGGTAGCAAACGCCGACGCCAGACAGACGAGGACGTCACAGGATCATCCCCTTTTGAAGCTGTTTCCTCACGAAAGCCCCCCAAAGTAGGTTTAGTCCATGTAGAGAATGCTGATACTGAAGGGACCACAGCAAAGTAAAGGCAAGCGATGCTGCCGAAGTTGCGGGAGCTTTGGGCACTATCTGAAGACATGCTCGAAAACAACTAGCATTACCCATCGTATAACATGGAATACCAAGCTACAGCTCATTGGGCATGTGCCGCCTAATAAGGTTCTCAATAGACTAATGATTCATGAACAGATCCGAGAACGGTCTATCGGCTGGATCTGTGACTCGGTCTGCCTTGCAACATTCACATCCTACCCGCTGTGACAATGTGACACTTGGGTTCGATACATCAAACGATGTTGCCCAACCCAGGGAACGGGAGGTGATGGAACCGGCCGAAAAAACCATAGACCTCGGTGAGCTGAAGAGGCAGCGTGCTCTAGGTACGAAGCTGTCCTCCAAAATTCGCCGTACTGATCAAGGTCAGGCATCTACCCAAACACTGAGAGTTCGTAATATAACTTTCCTTCTTGCTCTCTTTTCATTTTTTCTCCTGCACTTTAGATGGGGCGCAAGCAGCTGCTATGCTCGAAGCATTGTCCCGGATATGCCCGGTATCATGCGAGTGGCAAGGATGCGCGGCGGTTTTGAATTCGTCGGAGACCCTGGTCACACATTTGTATGAAAATCACATGGAGGAGTGCATCGAACCATCTGTGAGTGAGAATGACACCACCAGCCCTGTCCAGATTCAATTCTTTCTCAGAAATGTCGATGGGATGGATGTAGGGAAGAGTTCTCCAATCGGAGACGACTCATGGAGCACATCGACTCACACGTTCTCGAAACAATACATTGTGGCTATCAAGGTACGCTATTTGGGCTCATCCGGTGTCTATAACTCCGTGTCGACCTGCGTTCAGACTGTGAGGAGATTTTCCGCACACCGCGAGAGCTGGTGGAGCACAACCTTCGACACCGAGTGCAAAGGACGGTTTTGAAGCCCTCTACACGTCCGAGCGCGCCCCAGCAGCAGCTGCCCCCGCCCGAGCTGGGTCAGAACTTCCCTACGTGGGCTTTACTAGGGCCTGCTGTACAGATCCCGGATATTCCAAAGGACCGCCGGAAGACCCTGAGCGCCTGGGTAATTTCCTGAACTCAATGCACTGTCTCGATGCTCATGTGACCAGGTCCTGCGTAATATCCGTTGATGGGTGGTTGAAGGGCCAAGGGAGCGTTTTGTGACTACAATTGCCTTATTGTGACAATATCGTTAAGTTTTGTTCCTCTAAGCGCTAATTTTTTTATATGTTGGGGGGAGGGGGGATCTATTTATTTATTTATGATTTTTGTTATTTGGACCCGTCCCCAGACCTGGTATTACAACAAAGATTTTTCCGACATATACTGACAGGCACATAATTGCAGGTGACATTGCTGTGTGTGAACCGAGTCATGCATACCCACATCTCTACCATGGTTTGAAACCTTTTTTGTGGAAGCCCTTCAGGCGATGAGGAAGCCAATTGCAGATTCTTGAGGGTCAAAACCATCTTTCCATATTTTAGCCATGTTTTTGAGGTGAATGGACATATGGGACGAGGCAGGAAGCCACAGACAGGTTTGGGTGAGCTGAACAAATTCAAAAATGTGATGTCAATCCAGTACTGCCATGCCATGGCATTGACCCTCCTCTAACCAAACAAGTTTATCTACTTAGAAGCGCACCAAAAAAACCATACCAGACCTACTTCAATGTCCCGAAATAAAAATATTTGGTGTATCCTGAAAAATCGACTTTGTGGATGTGCATGCTATCGAAAAATGATCTTCGCAGCATGAAAGTACTTGAAAAATGAAGCACACTCACATTTTATTTCAGTGGATTTGATGCACATTGCCCATCATCACATACATGGGGGATCCGATGACTGTCGCATACGCGACCGTCAAGCCGTCGATACAAGGCGGGGTCTCGTCAATTTCGAGAATATTTGACGCAGAAAAAAACGAGTACAAGGGTCATTTGTCCAAAAGGCGTAACCACGTCCACTTCAACCCTCCAGTAGATTCCACAATTCTTTGGAGGCTTTGTAATCCCACATATGAATCCAAGGTCTATTTCGAGAATATTTGACCCAGAAAAAAACAAGTACGAGGGTCAGTTGTCCAAAATGGGTAATTATGTCCATTTCAACCCTCCAGTAGATTCCACAGTTCTTTGGAGGTTCTGGAATCCTACATATGCATTCAAGGCGGCGTCTCGTCTATTTCGAGAATATCTGACCCAGAAAAAAACGAGTACGAGGGTCAGTTGTCCAAAACGGGTAATTATGTCCATTTCAACCCTCCAGTAGATTCCACAATTCTTTGGAGGCTTTGTAATCCCACATATGCATCCAAGGCGGCGTCTCGTCTATTTCGAGAATATTTGACCCAGAAAAAAACGAGTACGAGGGTCATTTGTCCAAAACGGGTAATTATGTCCATTTCAACCCTCCAGTAGATTCCACAATTCTTTGGAGGTTCTGGAGTCCTACATATCCATCCAAGGCGGTGTCTCGTCGATTTCGAGAATATTTGACCCAGAAAAAAACGAGTACGAGGGTCATTTGTCCAAAACAGGTAATTATGTCCATTTCAACCCTCCAGTAGATTCCATAATTCTTTGGAGGTTCTGGAGTCCTACATATGCATTCAAGGCGGCGTCTCGTCGATTTAGAGAATATTTGACCCAGAAAAAAACGAGTACGAGGGTCATTTGTCCAAAACAGGTAATCACATCCATAGGGCTCGAAACATCCATAGGGCTCGAAACCGTCCCGTTTTTTGACGGATCGACGGACGGGACGGACGGGTCAAAAGCCGTGCATCTTGGTGTTCGAGGCAGCACCGAGACGGGACGGGTTGAGCCGTGGGTACCCGTACCCGCCCGTTTGACGGGTTCGACGGGTCGTGCATTCCGAGGGTAAGATTTTGGCCTCATTTCCATGGCTCTAAAGAGTTATAAAATCTGACCCATGCCTTCACAGAATCTGGCCTGAGATCCTATTCTGAGCCTGGCAGCTCGAATTCAAAGGTTATCGGCATCTGCCGAGTGTTTGATCAGAGTCTCCCGCTGCTCATTTGCTCTCTTGCACGCTAGATTCAATAGCATTTAGGTGGCCTGGGATACCCTGGATGTTCTTGTAAGTGTCCCACTCATCTTCATACCTCTCACAAAGTGTCCATCTTACTCGGAAATAATAGTTCCCTCAACCCGTCGAAACGGCCATTACGGCCGGGACAGACGGGACCCGTCTGTCTCAAGGGTCAAGAGCTACCTCCCACGGGACGGGTAGGCCCGTACTGTCGACAAAGACGGCCGTTTTTTCCGACGGCCGGGGTTCGAGCCCTACACATCCATTGGTTTCAATGGGAAAAAAGCTTAAATTCGTTAACTGTTTCCCTGTACCCATCAGACTCGGCCTCAACACTGTAAATGACCCGAACCCGAGCCACAACAATTTCTGCATTAAATGTCTCGGTCACGGGGAGCTCAGCATCGAAATCTGAAACCTGGGCACTGCGTCAATTGGACGCCTGGCTCGCGGGGAGTGATGCCTTGGATTTGGCCTTGCGTTTATGTAAGCTTCTTCGAACCCTGGGTAGTCTTCCCAGCAGACCCTATCGGACCACAGCGCGAGTCCAACTTCGAAGAGCCTTGCGACGAGCTGGATGCAAAGAACGGATGCGGACTCGCGATCGGACGGACACGGCCCGACTGTGCCGTTATCTTGGCAATCTTCTTTGATTCCTCCACATCTTCCCCGTTCCCCCTACCTCTCTTCACGCCTCGGACGATTAACTCGTCGTCGTCGTGGTATGCAACTGGTGGTAATTTGAATGAGAGCAGTGTGGAGATGGGCATAGTCTTTGGAGGAAGAGGGACTGAGCAGGGAATTTGCAAAGTGCGACGTCGCGCTGCCACCACCTGTGCGGCAGTTTTTATGATATGTGGAATATGCTGCTAGGGGAAATTTATGTAACCAGCTAATCCAAAGCTAAGCAGAAGTGCTCTGATCCGCTCTCCATCTGAGTGCAGCAGTAGGCTACTCGAATGGCCCAGGTGTATCAAATGAGTGAAAATCGATGTTTTACCCAAGGGGGTCCGAATGCAAGAAATTCTGAAGGTCAAATTCTGAAGTGGTTTTGTGCGCTGATTCCAAAAATCGATATCCTGGCATTTTGAAGAGCATGACCTGACACAATAGAGATGCATTCAATTTCAAATGGCTGCCATTTTGAAAACCATGGCCTGATGCATCTTCGAATCATGGATCCGAAGATTGCTGAGTGCCTTCTTCAAATGGCTGCCATTGTGAAAAGCATGACCTGATGCAATAGTGGTGCATTCAAATGGCTGGCATTTTGAAAAGCGTGACCTGACACAGTGGAGGTGCGTTAAAATGGCTGGCATTTTGAAAAGCATGACCTGACACAATAGAGGGCATTCAAAGGGCTGGCATTTTGAAAAGCATGACCTGGTGCAATAGAGGTGTGTTCAAATGGCTGCCATTTTGAAAAGCATGACCTGATGCAATCCGAGTTTTGCTCGCGCCCAAAATCGCTTCGGCCAAACCCTCGGCAAGCCTGATTTG
The DNA here is from genome assembly GCA_029378395.1 of Mycena leptocephala. Taxonomy (NCBI): domain Eukaryota; kingdom Fungi; phylum Basidiomycota; class Agaricomycetes; order Agaricales; family Mycenaceae; genus Mycena; species Mycena leptocephala. The sequence continues at coordinate 413,518 of JARJLF010000079.1, forward strand.
ACCGCCCAGGATTTCCGGCCCGCCGGCACCAGCAGCTCAAAAATCTGTCGGCATCTCGGGCTTTGGCGGGGCGGCAGCAATCAATATGCGCAAACATATCACTGATGGCCCATCGTTGCCTACTCCCATTATTAAATAAATCTTCCGCTTTCTCCAACTTTCTCCAACTTGACGGCCTGGGCCCTCGTTATGGAGATAAGAACTGGGGAACACATCGGGGCTACAACTATCGACAATGGGGAACTAAGACCGTTCGCACATGATGCTTTAACGTTTCCAAATTGGCATTTTGAGGAGTTCTCATCGCTATATCTTCCCCCATTCTGCCCCGGGAAGAGAGGCTTTGTAGGCTATGTAAGCAGGATATTGAGAACCCAGAACACGCTCTGGTCACTTCTACGTCCTCGAACGTGCTGGTTGAACTGCGAGACACATTTCTGGCTCAATTATTCCTAAGCTCACCAGACCTTCAACGGTGCAGGCAGAATATTCCAACACGGAATTCCTGAAAGCCATGATATACTCGAGACGGGACATTGCACTGGTTGCAAAATATGCGTGCAATGTCCTGGAAATATTCTATGCCATTCCCGTGTATCGTCTGAGTGATGATGCTTGATCTGATTTCGGTCCCCTGTTTTCCGTACTGATTTGCATTCTTACATTCCTTTAGTTCTACCGTGGCGAGTCGAGACATTGCGTCCGTGAGGTCGGCTACGGGGGTGGTTGGAGCTCCAGTCACCGTCCAGGGACAATAGTATACATTAGCGCGTGTATATTTAGATACTTCCTGGAAACCGGCGTTCCCAAGCGGGACCGGCCGTGTAATACTACCTACCTACCTACCTACCTACCTACCTACCTACCTGCTCCCAACATTACATGTAGATACATATTATGAACGACTTTCACCAGCAAAACCAGTGCCAAATGTTTGTGGTTGGGGCTACACCGAGGGAAGAAATTTGCCATCATTTCGGTCGGGAACAGCATTACATAAGTGCCATCAAGACCCTTTGCGTCGCCAGTACCCACTCCATACTTTTAACCGTTATTAAATTAACCTTATCGATGCCACATTTCTGAATGTCCAGTAGTACGGTAAAGTCCTCACAGGTGGGTTTCCCTGATAAAATAGACAAAATGCAACGGTATTCATTGAACTTGGACTACGAAAGCAATATAGGATGTATCGAGGAAGGAGCGTCTGAACGAATGTGATAGTTTGAGATAAACTTTTGGCATAGGTGCGCGGGGGGCGCTGCTTGCTTCAATTTGCTCAGGGGGAAGAAAAAAACTCTCTCTGCATGCCGCCTACTCAAAGAGCGCTGCTCCACTCCATCAACTTTGCGTCCGACGAAATCCGTTTGGGCTCCGAGTCGGGGTTCGTAATCGAGCCATCTCGGACGTCGCGCTCAACTTGCGTCGTCATCTAAGTAGTCTCCCAATGAGCATACTTGAACGTTGGCTGAAGTTGAAACACCCGTCGTACCTTGACTTCGACGGGGCAGTTGTTCGTATTGCGGTCACAGTCCCGCGCCCCGCGCATCTTGGCGGAACGGACGAACGAGAAAAGGCTGTCGCAGTTGTACACCGTCTGCGCGTCGAGCTCCTGCCGCATAGCGTCGCGCTCGAGGAGCGTCACGAGCACCGTGATCGTGTACACGCGGCAAATGGAGAACTGCGGGAGGAGACTACCAGTGCGCGCGGTGAGCGACGCGAGGATGGTTTGCGGGAGGGAGGACTCACTGGTACGCCGTCTTCATCATGACAAAGTACTATAAATGGTAAATCAACCAAGTAAGAGATTAGCTAGACACACTGCGAACGTGGGAGCGCACCAATATGAGGTTCACGATGGCGATGATGGCGGTGGCGAAGCTGGTCTCCATCGAGAGGCGGATGAGCTTGGAGACGACGTCCTCGGTGCGCTTGGACACGACGGTGTCCGATGTGCGCTTGAAGCCGATAACGCCTTCCCGGTGCGTGCGGCGCAAGAGCGAGAAGGAGAGGGTCCCGGCGATGGTCAGGTCTGTCAGCGCCGTCTGTAATATATAGCTAGCCATTAGTGTGAAAGCACCTGTAATCTACTCGTGTGTACGCACCGAGACCAGCCAAAACGTGATCGGGATGGGGATCTTGGCGAGCTCGCTGAAGAGCTTGACCTGGAAGAACGAGACTGAGACCCTGGCGGAAATTTAATTCAGCGGTGTGCAACGCGCACTGGGCCCCGGGGGATACGCACGCGACGCCAGAACCGAAGGAGAGGAGGAGTACTGCATATAGCTGGAGGTGAGTGGGAGCGGACAAAACAACGTGGATGCCTGCACTCACACAACGCCAACAGCGCAAGGACCGGGCGCGAGTTGTTCGTCGTCCTCCAGCAACGCTCGGTGAAGAATAACTGCGCGATGAACCCGACGAGCGCCTAGCCCTTCAGCCCGTAGTTCTGTTTAAAAAATGCAGGAGGATTCAGCGCACCGTGACACCAGGCTCGCTCCACATGGTCCACGTCTGGCGGTCGAAGAACGCGAAGTTGCCGTAGTGGGTGACGGTGGTGCGGTAGAGGACATGTCTGCATACATCTGAGTCCCCCCAAAAAAATATTGAAGCGTGACGCACACATTCATAGCCTCCTCCAAGAAGTTGAGCACGAGGAGCGTCCCGACGAGTCCCCTGCGGACAGACATTGCTATCGTTATTGGCAAAACACGAGTAGGGACTCATTGGTATAATTTGCAGTCCCTGTCGCTGAAGCGGTGGTAGTAGCGGCGAGTCTGGAGGCATATGACACCGAAGAGCGCCTGCTGAATGTAAAGCCCAAGCACAAGCGCCCCGAGGGTCTGATTGATAACGGATTCCGGAGGGTTGGACATCTCAAAGGTGTGGGGGTTTGGGACAGGTTAAGAACGGTAGACGTGCCGGCACTTGATTATTTAAAGGCGGACTCGGTTCCCAGGGTTGATCAGAAAAAATGGAAGCGCTGCTGATCAGTCAGGGTCAACAACAGGGTCAACAACATTAGAGTTGGGTTTTCAAAGCTATTCACGTCCATCAGAATTTCTGCGCTGATTGTGCAGTCCACCATTCAATACAATCACACAATTCTCGAGCAAGGAACTGCGCTTCCCTGATGTGTTAAATCCAGGCATGAGCGAACGAAACATGCCGAGCTGCCGCTGTTTGGTCCGGTAAACAAAGCCAAAGCAGCACAGTGTTGGAATTAACGGTTAACCCTTAACTTAACTTAAGGGTTAAAATGGTGTTAATATTAACCCTTCACATCGATTCTTGACCACCTTAACTGTTAATTAACGGTTAATGATGGCATTCCCACGCTATTCCCATGCTTCTGAGGGCTTGTCTGGGGGACAAAAACAGAGGTGCAATGACCACAGCCAGTGGAATTTGGTTTTCTCTGTCCATGCCAAATTTCAAGCTTTTTGGGAGGATGCTGCTGACCTTTGATCTTCAACTCGCTGCGAAACATCAGCCGAGGGCAGTTGTTCCTGACTGCAGGGCCACTCAAATCAAGAGGCGTGTGTCAGGGAATCAACAGGAACTGAGGAGAAGTAGTAGCCCTCTACTGCTGTATTTTTTCTATGGGACAGTCATTTTTTTTTGTACCGTTAACTTCACCGTTAACTTGCGCTGTTAATTAACGGTTAATTAACCTTTAAGGCCTTAAGATGAAATTTTACCGTTATTAACCCCTTAAGTTCCAACACTGAAGCAGCACAGTGATAGCGATCGAAATAAGAAATCCACGTCCTTCTCTGCCGAACTCTCAGCGGTTCGTTTTCCGCCCTGCAATTGCAAACACCTAGATTGCGCGCCATTCCGCGAACCCTGTGCCGGACTCTGGTGTTGCGGCACAACACTTGTCCGCGTGTCCATGCGCCGCATTCGCTCCCTAGGCACCGGAACGACGACGATCGGCTGGAGACGGGAGATGATTTATTCTGAGACATATATGGCATGACTCTTACATGGAAACCGGCTAGAACACCGCAGGGTTGGGCCAAAGACCCCGAAGAAGTGTGTTCTATCTTTTCGGGCAAGGCTTGAACGCAAATGAGGGTGCTTCTTGAGAGCCGCACAAAAGCCAGCCTTTCACACGCATTGCCGCGCCACGCCGCGATCTCCTCGCCGTCATCTCCCCGCTCCCCTCCCATCTCGCAAGCGACTCGCTGTCGCTGTGCTTCTGCAGAGGACACAACTTTAGTAGCATAGGCATTAGGCCTGCTGCCCGAAAGCCTATGGATGGTGCGAGTGCCTAATTGATCAGCCATCAATCCTCAGATTTTGCACAAGTTCCTCCTTGAACAGCATTAAATATCCCTGAGTCCTAACACTAACCAACACTAGCCCCTAACCTCTAACCACCCAACTCTAACCAAAACCACTAACCCAGCAAAATTGGCACAGATGATGCGCCATCAGGTGTGCATCAAGCATCAAGTGCATCAAGTATCAATAGTGATGGCGCATCATCTGTGCCGATTTTGCCGGGTCAGTGGTTTGGTTAGAGTTTGGTGGTTAGAGGTTAGGGGCTAGTGTTGGTTAGTGTTAGGACTCAGGGATATTTAATGCTGTTCAAGAGGAACTTGTGCAAAATCTGAGGATTGATGGCTGATCAATTAGGCACTCGCACCATCCATAGGCTTTCGGGCAGCAGGCCTAATGCCTATGCTACTAAAGTTGTGTCCTCAGCAGAAGCACAGCGACAGCGAGTCGCTTGCGAGATGGGTGGGGAGCGGGGAGATGACGGGGAGGAGATCGCGCGTGGCGCGGCAATGCGTGTGAAAGGCTGGCTTTGTGCGGCTCTCAAGAAGTACCCTCATTTGCGTTCAAACCTTGCCCGAAAGATAGAACACACTTCTTCGGGTCTTTGGCCCAACCCTGCGGTGCTCTAGCCGGTTTCCATTGTTATCCGCATGTTGTGTTATCCCTGGAGAACCGCGGCCCGAGGCTGATGCTTTTTGCCGGTTCTCAGCGGTCGAGAACTCTTGCCTCTGCGCAATGCAAGACCTCACAGTTCTTTGCGATCCTTCATATTCTTGTCGCAGTTTTGTTAACCCGCTGGCAGCGAGATTAGAAAAGGGATGGATGCACTGAGAGCAAACTTTTCAGGGTCGTGGTTCGTTGAATGATCTTGACCCCGCCGAATTTCCGACACATGCCTAAATGAGCTGACACGTGTCGGGAATCGCTTGCAAATTTAGAAATTGCCTAAAACGTCTACGAGCGTCTACGGTGACATCGATTGAATGTACCTCGAGGCACGGAGACAAAGTTTCCCTGCGAGAAGTCAATATATTGAGTTGCAGGGCAAGCAACAACTTCGAAATTGAACCAGCCGGGTTACGGGTAAGCACTGCCACGACCCCAGCCTTGAATTCTTCAGCAGTTTTGTCGCTTCGACTCTACGTGCTTGCGCTTTGAGCTGAAATGTCGAAAGCGGAGCGGCCAATCATGTGCTTAGGCTGGTCCAAGATGCTCTGAACTTGGAGCACATCAAACTACTAGATTGTGGCGGCAGGCCGCAGAGCTCCAAAGTTTATGTCTGATCGCAATGGAATCTCAGTTTTCCAGAACGTCAAGAAATTGATATGTCGCGCCAGATGATCTCCAGATTCGAAGTCGTTGCATATAACCTTCCGTCTCGGGGTTTATTGGCGTTCTCTTCCTCTTCCGCTCTTCGACCTTTACTAGCTACTCTAGCCAGAATCTTTGCTACACTCGCTCATGTCGAGCCCACTCGACTCAACCTACGGCGTCTCGCTGGCGGCCCTCTTTTTGGAGACTATTTTGTATGGCATGGGCGTTCTTCAAGGTTGGATCTACTTTGCCGACCGCCCGGTCACCGACTCCCGCGTTACCAAAGCCCTGGTGGGTACTTCACGTCAAGTATGTCGCTACCGAGACTGACGATCTTCAGGTCCTTATTGTCTTGTGCGTTCATTCGCAACGAGAAGATCGAGCCTCTAACATTTTTCATAGAGCTCTGGAGACCATCCAAGTTGTCTTCTTCTTCCGGTCTTCGTACTTTCGTTTTGTCGAGCGTTTCGGCCAAATTCAAATCGATTTAATCTGGTAGGCCATCCTACTCGTTCTATTCCTACGTTGTTCTAACCCCAGCATCGTGTCTAGGGCTGATTCGGTATGTTCCCCTTGTGATGATTTGGTGAATATATAATTAAACGTTCCCGCCGTAGTTGCAGTTGCTTGCCGCCGTGAGTGTGTTCCCGCTTAACACTGCCTCTCCGCTTATCGCTCTTCCAGTATCTTTCTGCATTCACTGTCCAGATGTACACCAGCAGCTCAATTTTTTATCAGAACACGGCTGACCGTTGTTTTTCTGCAGTTACTTCGTCATTCGAATTCACAAGCGTGAGTGGCAGCCATCTTTGTCCTTTTTCGTTTTTTTTTGATCCGCGCCTCAGTAACCAAATGCGCGCCAAGCTCAGTCTTTTAGCTATCGGAATATACACGATTGCATGTTACGATCCTCCCACCACCTATTCGTTTGTTCATCATTTCTTTCAGCTTACGTTGGATGTCGTTCAAATTCGTATGTCTTTCCATCGCCTCATCAACGCTTTTATGAACGTTTGTAGTCGCTGGGATCGCGCAAACCATCCTTTCGTGAGTTCTCAATCCTCTTTTCCATTCATCCTCTCATTGACGCTTGCGATTCAGGTATGACCTGCGCTCCTTCGAAAAGCTCGGCGAAACCAAGGTATGAACGACACTTCCACTCACTTGAAGTTCCACCGATGTTTCTCCAGGCCGTCACCACCCTTCAAACTGCCGCTAGCCTAGCCTGCGATCTCCTCATTACCACCTATCTCTGTGTGTTCCTTGGGAGCAAGAAGGGCGAAATGATGAAGTGAGTTTACCTGATTCGTACGATCGCGGTCTCACCTTGGACAATAGAACCAACACGATGATGGACCTGCTTATCCGCGACGCCATTAACCGCGGCGCGCTGACCGCGCTGTCGTCGGGTGTCACAATGGTTTTGGTAAGTCATATCTCTCGCCGCCGTGCACCTGCTCACTTGGTTTCTCCCCAGTTCCTAGCGCTCCCGGACACGTTCTGGTTCTTCCTCGGCCTTGCCCCGAGTAGTAAACGTCAGTCTCGCCTCTTTTTTTACATACTCAGATTGCTCACGTCGCCCAGTCTACATGAACAGCATGCTCGCCACTCTCAACATGCGCAAGCGCACCCGCGAGAAACTCGACACTAACGACAAGGCATGGAACTCGATTCCCTTGGGTACTGTTCCGACGATCAACGGTCCCAAGAAGATTCAGGGCCACTCACCCATCGCAGCAGTCGATTTCGAAACAAACTCGGTAGGTTTTTGTTTAATCATGGCGTCGCCTTCTGAATCATTTAAAGATGGACATGCCGGACAAGATGGCGGATTTCCCCGAGGTGAAAGGAGTGTGAGGAGGCGGCTGGCAAAATAGGATACCACTATCTTGTATGTAGCGTGTCCGTCACATTCGAGACTGTTTTTTTTTGGAATACACATAGGGTTGTTACTCGACCCAGTTCCAGACCTTCTGGGAAGAGTGGTGGTCGGGCGAGAGGGCCATTGAGCCAGTTCGGCGTTGTGGTGGCTGGGGGATATTCCGCGACAATATAGAGTGAAGGGTGGGGGGTTAGGCATAGCTCAAAAGACGGTATCTTCCCAATTTTTCACTTCTACATTACTTGATCTGTCTAATTCAGCATAGGAGTGCGGTAATCCTCCGAGTCGAGTTCCGAGGAACCTTACAACTCAACAATCCACAAATCGGCAATCTCCTCTCGACGCATGCCAATCAAGCCCCAAGGAGTCAGAACTTCCAACCCCTTCGCAACACACCGCATAATTATATAGGCGTTGGCAGTATCTGCAAAAAACGGCATCTTCTCAATTTTTTACCTCTACATTACTTGATCTTTCTAATTCAGCATAGGAGTGCGGTAATCCTCCGAGTCGAGTTCCGAGGAACCTTACAACTCAACAATCCACAAATCGGCAATCTCTTCTCGATGCACGCCAATCAAGCCCCAAGGAGTCAGAACTTCCAACCCCTTCGCAACACACCGCATAATTATATAGTGTCGGCAGTATCTTGCTACCCAGTCGGCAAAAAAGTCCATTTAGCACCTACCGTTCCGTTTTGTGGACACTGGGCTTCATAGATTCTATTTTTCTTCTGAAGTAAAAGGCAGCGCACCCTGATAAACAGGCCTTTTCTTTTCCTTTGTGACTAGCTAGCTTCATCACTGCGCCACCATCACGAAGTACATCGGTACACATTGTCACCCGACCCAAAACCCATGGGCGAACTTTTCACTCCTGTATCGTCTTACGGTATTCCGTGATTTGCAAGATCCACGTTTGCAAGATCCGGATCCACGGCAACAATATTTTTAATTTTTAATTGGAGAGCACAAATTCAACCTCTTGTCTCTCCCCAGCTTCTGAACCTGATCCCAACGACTTCCTTCGAACATTTCATACCTGAAATTGTGGATACCGGAGGCAATTCATCCTTGTTGATCTCACATCGCTTACACTATTACGACCATCGCACGAAGAACTCGCGTCAGAAAAAAATTGCGGATCGAGCCGGGCATGGAGCGGGCATTGCCGACCTAACCGACGCGCGAACTTTTCATTCTTGTACGTCTTTACGAGATCCTTTCACTCCCGTGTCGTCTTACGGTATTCCGTGATTTGCAAGATCCATGTTTGCAAGATCCATGGCAACAATATTTTTAATTTTTAATTGGAGAGCACAAATTCAGCCTCTTGTCTCTCCCCAGCTTCTGAACCTGCTCCCAATGACTTCCTTCAAACATTTCATACCTGACATTGTGTATATCGGAGGTAATTCACCCTTGTTGATCTCACTTCGTCGGAAAAAAATCGTGGATCGAGCCGGGCATGGAGCGGGCATTGCCGACCTAACCGACGCGTGAGCTTTTCACTCTTGTACGTCTTTACGAGATCCACGGCAACAATTTAATTTTTTTAACTACAGAGCACCACTTAATTTTAATCTGCCTTGTACTCGTTCGCCCTTACTCACATTGGCCAACCTCCAGCTTGTCCCCCTCCCTCTCCCCAGCGAACCTGTGCCCAACCGCTTTCCTTCGAACTCATAGTTGATCGTTCCTTACATCGTCAATCGAAATTGCAACAGTCTTTTTGATCCCACAAGGTTGTTGCTTAGAAGACTTTCGGTAAATTCTTAGTCCAAGGTTTATGTACGCGCCTGCGGCACCGGTTGAATTCTTGCGACCATCACATGAAGAAATCACGTCTGAAAAAAAAAAACGGATCGAGCCAGGGCGGGCATGGTGTGGAAACAAGATCTCATTCAAAAAATGTATGTACCACTGGAAATAGAAATATTCTAAAGTTTGGAGCGTCTGGAAGCGCGGCGATATCAGCATCGTCAGGTTGGCCAAGAGAAAAGAAAACTTACACTGAAACGGAGGATTTGATGGACTTGGTGGACATCGAGGGCGGGCATAACATCGCCCAGGCCCTTTCAATACCAGGGTTCCACGATCGTGTGAGGCAGCCCCCGCGTTGCATCCGCGCTTGCTCTTTGCCTTCACTCACCGCTGCCCCAGTCGTCAGCCCTGTTGAGAAGCACACCGCTACCTTGCTTTATCTCATCTCCAGTATGAAGCGTATTCGCAAGCTGTTGAGGCGCAGATCGAAGTCTCCGTCCGCTACGGGCAGCCCCCTATCTGCGCGAGCGTCATCGGCGCCGCCGTCGACAACGTTGTCCCACTCGCCGCCGCCGCCGTTACTTACGATGTTGACTGGCCCGGTGTCACCGCCGGCACCGCTGGCAGAGGAACTGCGGTCATCGCCGGGCCAGACGGCACGGACAAACCCGAAGGAAGTCTTCAAGGCCGTGCGCGATGCCTCCGATCTCTGCCCCCCCCCAAGACGGCTCTCAGTGCAGTCATCTCGATCATGGACTCCATAGATGTGCGTTGTGTCTCTGGATCCCTTTTTGATGCGCAGAGGCATGCAATGGGATCTATATCCCCCACTCCATCAGTCTTCAACTCCTGTAAAGGACCACCATCCGAGCGTGAAGACCACAACCCGATGATCTTTATATTAAATGACCCTTTGGCGCTCCGAGTCCAGCACTTGGCATGGTCCCCCTCAATAGGTAAGGCTTCAATTCTGAATATATTCCAGGATTTTATTTCCTCAATACCTGGGACCAACAGCGGCCGAGCCAACGCATGCCGCCTATATTAATTTCGGAGGCACAATGAGACACCAAGTTTCGGAGGTCCCACAAATTGGAAAAACACGATTCGGGGCATTACAGGTTGATTCCAGGACGGTCTGGTGTCATTTTGGGGAAGTTGATTTTTCGTTGAAAAACATCTGGTTTGGGGAAAGTTCGATGGATAAGTATCACTGAACTAGGGTCAACTTTCCATCGTACTTCAGTGGATCGAACCCGGTCCATACCATTCGCAGAGTGTACGATAGCAAATTAGGTGAATGTAGTCACTAGACTCCAAACGGGGCCTCTAATGGTTTCCAGGGTTGGCTATATATTTTTCACAGGACCTTCTTTAGTCCAGGGAAGGGCAGAACATCGACACGAGCACACTGTTTGGTTGTGTTTCATTGGCAAAAATATTGTTGGCAGTCCGAACCGGCGCCTATTCGGCGCTTCGAAGGCCCTGGCCTCAAAGCTTTTTTTTTTTTTGACGATGTGTCATTATATTTGACAATAAAAACCGGTTTATAAACACTTGTTTATGAACTTGGTTACAAACCAGGAATGTCCCGTTCTCTTTATGGGTTTGTTCCCACGAACAGTCGCCTACTTTCATTCTTGTTAACACTGGGGTTCATTCTTATAGATTTCCTCCGTCGAGCGCCCGTCCAATGACCCATCCGTGCGAGATGTATCCCCATCCACCGATGGAGGTAAGGTACGCAGGCGTCTACATTATATGTTAGGTCACCTCAAATAACTCATATCCCTGCCGACATAGCGTCTGGGGCAGTTGAATGTTAGAAATATTGTAGGTATAGGTCGCCGATTCTTAGTGCATTTATTCCATTCACTGATAACGAAACCAGTTGCCACTGATTGAGCCTGCGGGCCACCATGGCGTTTTTAATATTTTATATGTCAATTGACTAACATTTACTTACAGGGCATGCTCTACACCAATAAAGCGACAGCTCCGGCCTCCATCGCGCATGGCTGTCACCTCAGACGTGAATTCCATTCTTTCTTCAAGGCAGGTATTACCCTTACTTATCTCATGCCAATTCATTCTCAATTTCACCTGATTGCATTCTATTCAAGGAGCAACGACGACTATCTGGTGTGCCATAACTGGAATCTGGGCTTTTCCGAGGAACCGTGCACCCATCGTCGTATGCATGGCACCTGTAGTGAATGCGGGAAATTCCACAGAGCCAAAGAACATGAGAAATGTCTCCCCACCCTCCAATCTGGACGCAGTAAGGGCGGAAACAACGCAGAGGGCCTTTCAGGCGGCGCAGGGCCCTAGGCCGTTCTCATCCGGCGCTAAAGGACGGCGCACGAAGCCTTCCCTGATTCGGACGATACCCATATGCCTAAATGTCGACGCGGTTTTTTGTGGTCTTCATCTCCCTTGAATAATATATCTCCTGCTGCTCTGTACACCGAGACCGCACCTCCTCTACCTTCGCCGCCGGCTCATCTCGTCAACGACCCAATAATACAAGCGTCGCTTCACGCTATGAAAGATCACATCAAAGTCGATACCTCTTTCAACGTCGACCGGTTCGAGAACCTTCTTGCGGACCATCCTAATCAGCCCTTCGTCAAGTCCTTAATGACCGGGTTGCGCGAAGGCTTCTGGCCTTTCCATGATGGAGAGTACAAGGTGGAACTCGAAGTATTTGGCGAGAACTTCGCGACGGATCCCGCCGATCTCGATGCCATTCGAGCGTACCGCGATAAAGAAATGAGTGCCGCGCACTGTCAGGTCCTCTGCCTGATAATGAGCTCCTTCCTGGGATGAGAATGTCTCCCATGTTTGTCGACTCGGGTTGGCGGTGCTGTCGAATCAATTGCGGGCAACTCCCCGAATCAATGGCAAGACACGTTATTTGCCATTGTGCCGACCAAACGTGACCGTATGGGGACCTGAGTTCTCGTACGTATTCATTTTCAATTTATTGAGCGTCTTCCCTCATTTCTCAGTTCTTAGCCTTCCCGGAGGCCTTTTGGTTTGTCCTTCTTTTTTACGAATGTTCCAAGCTTCCATTGCGGAATTATCAGAATCTTACAGGACGGGGCGCGCAGACTAGCGGCTCTCCGCGGGGAGGCCTTTTTTTTTTTTTTTTTTTTTGCACGTTGGTTGCCAGCCAACTGGCGGACAGGCGCTTCTGGTGTTATGGTTGGCGAGCGCGTGGAGCATATCGCGAGTTAATAATCAGGTCTGATCCCAGACGACAATTATCTCACTATGTTTGATGAGGGCGGCGATAACCTCCCATTTTGGCCTTGAACCACGCCCCGAGACCATGAGTAGGCAATATAAGATCATTACGCAGCAGGAATTCCGGTTTCCCACTGCGGTGCAAGGCCCGCAGTGCGGCGGGGGCGGTTGGGTGGTGGAAAGTTTTGGGGTGAAAGGAAAACGTACGTTATGCTTGTTATTCTTTTGACATCTTCCATTTTTTCTGCCAGCACGGGGAACACAGTTTTGCCGACGGCCTTGCCACGCCGTAGGACGAGAGAGATGTCTGGGGAGACGGGGGGAATTCAAGTAATTCAAGTTGAGAAGAGAGAAAAAAGAGATATGAAGGCATTGCGCCAGGGAACTGTGGCGGGAAGGTGGCCTTCAAAAAGAGCCCAGGACACAAAGAATGAGCCACAAAGTTTGAAAATGGTCAAGGGGGCACATACCGATGCTCCGGTAATGCCTTCGGAGTCGTAGAAAGTTGCCCGTGATATAATGACTCCACAGCACCGAACAAAAAGCTGCTCGTTGTGAGTCCAGCTGCGTGAGAGCTTCCCTTTGACCGCATCGTTGTCTCGGATGCACCGGTTGATGAGTTGGCATAGAACATCATTCTCCAAGTCACAGACGTCGGCGTAGCCCTGTCGGTCATAGCCTTTTGCGCTTGTTGGAGGTGTTCACGAAGGTGTTCCTTCGCCTCCTCCATCTCTTCCTCGTTGAATGGTTCTGAGAAGATGCGCTCTGCTGTTTGATCAGTCGTTCGATCCGGTATCGCGGCTGCTAGTGTCTGATTGTAATTCAGCCTTGCTTGGCCAAAAGACGCCGGTACCGGTACCACGGGATTCATGCGAGCCACGAAGACATCCTTCAAAGTTTCAGCAGAGAAACCTGAGACCACACGTTTCGGGTTCATGATATCTTTGGCAACTTTCCAGAATTTCTGAGTCTGCCTCTAGGAGTTTCTTGCGATGTTCGAGTTGCAGCGCGAGTGACGCGGGCCGCATCGGGGAATCGTGGAGTCAGCAAATGATGTACGCGTGGAGCACACCTCGGAACGGTGACGGATTCCCGATTCCAATCAATTCCAACCTATTGAGAGGATGTGACGATATGAATATTCAGATGCGAGCATATGTAGACGGCGGGAGAGACGGGGGAGTGGGAACAGATGAGGAAGGCGAATAGAGCAGCAACTTGTTCTAAAGCCCAGTCTTGAGATGCATTCCAGGCGTTGATTGTTGGTAGAACTTTGCATTGCATTGTCCGAGTCTCGACTCATCGGTCTTGACACTCGGCAGATATTGCGGATGGCTTCATTTGTGCAAAGACGGGAGCGCGGGACGAGAAAGGGAGGAGAGCTGCTGGATGCGGCAATGAAGGGGGGGGGGGGGGCGGGGGGGGGGGGGGAGCATGAGCAAGCTTTGAGCGCTGAGACTGAGGAATTCAGCATCGTATAGTTCTTCGAGTTGCTGCTCGCTGTGTTTTGCGCATGCTCGGAGCTTGATCCATCCGACGAAGGCCATTCAGCAGCTTATTGAGGGGAGAGGACAGCTTCAGCGCGATGAAAGAGCCTGATATTTGCCGTCTCTTGCTAATGAAAATATGGCCGAAAAGGGCGACCGAATCCGGTGTGGCGGAGGGAGACGATGGAAGAAGGGAAGAAGGAGGCGACGGAAAATGAACATCCTTTTTGAACGGAAGCTGAGCGGCTGATCGGGGAGGTTGAAAATAACCGAATGGAGCGTCCAGCAACTTGGACCGAAGCTAATCCCTGATGCACCGGTTAGCTGGAGAACCCCGAAAATAAATTGGGAAATGTGAAGCACATAAGGAAGCGGCTGGCGGAGAGTGGGAAAAAAAGAAGAACATAAACAGGTGCAATCTGACTCGATGCGGCCGTGAACAGTCGTGAAAGTACGGCGGGATGGACGGAGCGAGTGGGCGATGCGATATGGGAGTGAAGAGAGCCGCCCTTTTGAGCGGACATTAAGTGGGTGATCGGCGAGGTTGCAAATAGATTTATCTGATGCACCCCAGAAATAGAAAGGAAATGGGATGCACATACGGGAACTGCCGGGAGAGTGAGAAAAATGGAAGCATACAAACAGGGCCCGATCTCGTTATCAGACCCACTGTCAACAACACGTGAGCCCCCCCCCCCCCCACCAAATATTTGGACATGATTTGGGCACAAACAAACCACTGATCACCACGCGCCACCGCGCCTACGACGCGTCCACGACGCGTCCTGCCGGTTCAACCTGCCTAAACACCCTCCATTGGTGCACCACTAGAACTTAGAACTAGTTGTGTCGCGCCGCAGTGAAAATTATTTGTTAATTTACTCCCGGATGGGGGATCTGGTCCATAATTTTGAAGCTTGCTACTAATACTTAGATTGAGGCTCTACAGCCGCCATTTTATTTGTATACTCAAAACTACCCCCTGCCTTATATTGCATCGAATGACTGTGTCGCATCGAGGATTCCAAACGGGGAAATAGTCGGCAATCAGCCGTGCACGTGTCGTTGGCAGTGGGCCAGATCCAGAGATCGGGCGCCCCTTGATACCGGTATTTCAGGCCGTCCAGAATATGTCCAAGTCCATCATATTAAAAATCTAGATCAATCGGAGCAAAATAGGTCCCATGGGACGTGTCCTCCTCTCAACCGCTGAAAAACACGAGAGCCTCTATAAGTTTCGTTTTGCATCTATTTTTAGATTGGTGACCTGCAATGATGGGTTTTGGCTACATCAACCACATTTATGGTTTATGCACAGAGAAGAGGATTAATCAGATTATGGATCTCCCATCTTGATTTTCAGCACCTGGCAAAATATGTGGAATATGCTCGTGGTCGAGAATGGTGTTTGTGACGTTTGGGCGGTTTTCTGATCCGCCAACAATATTGGTCATTGTGGCGCAACAATGTTTCTCTGTTAAAATTCTTGAAAAGTTGTGAGAAGGGGCATTGGCTTCCCATCTGTATTTATGGCACCTCACAAAATATGTGGAATATGCTGGTGGTCAAGAATGGTGCTTGCGACGTTCGGGCGGTTTTGGATCCGTCAACAATAGCGTGGCACAACATTCTTTCTCGGTTAAAGTTCTTGAAAAGTTGTGAGAAGGAGCTTTGGCTTCCCATCTTCATTTTCAGCACCTCGCAAAATATGTGGAATATGCTCGTGGTCAAGAATGGTGCTTGCGACGTTTGGGCGGTTTTTTGATCTGCCAACAATATTAGTTATATTAGTTGGGGCGGCGCAACATTTTTCTGGGTTAAAATTCTTGAAAAGTCGTGAGAAGGGGCCTCAGCTTCCCATCTTGATTTTCAGCACCTCGCAAAATATGTGGAATATGCTCGTGGTCGAGAATGGCATTTGCGACGTTTGGGTGGTTTTCTGATCCGCCAACAATATTGGTCATTGTGGCGCAACAATGTTTCTCTGTTAAAATTCTTGAAAAGTCATGAGAAGGGGCATTGGCTTCCCATCTATATTTGCGGCACCTCAAAAAATATGTGGAATATGCTCGTGGTTGAGAATGGCGCTTGCGATGTTCGGACGGTTTTTGATCTGCCAACAATATTGGTCGGTGTGACACAACAATTCTTCTGGGTTAAAGGCTGTGAAAAGTTGTGAGAAGGGGCATTGGCCTCCCATCTGTATTTCCGGCACCTCACAAAATATGTGGAATCTGCTGGTGGTCGAGAATGGTGTTTGTGACGTTTGGATGGTTTTTTGATCCGCCAACAATATTGGTTGGCGGGGCACAACATTTTTTCTGGGTTCAAATTCTTGAAAAGTTGTGAGAAGGAGCCCTTAAGAATAGACCTACTGTTTCCTGTGAACAATTGTAAAGAAATTATGAGTAGGAAATAATCTTGACAGTCTTGTCGCGTCGCGTCCCGACACGGAACGACCACGTGATCGATAGGTGATATGATCGGCATGCAGCGCTAGCTACAAATTGAAAGTGGACAGAAAAGTATATAGAGTATACGTAGGGTAACCAGCCTGTGCTGGTTACCTTGCTGGTTACCCCTGCGTAGCATAGCCGAGGTCACCACCGGAATATACGTGTTTACCCAACGGTGATCGGAAAACCGGCTCCGAGCGCAGCCGCAGCAGACACGGCATGAGAGGACACAGAGAGCTCGACGGAAGTAGAAATTGATGGAAGAAGGCGGAAAGATGGACAAAAGAGGTTAAATGAAGCGGGGAAGTCCGAGCGCCGGTGCGTGCCAATCAGACGGAGTTTAAAAAGCTTCAGACGCTGGACCTGATTACCCCAAAGCAGAGGCGGCCTCACACTCCCTTCAACCCAATTCAACTTGGAAGGTCCATATCGAGAATTGACTTGAGTTGCTGCGTGGCCGGTTCCTCCCTCATGGGCCGAGATGGTGGAGTTAAAAGGGCTTCGGAATGCCTTGAGCGCTAAGATACCGGGCACTCAATAGTCGACCGAGAGTGCTGATTGACGGGCGTTTCCAAAGTTTCGGGTTCAAAGGTCCATAAGCGGAGTTTAAAGGCTTCAGCCGGACACCCGTAATTTTATAAAGAGGGAGAAAAGAGGGAGATAACCGTGAATACTATAGCCCTGCTAGAACAGGCAAGACTGCGCAAAGCGGCGACTCTGACAATCTAACTACTATGAGGCTATTCTCACATGTCCAAGCTTCCGTACTATCACCAAAAAGAATGGCCACACCATTTCAGGACTTGGTGTACAGTTTAGCGTCTGTGGCTTCCGGACGCCTTATCTCAAAAACATAATATGCAAACTACTAGCCGTTGCCCATGTCTTTGCCACAGATGTAATAATTTTTCAGGGAATGATTTGTAAATAGAATTGACTTAGCAAAAATACATTTATCGGTCCCCAAAAATTACTATTTTTGACCACCTAGCTGGCCACCTAGGCATTCACGCCTCATCCTCAATCTGTGCACTCGTCCAATGCAAACCAAACTATGTCAGAATGAAAGCAGGTATCCTACGAAGAGTTAAACACTACCCCTACCAAAATATCTGAAGATTTGGTGTCACAGTGAATTTCTTTCGGGCAGCAGTCCAACATGGCCAAATAACAGGCTAGCTGGCCACCCCGCCAAATCACGCCGCGAGGGTTGAAATAGGGCCCCGGATCCATCGGGATTTATAGTTAGAGGATAGAAGGAGTATTTGAATTCATCTCACTCCACATGCAACCCATGTAAGGGGTATAAATGCCTGCTCTTGGGAGGGGGGGAGGACCGGAAACAAGGACCCCAGAGCAACGGAGCGTGTAATGGAAGATAGAACCACATTGTGGCCCAAATCAATATTCAGATAGCTTAGTAGGAAGGTTTAAGACGTATCCGAATGCATAACTCCGTAACCAGGTGCTGACAGCTCTCCAAGAAAATCCGATTGTTGGTAGCACCGAAATTGCGTGGTTTGAGGTAAAGCACCGCAGTAAGAACGAAGTCAAATAGATAAAATTTCAACGGACCTTTGAGATGCAGGTATTGGACATCCGGAGGTCTCATTTCAAGTTCCAAACCGGCAGCACCACGGTGTCGTCTCATCCGAGGTTGGCCAGTTTGAGCCACTCAAAAATTCTTCGCAACAGCGGAGAGGATTGGGGCCTATCAGCGTTGGATAGAGGTTCAGATGAATCCCCCATATTAGGGGAACAGAACGAGCCCATGAAGTCCCAGAACGGCGAAGAATTGGTGGAGAGACGGCCAGGACGAGAAAGCCAAGCCGCGTGGGCGTAAGGAACTGATGTTCACACACTCCGGACCTCGATCCGACATGCCATGACTTTCGATCAACCCATCACTCTCACTCTAAATTTGGTTCAGACCTCCGTTATAGTTCCTACTTCCATGCCCCATTACGCCCGGCCGTGAATATCAAGTCTAGGTTTGCTAGCCTCCAAGTGGCCAGCTAGGCAGGGTGGCCAGCTAGGTGGTCCAAAATAGTAAGAGTCTGTGTCGAATTGAACGAAATTATGCGGTAGTGTGCTTACATTGAGTCCGAAAAAGTATCGGATCACCATATTTAAAACCTTGGAGGTTCTACTGGGTCAAATGCCAAACATGCACCATGATCGCCCAGCCACACCGGCGTTCGCCGGTCGATATTGAATAAATCGCCGAAAATACTGAAAAATCGCTCTAAACTCCATTTGAAAATCCCAGAGGCAAGAAAGCATGTCTGTAATCATGACCCGCATCTTACTGTGGTGTTCTAGGAGGTATTCAAGGGCCAGTAAAAACCACATCAAATCTTCGTTACTGAGCGGAGTTTCAATTCCGCCTCAATTGGGAAGGCGCACCTGACTGGAAAGAGGGTGCTCTCCAGCGGAACAGTGAGGCAAACGGTGACAGTATTTTTTATAAGGTATGTCCTACCAAGTGAATTCAACCTTTCCTAATGGAATATGATAGCTCGAAAACCATTTACATGCCTATCATCTAAAATGGCTCCGTTCTGTAAATGAGAAAAGCACACTTTCCCAAATATTGCCAAGAGTAGAGGCACTACACCGGAAATTGTGTAGCAATAATTGTGTGTCGGAAGCTTATGCAGTACCTGCAATCTCGCTCTCACGCATTAGTCCTGACCTAACTGGATTCTTACTAGCGAGTCGACCAGAGCCTCGAGGTGACTTCCCTGCGCCTGGACCACCCCAACAAGGTCTACCAGACCCTAAACCACCTGCCAGTATGTATCGATAACTAATGTTGCCGCGACTCAAGTCGATCAAAACAAACTTTGTGTATAGCCACGTCACATCCGCACAAAAGGCAAAAAAATTATCAGAAATGAAGAGGGCTAGCATAGGTCCAGAATATATCCAAACTTCTTGGTAATTGGATCTTTGGTTGTGGAGATATATTGTCGACTCGGGTTGACTCGAAGTCGAGTCAACCCGAGTTGACGCTATTTCTCATGAATGACACGGTAAAATCGGGAACCCTTGGTTCATTGAAATTATATGTACTGTAGGAACGGGTTGAGACTCTGGAAATATATTGTAGTTTAATTCCATTTCCGACAGAATTGCCGCCAAGTGGCCTGGTCCTCGTTGGAGATCAGTGTCAGCGGATCCATCCCCTTCTCGCGAGCCTTATCCCATAGAGCTCGGTTATCACTGTACGTCTGGCTCTTATAATCAACACCAAAAATACGGTGGAAATCGGCGGCACGGGACCTGGTCGTGCCTCCGCATTGGTCCAACAGTATGAAGCCTGCCGCCATGTCTCGAGCAAACTTGTACGGCCAGCCGGTTTACAACGTGCCTCCAGTGGCCGTGCTTAATAGTAGACGTACCGGTCTGCGGAGGCGTTAACGAGTAAGCATTGACCTGAACGAATGTCTCGGACCTGAAGGGCCGAACACAACTTCGTGAAGGCCAGTAAAGACCGCTAACGGTTGTGGACGTTCATGAAAGACAGTACAAATGTGAACACCGCAGGGAGTCCTTAACGTGCTGGGGATTCCTGAAGTACCTCTGCGGGGACGTGAACGATATTGAACATCGTGAAGTGGATCCCGTAGCGTCAAGGGCATGGCCAGCGTTCACGTACGCAGGGGGTCCGTTAAGGAACGGACCGCTCACGAACGGTGAGAGGAATCATAAAGGTCCTGAGAGTTCCCGTAGGGCATGTAGTGTCGTGAAGGGTTGCTCAATGTCATTCACGTATTGGAAACCGTCTTGAACGCTTGGAACCCTAACCCAGCTTAACGTGGAAGAAAGCACCTGAATGCCGGTTTCGTTGATGAAGCTGAACCAGATGTCGTGAAGGACCTGTACACATTCACCTGAAGGTCATAGAGAGAACGTAAACGACAAGAGATATCGGAGAAGGCAAGCACCGTGTGGCCTTAAAGTGGAGGAGGGGCCCTTCACGACCCCATCACGGCGGATCCGCCGGTGATGGCCTACACCCTCGATGTTCATGATTCGAGACCAAATCCTGGCTCTGTTGCATTATTTTTCGCCACCATTGTACCCGGTGGGTGTCCTCACTGTGGGGAGAGGTTTGCATCAGCCCGACTGTACGGATACAGTCAGGCCGACAGTGTCAATGCATCAAGCTGACCGTCGGACCCAGGCAGCCTGATTGTATCCTTACAATCAGGCTGCCTGAGTTTTGGCAGATTTTGTTGGGCAGGTTGATTGAGTCGCACAATCAGCTGGATTGAGTTCAGTCAAGCAGGTTGATTAGAGCAGCTCAGCCATGCTGATTGTCCATGCAGCCAAGTAGAGAGGTCCAAATAATCATATTACTGGTACATAAATACAAGTCTCCGTGCTGATCTACCGTTCCGGGCAAGTCCTAGCGCACATCAAAGGCCTGCTCGACGAGGTTAGATCTTAACTTAATCAAGTGACGGGTCCACAACTCACCGCTGGTAGGTGAGGAGGAGACGGGATGTTGACGCGCTCATATGAAGCACGCCTTGGGTTGCAGCACTACAAGTTGAGAGTGTACGTAACTCAGTTTTGCAGTAAATAAAAATCCGTTCTTACAGATCTTCTTGGACGTTGAAATCCCTTCCGCGGAGTACGACCAAATTACCGGTTATGTTATTTGGCTCAAATGATCCTCCGATTTACAATGTGCATCCCATTCGGGTTTTGTGCACCGAGCTTTAAACTTCTTCTGTCATTGAGTTACGAGAGTTCCCGCACCGGTTACACCTCACACGGGGTGTCGAAATGTATGCCACCTTTCTGGCAATTTTCTGACTATACTAAAACGGTGCAGAGTGTTGGCACGACCTCCTCGCCATTTTCCGGCGCATTGAAGAGGAATCGTTTCGGCGTTTATTCGGCATGGTTCATCTTTCCCTCACATTGTTGGCCTCGCCATTGCCACTCTCCTGCCTGCTCCCTCCTTGAGGCCTTGAGAGGGACTATTCAGTCAAGACCACGAACTCAGCGCAACCTCTCTCTAGACCTCGAAGAATCTGCTCGAAGTCTTGCCCAAAATAGAGAGTTTGCGCAGAAGCCATATGAGCGACGTCATGGCTTTCGGGCCGTGCGCGTCATATGGCTCTGCACGCCAAAATATGACGCAAATGCAGTGCAAATGGCTTTTGGAACCATTTGCCTGCCAAATTTGCGCACGGTCCGAAAGCCATGACGTGGGTCATATGGCTGGTGCGCAAACAGGTTAATCTCGACAAAATCTCAAGCCGAAGATGTCGGCAAGCCCTCAAGATAATCTCAAACTACCCAATAACCGAACCTCTCTCCAGCCTGCTGATGGATTTGCTACTGGTCAAAAAGCTCTATTTGACGATGGGAGCTGCTTGATCGACATGGGAATTTAGTGCATTTTGCATTCAAATTCATCCCTCTATTCCATCAGCTGAGAACGCGTCTTTAGGTATTCCGGTGCAGATCAACAGTCTTCCACCGGCCAACACCGGGCCGAGATCAAAAGCGCGAAATCTCGGCCAGAAAATAATAATTTTGGCTTTCCAAGTTCTGCTCCGGGGGATCTTTAAAGGACCTTATCCCGGTACTATTTACACATTCCAATCGAAAGTTGAGGAAAAACTGAGGGACTAGTAGCGATTAACTTGTCACGAAGTTGTGTTCGCAACCATAATAGATGTTCAAGGTCTTAGTAAATCGAAAAAAGGAAATCAGGGAATTCAATGAGATTCAAACCACTGATCTTCATGCAGAACTTGGTCAAATTCATGCTTCCTTGAGCCGTTTTCTCCGGGGACTTGGTACGAAAGGACAGGCACGCGAAGGTCTTATTCAATGAGTGAGCGGCTATTTTATCGTGCGCAACGAATGGCTGTTGGCTGATGAATGTCGTCGTACTTACTCATCGTGATTTACGGTCCTCTAGTGTTAGAATGAAGGTATTCACGCAAATGCACCGCAAGAAAAAATTCCTGACCCCATCAGGACACATTTGGGTGAAATGAATGATTTTAGGATTCCCGTGGGTGGAAATGCGGCAAGGACTTGGTGCCCGTGCATGATTCATACGTGACTTGATTCAGTCAAAATTACGCCAGGTATAGAAGCCGTTCGGGGCATTGAGCTATTTGGTGTGCACGGCAAAAAAAGCCATCAGATGCCTCGAATGGCTCCTCCGCAGACTCTCTAATTACATCCCCATTGAACCGTACAGGATGTCAAGTCACGTGCTTCAAAAATGTGGACTATGGAAAAGGTAGAAAATAGGGTCACTTGGTTCAAAATGTAAACCAGGTAACCAGTAATTGCGCTCTGGAAAGCGCAATAGTGCCTCCGAGCGCGATCTGAGGCGCTCATCGTGCGCATGTGTTGGAATGCTCACGGGAGGCTCAGGACTGCTGGCAGGAGCTAGAGAAGATGGATGAGTAGGGACGAGAAGTCAGAGCGAAGGTGACAGGGGAGGCAAAAACTAGGAGAATCAGGGTTTGCCAACGAAATTGACAATACCCGCGAAGGATCGGCTTCGCGTCTCTTGGGCCAGAACAGAGATCCATCGGTAGGGCGAGCATCACTGACTAGACAAAAAGAGATTGTGCCAGTGGCCAGGCCACACAGCTCAATCTGATTCCCCAGAACCCAAACAGACGTCACAACTTCGCAGGTTGCGACTTGCAATCCCCCAGAACCCAAACAGAAGTTGCAAGTTGGCAGGTTGCAATGACCTTGATCCCCCAGAACCCAAACAGAGGTCGCAACTTGGCAGGTTGCAACATCCTTGATCCCCCAGAACCCAAACAGAAGTCACAACTTGGCAGGTTGCAACTCTTATCCCCCAGAACCCAAACATAAGTCGCAACTTGGCAGGTTGCAATGACCTTGATCCCCCAGAACCCAAACAGCCAAGTTGCGACTCTTATCCCCCAGAACCCAAACATCAGTCGCAACTTGGCAGGTTGCAACGACCTTGATCCCCCAGAACCCAAACAGCCAAGTTGCGACTCTTATCCCCCAGAACCCAAACAGAAGTCGCAACTTGGCAGGTTGCGACTCCTATCCCCCAGAACCCAAACAGAGGTCGCAACTTGGCAGGTTGCAACGTCCTTGATCCCCCAGAACCCAAACAGAAGTCGCAACTTGGCAGGTTGCGACTCTTATTCTCCAGAACCCAAACATCAGTTGCAACTTGGCAGGTTGCAACTCTTATCCCTCAGAACCCAAACATAGGTCGCAACTTGGCAGGTCCAGATGATGGATCCTATGGTGAATGAATGAAGAGAGGAACAGGAGGAACAGGAGGAACAGGGAAGAGTATTGGTCCGTTACCACGCCGCACACTGGGCTCGTTCACCTGGAAGAAAATGCGTGAATTTCTGGATCGCAATAATAGCCCCACACCGTTGTTCCAATGATTTAATGTTCGAAAGCCACCAGGGTCCGCGGGAAGGTGCGAATCATAAGTGAGAAGAGAGAAAGGGCAAAATAGTACCTGACCCTGACTACTCTCAGAGAATTTTGACAAGAGAGAAAACCACGCTCTGCTAATGCCCAATCACGGTGCATTATGTCTGAACAGTATGAGCAGTGGCTGATCAGACCTCAGTCAGGGACTGCCATGTGGCTTTGTGACGGAACAAGAGCAGAGGGGCAGGTCAATGAAAGAAAATGCGATGAAAAGGAAAAGAGGCAAGAAAACAAGGCCCAAATTGGCATACATGGAGGATGAGATGCAGAGGCCAAATCGACATGCACAGAGAGGGGATGCAGAGGCCAAATCGGCGTGCATGGAGGATGGGATGCAGAGGCCAAATCAGCATGCATGGAGGAGGGGATGCAGAGGTCAAATCGACATGCAGAGAGGGGGATGCAGAGGCCAAATCGGCATGCATGGAGGATGGGATGCAGAGGCCAAATCAGCATGCATGGAGGAGGGGATGCAGAGGTCAAATCGACATGCAGAGAAGGGGGATGCAGAGGCCAAATCGGTGTGCATGGAGGATGGGATGCAGAGACCAAATCGGCATGCACAGAGTAGAGGATGCATATGTAGACCCCTTCCCGCTGCAGGAATGGTCAGGCTTATATACATCTTCGGCAGAAACCCAGGTCCGGCCCCGCTGCGGGCTTCGGGGTCATGTCCCGTTCCCCGCTTGTGGCCATTTTCCCGACTGTTTGTCCTTATTGTATTACAAATAGACGTAGGCTCCAGAAACAACATGCAGCCTGGCGCGCCGGCAATGACGTCCGCAAACGCCACGCTCGGTGGCGCTTATGTTGTCGACAGTGAGGGATGCCCAGAAGGGAGAATGGCAGTTACGAGTAATTATAATAAGGGATCGTCCATTTAAGAAAAGTTGTAGGGAGAATTTGGAGCCCATGCTCTAAATGTTAGGATCTCTATCGATTGCCTCATGACGAACAAGTCGAAGTACAGCAAGAAATGGCTGAAGAAGTCTCTAGTGCTCCGAACCTGGGCCATGGTGCTCAAAGACGAAGACAGACTCTCTGATGACTGGACTAGGGAGGCGGGGTTTTAGTGGGTATCGGTTAGAAGTGATGAAAGGCTGGCCTTCGAGACCAGCCTGGAGCTCCTAACTCTGGGTCCCACACATGTACATGCATAAAGCATTTCCGCGGGTGGCTGTCCGGCAAGGTTGAAAGATTGTGGTCCATGGCACGGCCTCGTGTACGGTTTCATGATGTTGATTTCAAAGGTTTTGACTCGATATTCATCATTGAGGCGATGCAGCGCAACCCCTTGGAAAGGGTCGTCGAGGCAGAAAAATCCTTTGCGGGAATGCACGTCCGCATCGCCGCTGAAGACATGGTAGGTAGGGTTAGCGCGGAATTGATCAACCAGCCGAATATCGGTTACATCATCCCACCAATTTGTCTGGTACGGAGAATTGCTCCTGTCGAGCCTTGTAAGGTATGGCTGAAGAGGATTTAGGCAATGGATGTGTGTTGAAGCGGGCCACTCACATGCGACAGTCATGCAACGCAAAAACCATGATCTCCCGCTCATTATTTTTGAAATCTCCGAACGCAATGGCCTTCGGGAGAAAATTTGCGATTTCCTCAGAAAACACGGGTTGGGATGTGAGAGAGCCATCAGCGGAGATTCGGCGGAGTCTAAAAAGCTTCGAGCCGAGCGGCCACTAGCAGTCTCACCTTTCCCATCCCCTACCACATTTCACAATTTTTCCTACTCCCTCGTTGAAAAAGGAAGAGGAAAAGAAAAGCAAAAAGGACGATGAAAAAGAGAGAAAAGGGGCAGCCGTGAACAACCCTAATCTATCTGTATAGGCGTGCTCAGTGAAGCTCTCTAGTATTGAATTTAGGATGATGTGTGTCCCACTTCTGCCGTCCGACCTCGACTTCTTTGCTATGCATCTTTGTCTCATGATTTCCTTGCGGCTCCAATTATTCATCGCTACCATACCCCGCGGTCTGCGCCTGCCCCGCTCGTCGCACCTTCCCCGTACCAGCTCTTCTTGGGCATTTCCACTCTCGCTCCATCCGCTGCGAGCTTGAACACCGGACACGCGAACCAGGAGCGTATGCTCTCGGTCAACGCGGTGCTCCCCCCGAGGCCCGAGCTTGGTGTAGTGTTGCCAGGGATAGGTTCAGAACCGATCCTGAACCTGAACCGAACCCAAACCCAAACCCAAACCCAAACCCAAACCGCACCTGAATTCAGGTTCGAAGTCTCCAAAAAACTCAAACCGAACCCCGGGTGCGGTTCGAGGTTCGCAGATTTCGTATTTTTGCAGGATGGATCTCAAGAATTGGGCGAAATTGCGGCTGCAGGAACAAAAGAGCGATTACAGCTAATTGCAGTACCAAAGGCGCGAACAGAAAAATTACCGTTTTGGGCAAATTTTGATCCTCGCTGCCCATATCTCGGTGAGTTCTGCACGTATTGAAATCGTACTAATTCATGTGCAATTAGTCATAGAAAGAAATTCAAAAAAATCTCATATTATGCATCTCCTGGCACTTAAAGCTCTTCTGGGGGTAAATTCAGACAAGGAGCTGGCTTCTGGGTGTGGGTACTTCGTTATGTTTCAAGTAGGGTGATAGAGACAGAAATATGAATAATTCACTTCTCAACATGGGAAGAGCAAAATATCATGCACCAAGAACCGCACACAAAAATAGAAGAGAACAATAGGGGCGGTCAGAGTAGAATTAAATAGGCGATTCTGAGGCGATTCTGGGAGGCGATTCTGAAGGCGATTCTGAATTATTTAAATCGTGGGAGAATCGTCGAGACTCAGAATCACATCAGAATCGCCCCAGAATCGCTGCAGAATCTCCTCCAGAGGAGATTGTCGTCGATTCTGAGGCGATTCTGATGTCGATTCTGATCAAAATAATTCCGAGAATCGCCTCAGAATCGACATCAGAATCGCCTCAGAATCGCCTATTTAATTTACTCTGACCGCCCCTAATAGAAATATTTAGACATCTGCCTCCATGGGTTTGCTCCATATGTATTGGAATACCCAGTACCAAAAATATGATATCTTTTGAACTTTTTCTATCAATAATTGCGCAGGAATTACTACGAATTATCTAGCTATGTTTCATCTCAATCCGTGCAGAACTCACTGAGGAATGAGAAAATCGGTCGCAGGGCTCAAAATCTGCCCAAAACGGGTTACTGCAATTAGCTGTAAATCTTGTTGTGTACTCCTACTGCTTGATATTCCTTCGAAGCCTCACTGAATTAAGTTCACGCAAAATTGTATGTACTCGGTGTCAAGGTGGTGATTACAGCTGTTCCAGAAAACGATGAGACTTGTCATCGAATAGCGATCGGCCCCCGAGATCTCGGCATTATATTGCACAAGGTGGGTTCGTACTCTGTCCGAGTACCTCAGGGTACTCAGGTGTAGTGCTCAACAGCACATGCGAGCTCATCGTCAACGACGGTGTCCAACGTGTCGACCATTGTTTGGCAAAATCCTCGGCGGCGAAATGTGACTGGTAAACTCGGGGGTTGGGAGGTTCCTAGTTGTTGGGGGTAGCAAAAACCGAACTTAAGCATTAAACCGTGCTAGGATGCCGAATTTCCTCTAAGTTCCGAGTTGAACTTTGGTTGAACTTTTTTCAAAGGTTTCTGGTGACTTTTTGAGTCTGGGTCGCCACATATGTTGTCTTTTGTATATGAAGATTGATGCGTGGAAAGCAAAGGCATTCAATCATTTGGCAAATGGAGGGAAGGTACTTGGAGTCGGTCATTCGGAGGAACCGGAGCCTGACCTCCCCATCCGAGACATGTTAGTGCGTGTCCCGTGCCACGCATCTGCCCCTCACCACTCACCTGCCCTTAGCAATTCTCGGCCCATTGTCAACGCCAAATCCAAAAAGCCATCTTTTCAGAAACCACTTATTCATTTTTATTGCGGAAAATCTAACTACGTACGATATGTGTTTAACCGTCTCTAATTTTTTGAAATCGAGCAAGGTTCATGTCAGCATTTTATTTGGAGTAATTATACGCAGAAATGAGCCCAAACGGGCCGCGGACATTATTTTTCATGCAATTTGTAGGAATCATTGAGCAGCATTGAGCAGAGTGACACTGATTCAACAGATCAGATGTGACGCCCAGTGAGAATCCCGATGAAGCAGGTTGAGCGAGGTTGAGGCAGAATGAGGTCCCATCAAACGCCTCAGTCTCCCTCAATAAGCCGGTCATTCCTACTCTGAATCTGTTGGCACATGCGCTCAAAATTCTCGTCGCGTGAAACAGTTTCCCACGCACTAATTTGGACAATCTCAATCCTCTGAATTGTGGCACTTGAAGCATGTTCTGGCATATTTTGATGATTCCTTTGATAGCGTTCACAGCTTTCTTGAAGACAATCGGGCAAGAAATGAAAGAGAAAGATTGATTCTTGTGGTTCACAGTTAAAAAGGCTTTTCACGCCATCCATTCTTTCAACTATTGTAGAAGCTGTTCCAGTATGATTTTATAGTGTCTCTCCCCTAATCTGGGACCTTACACGAGCATAGAGACGCAAGGAATAAGGTGAACCAACAACCTCGTCCCAATTGGGGCGTGGGAATGCTTACGTTTTGGGATCAAAATCCGAGGTCCTTGATCAGACGTGCCAACAAAATCAGACTCCATATAAAAGATTTATCGACTATCACAAATCTCGGGGCGGCTGACTACGGGAGACTAGGTCATTCCTCAATCTCCCTCAACGGAAAATAAGGCAAAACTAGCGACAATGAGTGTCGTTGAGCAGGCACGTTGAATTTGAATGGGGCACATTGAGAAATGCAAATTTGGGTGCATTCACAACTACATAATACATTGTGGACACTAATTGTTGACTGTGGCTGACTAGTCTCGGCAAACAGAATATTATCAACCAGTAATGGACGGCGATCATAATTAGGTTCGGAGCTGTCGACCTAAATTAGGATGTGGCGGTGATTACCATTCGGAAGTTCGGGAGCAGACCGAACCAGAACTTCCAAATTGGGCACAAGAGGCCGCAGAATGGAAGGGTCTTTCAGATCGCCTCGGACTTTACCTTGCCGCGGGGACTATGGTACGCGGGATGGGCAAGGTTCAATTTCAGATCAGGAGGTTGCCGGTTCTATTCTGCCGGAGGTAAGTCATTTATTTCTGTATTTATTCCATTCTTTTAGGACCTTTTGAAGGAATTTTAGTGCTCATGAACATTTATTGGGAGTCAGATAATGGAAGCTCATCTGGAAGGCGGCACTAGACTTTCGGATGTCTTGTTGCGTATGTAGTCGGCGCAAGTCGAGAGTCTTCAGCGTTAATCTTCTGAGAGCTTGATTCAGACATAGTGATTGCGGTCTTGAAGCTGGATATGCGGAGGAAGACGACGAGGAAGCAGAGGACGCTAATGATATCATACAGAATAAATAGTTTACAGTCTTCTCTCAAATTTATATCAGAAACGTCGTCGCACTGGCAGTTCTACCTTTATGTAGCACAAAAAACAAAGGAAGGATTTGAGTTATTCAGACACCACACAAAGTCACCTTTAGAACAATTCCAAGCCATCCCGCGTCGTCTCACAGAGCCTCCAATTTCTTTCCAGAAATTGAGAACTTTGGGCGCCTTCTACGGTGACATGTCACGGCCGTGACGGGACGCGTCTCTTGCCCTCTACTCCATGGACGCGTCTAGCTCCTCTTTGGGATGGTCTTCTCCAGCAAATTCATCCTCTGTAGCGCAAATGGGTGCATCTCCTTCGACATCAACAGCCACAGACTCTTTTCAGTCCATGTCAGGAGGATACAGATTTGGCGACCCCACCTAGTCTCTCCTAGACAGACGATACAACACTTACCAACTCGTACCTCGTAGACCCCACCACGTTTCAGTCTGGCGCGAGGACTACTCAAAACTCAACTTCGTCTCAAGTTCACTTTGTGAATGCCTCAATACTCCCCTTATATATCTGACCTCTTCACAGAATTCAAATCTCTTACAACTTGCCGATCACCATACACTTTTACAGTGCAACCCGGCTTATAGTAGATTGTTTCGTCAGCATGGTGATCTCTCTGCTCGACATGATTGGTTTCGCAACAAGTTCGGGAAAGACGATGACTTGACTACGATCTCGGACGAAAGCCGAAACAAGCTGGGCTTCCTCGAGCACGAAGATGGAACGCCGTTCACGAATACAGAGATTACTGCCGTAAGGCAAACCGCACGCGAAGTATTCCAGACCTTGCTGGACGACGATCTCGCGCCACATCAAAAGCTGCCAACGCGTTTCGGAAGAAACTCATCTCAACATTCCCAGACATTCGTCTTTGTGCTCTTAATTGGAAAGTAGATTGTGTTGCAACACAGGTCTACCCGCAATGGACACGAAATCGCAAGGAGAAAATTGAAGAGTCCTTGCGAAAATCTCGCAAGCGCAAACCTGATCATGAGGAGAGATCCTCAAAGCGCCACAAACGTGACGACCGCGACAGCCGTCGTTCTGACGATCGTGAAGGCAGCAGTCGTGATCGCGATCCCCACCATTCCAAATCATCGAAAAGCAACCCTCCTCTTGTGTTACGTCCACACCAAAGTCAAAAGCCTCCTCTCGCTCTCATAAATCGCCCCCGCCTCCCCATGCAGCCCCTCATTCTGTGTCTGATTCTGAATCCGAGGCTGACTGCGTTGGCCCCATCCGCACGGCATCGCCGTCTCGTGAAACTTCCAAATCCCCGTCTCCGTTCCCTGATCCTGCTCCTCTTCTGTCGCGAGCTTCATTACCGCCAAGTGCTCCCTCCGGTCCGGTATTCAATATGCCTGAATCTGTTGCAAATGACAAGAACGATTCTCCGATCTCGACCAATACTAATACCACAAGCACCACTTCTATTCCCCAACCCTCCACCCATTCGTACAAAGAAGAACGGCATACAGAAGAGCACCCAACGAAGAAGATGCCGACCGTTATCATCCGTAATCCACTGTAAGTTACGTGTCAAGCTATTGATGTTTTCATTTTGATCATCGATGTATCTAGTGCCAATTCGTTTGCAAACACAGCCCCTGCTTCTACCTCGAGACTGCCGAATACCCAGAGTATATTGTATATGCGAGCTACTGCTTTCAAGGCTGAATATTTTCGACAGGCAATATTACTCCAACCCAAGCTTCAAACGATAAAACTGACAAAACTGGTTCCTCCTCGTCTCGCTCCGCCTCTGTCACCTCATCAACGACTCTACCTCCACCAACAAATATCACCACCCAATCCGCATCCCCAGCAGCTGCAGCTACGCAACCGACGTTGTCGGTTCACCTCCAGAAGCAGGATATTTGAGACAGATTATAGATCATCACGATTCTCAGAGGCAAGCTGGTACTTCATCGCGCGCCACGTTGCCCAAGCGTGCTCGAGGTGCTACGACGCCGGAGCAGTCGGAGCCTAGACCAACCTCCCAGGCAGAGAGTGCCACCGCTGCCAGTATCGGTGCCCCATCTCGGATGTCCCAGGGCTCTCTTCCTTTCTCCGCCCTCGTGTCCCCGCACGCTCCGTCTGTCACATACCATATGCGTGACCCACGGAAGCCTCCACGTGTGCAGCCGACATTGTCCCGAGCATGATAGACTAAACTGTTGGAAATTCTGACGGTACGAAATCTTTTAAAATGTATTACAGCTCTTTGCGGAACTTAGGGCGCGCGGGGGGAGTTTTTTTTCCGTTTTGGTAAGGATAATACTTCCCATAGTCCGACCCCAAGTAACGAGGATCGATCCCCGGCGGTTTCATTGGGTTGTTCGACTTGGGCCCGCTGCGTCCGGAGAGATCGCTGACAAAGGAGGGAATGTCATGCAGATGGGGGACATCCCACAGACACGAGTTCCGTGGAGTTTACTGAGTAGTAAGTAAGAGTTGGAATCCGTTCTGAAGAAGAGTCGTACTGATCTGAGAATTGTTGAGCTGCGACGACGGGGTCGGGTAAGTGTCATCCTTGTCCTTGTGGATAGAAGAGTACGCATATTAGATTCTCTGATAGGCGTGCTAGAAAATCTGAACGAGGACGAAGCAAAATACTCTTGTGGAGTAAGAACTGCCCAAATACAGAAAAATTTACACAACTTGAGTCATCGGTGGTTAAATTTTCTGAGGGTTTCTCAGAGTACTCATTCCATGCCCACGAACTTGAGATTTGTACCCATTCCACTTCTGAACGAGGACAAAGCAAAATACTCTTGTGGAGTCAGAACTGCCCAAATACGGAAAGTTTTACACAACTTGAGGCGCCGGTGGTTAAATTTTCTGTGGGTCGCTCAGAATACTCATTCCATGCCAACAAACTTGATTCCACAGAGAAATTCATACCCATTCCACTTTTGAACGAGGATAAAGCAAAATACTCTTGTGTAGTCAGACCTGCATGCCCAGATACAGAAGATTTTACACCACTTGAGCCGCCGGTGGTTAAATTTTCCATGGCTCTTCCTGAGCACTCATTCCATGCTAAGGAACCTAATTTGAATGAGAAACCTGTACCCATTCCACTTTTGTCCTGGAAGTCGAACTGTCACCGGGGAAAATTGCACAAAACGCGAATTTCTGGATGCACCCGCGGAATCGCGTGGTTTCTCCTCCGCACCCCGCACAGCGACACGCAGCGCTCCTCAAGAGCGCAGACCCAACGGTCGCCGCAACGCGTAGTTCTGGCAGTCGAGCCAAGATCCCCGAGCGGAAATCGCGAATTTGGCGCGCCCACGCACGTGTGGCTGCTGGATTTTGTGCCCCGAAGACACCTTTTGCAATGATGGAATCGTCGCAGGGGACCACACTTACTGTTATCAATATCTCGAAAGCCATAACCTCGGACATGTACCTCCGATAGCCACGATATTTTATACACACAAACTACATATATAAACCTACATTTACTCACTTGAACCCAAAGAAAATGTTGCATCATTGTGCCGTTATGGGAGGATCTTTCCGAGAGATCACGTGTTGCATTATTTTTCGCCACCACTGTACATATGCCATTTGGACACACACCCCGGTGCAGTGCTGTGTCGATACAATTGCATTTGTTTATTTAACCATGAAACCCTTCTGGGCCCTGCCGTTCAACGAGGAGGGCACGACACAAAAATCTGAATAGTCAGCCTTGCCCGAAATTGCGCTGGTTATCACCTGGCAATCGGGATTTGTGATACGGACCCAAATGAGCTTGGGGCGCTGGAATTAGTGATTTGGACCCAAACCCCGCTGTAGTGCTGTGTCAATACGATTGCATTTGTTTATTTACAGCCATTTGCGGACCTTAGGGCGCGGCCGTTTTTTTCTGTTTTTGGTCAGTTTTCACGATATAAATTGCCGCGGGCTCAATTCTCAACCTTTTTCCTGGAGAGTAGGCCGAAACGATTGGGAGAAATGAGGCGCATGGCTGAGCGGTGGGGCAGAGCGGTCACCCTTCCCCCATCCCCCACATCTTGTTTGGTTTTAGCTCCGCTCTCAGCCGCGCCGTAGGCGTATCACCAACGTGCAGTTGACCGCTCCGAACATCGAATCCATCATTTCGCGAGTTTCGAGGCACTCAGCGGTATCATGCATTTTGTCATGAATAAAATTCAAGATATCGGCAAAAGGCATGGCGATTGGCTTTTGTTCTTTCGACCCCGACGACTCACCAGCCACTGGGCAAAGACCCGCGAGAAGCAGAACCACGCCATCCATGGGAACCGCGAACCCAGTTTGAGTATGTAGCAGTACTGTACAGTGACTCGCTTCTGATGCTGCCAGTGTACAGTGGCACTATTATGTTCTGCACGGGGTCGTCTTGGCTCGTTTGTAATCTGAATGACTTCAAATAAAATGTTGACATGAATGTTGAGAAAATTGAAATCGACTTTGAGGATTTGCACTGTATGGAAAAGTGGTGATACTAGCCTGAAAGTACTTGTAAAAGCATCCATATTCACACTTTAGTTGACCTGAATTGGTCAGGATTTGAGCTCACAGCGGACAAGATAAGTCGGCCATTTTGAGCATTTTTTAACCATTTGGCCTAAAAAATGCAAAAATGCCCAACTTGCCAGAGGGATTGCGAGCTCAAATCCCCATCAATTTCGGTCGACCAAAATGTTAACGTGGATGCTTTTAGGAGTAATTTCAGGCTAGTATCACCACTTCTCGATACCGTCCGAATCCGCAGAGTCGAATTTTCGGAAAACCACAAAATATTTTATTGCGAGATAACGGCACAGGCGCGGTATGTATTAAATAGTGCCTAAAACCTTCAAATTGCTCAATTTTTATATCCACATTTTATTTGAACTCATTTGATTCAGAAACGAGCCGAAACGACGACATGCAGAACATAATGGCGCCACTGTACACAGGCAGCATCAGAAGCGAATCACTGTACATTATGTATATATCCTTTAAGAATCAAACCTGAAAGAATGATGTGTCCATTCCATCCACAAGCCCCTCATTAACCTATCCCAGCGAAACTCCGCATATCACACAAACCAGGTGATCCAATACTTTTTCCGAGTCAGTGTAGCTCAGCGTGGCTTGAACGAGAGGACCCAGTAAAACCGTCCACATGTGAAGACAGCCACTATACCAGTCAGACTATCCTGGCAACAACTGCCGTCATATTCAAGTCACTCTGCCAACTACAGTGGTGCTCTAAAAAATGCCG
The DNA here is from genome assembly GCA_029378395.1 of Mycena leptocephala. Taxonomy (NCBI): domain Eukaryota; kingdom Fungi; phylum Basidiomycota; class Agaricomycetes; order Agaricales; family Mycenaceae; genus Mycena; species Mycena leptocephala. Next base: position 448,160 of record JARJLF010000079.1, read on the forward strand.
AATTGTAATTTGCATAATTCCATCAGTTTCCCTCCGAATTGGCCCAAACGACCTGATATACGCAAATTAGAGATGAAATCGAGACCAATCATGTAGTTGTTCATTTTCCTTATGGGGTAATCTGCCAGAACAGCTTAATTTCTGGGCAGCAGAGAAAATCACTTTTTGGGATTACCTTATATGGAAATTTGATCTACGTGACATGAAAGGGCTTGGAAAATAGTGCACATTCATGTCTTGAACCAAAGGAATCCACGGTGTGGTTGTTGAGATACAGGGCGAGCAAGTTGCACATTTTGACTCAAAAGTGAAGAAATCGCAAGAAATTCACTCAAAGACACAACTTTGTCTGCCCTATATCTGAACAACCACAACGTGGATTCCTTCGGTTCAAGACCTGAATGTGCACTATTTTTCAAGCCCTTTCACGTCACGTAGATCAAATTTCCATATAAGGTAATCCCAAAAAGTGATTTTCTCCGCTGCCCAGAAATTAAGCTGTTCTGGCAGATTACCCCATATGGAAAATGGACAACTACATGGTTGGTCTCGATTTCATCTCTAATTTGCGTACACCAAGTCGTTTGGGCCAATTCGGAGGGAAACTGATGGAATTATGCAAATTACAATTCGGCACTGCTGGCTTCGCCGCCTCCACTATTCTTACCTCCGTCTGCTTCTGGCTCTTCCCAACCTTTTGCGGCCTCTTATGGAAACTCTGACCAAAGTCCGTGGCCACGAATACACCCTGTCCATTCCTCAGAGTCGCTTCTACCCCGGACACATTCCATTTCTGAGTCCGTTGGCAACAGATCTCATCCTCCATGCCCTACGAGCTATTCAAGCAGCTACATATCCTTCTTCCATTCTCTGAGATCTAAACCACTGCCAACTACACCTCCAGTCTCGTATGATTCGAATTATAAGTCCTCCGAGTTCAGTTCTTTTGCATCCCCGCAGAAATGCACCGAGAATGTACATGATGTGCTGATGCAGCCGCCGCCAAGCGGAAATCCGCTGTTTTCTTCGCCGATGGCATCACAGAATGCCGACTCGTTATCTTCGACATCTACTCGTTCTCCTGATTCCCCTCCTTCTCTCACCATACCCGACAAATTTACCTAGTGTGCGCACACCTCCTCCTCCTCCACCTCCAAAACGTAAAGAGCATCCGGAGATTGACCCTCTGGACTCACCAACACCTCTTGGACAGCTTCCGAAGCGTCTGACACTTTGCTTCACTGATGTGGAAAAGCTAGAGAAAGTGTTCGACCTTCTCAAACACGACTTCGACTGGACGTTCGGCGACCTCCTTCACTACACATTAGGGCTGCCGCCCGGGCCCGTGGGCACGGTTCCACGGCACCCGTGGCACGGGTGCCGTCCCCGTTCCGTCAGGCATTTTGCTTGACACCCCACGGCACGGCTCTGAACCGTTTTTGCCGTGGAAACACGGCCGTCACGGGTACTTTCATTTCATGTTAAACAAGCGGTTTAATGGCTCGTGGTTCGTTGCCGGTCTCGGCGAGAGATTCCGCGACATCGGCCACCCCAATGGGCCTCAACGTGTCAATCATTGACGGGATCACTTTGGCCTCTGCTTGTGCGTCCCTCTTGCCTTACACCTCACCCAACGCTAAACAGCCAGCTTCCCTCCACGTGTCGAGATGCGTCAAACTCAGTCCAGAGCCACCTGATACTTTTACCTTTTTCAAACCCTCTTTAAATTCCCGATCCTCGTATCTCGTACGAAGGACTCAAGGCTGATTTCAACCACGACGAGGAACTTCTGCGTCAGTTGGAAGAGGCCAAAATTGGTCTGAGCGAACACTTCCACGAGAACTATGCTAACAAGACCCGCCATGTTGTTCCTGTTCAGACCGCGGGGCCTTCTGGTTCAACCAATCAGTCTACCTTGCCCCATAAGGACTTCACTGCTCGCTACCGTGTTCAACGCCGCAGTGTTGCTGATGAGCTGCGCGACTATTTTAATTTGCCACGCGAAGACTTTATGCTCTGTGATCCTGTTCGGTGGTGGGTTACGCACAAAGCCCAATTTCCCAACCTTTTCTGCCTCGCTCGGGATTGTTTATTGTCTTTTGAGTTCAAATCAAGCTCATCGTTGATTGAAGGGTCTGCCGTTGCAGTACATCTTTTCAGGCGGCCGTGACACCATTTCCTTGCGCCGTGCCAGTTTGAAACCCAACACATCAGCTTTGATGCTAGTCAAGCAGCATCTTCGCCATGCTCGCGCAGCTATTCGGGAGATTCTGGCGTAATTTTACATGTCTTAGATATTGTTCAACTCATTTTGATCTGCCGTCGAAACCCGGTATGTCGTTTTCGGCCGTGCCGTGGACCGTGCCGTCCCGTCGGAAGATTTGAAACTCGGCCAACGGCCGTGTTGGCCATGGGCCGTGCCGTGGAAATGAAAGCAGTAATACTCAGATGGGCACGATAAGGTGAACGGCTGAGGAATGTCCCTGTATTGCGACGCAATATAAGTAATACAATACGGAGACGGGCGAAATACGCCGTATGAGTAAGGAAGCTAAAATGACAGTTACAGATTACGGGGGTAGGTCCCGCATGCCGACTACATGGCTAGTCGAGCCTCTACTTCAACAGGAAAGACCGTCGATTCCACGGCTTCATGGGTCGCCGGCATGCCAGCTGTCGGAACAATAAAAGCGGTGTTGAAGAAATTTTCTGATCAGAAGGCCATTGCTATCCGGCGCCGTGGTCGCGACATCACTATATGGGTTGGAACTGATGGGCGACTCTATACAAATGCCCTCGCCCTCATATTCGAGGATGCCGTCTAGAGACTTGCATACGTCTTCTAACTGATCATCGTGGGGGACATAAGGGAGTGGCGTCGGCTGGAGGATGTGTTGGACAAGAGCATACCCTTCTTTGGAGCTCCACGTAAAAGTATCAGACATGAGGTGGACACACAGAGAACAGTACAAGAGGCACCCACCGGAAGATGCCGAGACACAGCCTCATAGGGTAGGGAGGGTCTGGGACCCCTTATTTCACTTTTCGGAATTTGTTCAGAACATCCTAAAAATGTGTTTGAGAGGGTCAGAAAAAAATCAGATTTTTTGAGGGGTGCCGGTGGGTCAAAGCATTGACGAAAATAATGTTTGGATCGAGCCGAAGCCATTGCCGATAGTGCCGAGTGTTTCGCGAAGTGTCTGGTTAGGGTTAAAAAACATTTAAAAATGCTGACTTATGTGGGAAATTACCAAATTTGGGTGTGGCTGTGCTCGGCTAATAGGTAGGTAGGGTCCAGCGGCCGTTAATTCACTTTTCCGACCCTGTGTGGAAAATTTTAAGGCTGGGTGCCTCTTGGAACAGTATCGACGGGAGGCGCTTGGCGGGCGCTCACACGGCGTTTCCTGATTAGGGCGTGGGAACTAAATCACATGATGTCACGGCGTTACCTGGGCGTTACCCACAGCCACAAATTCGAGGTCCATGATCGGACATGCCAATAGATTCAGACTAAGGAGTCTCGGCCGAGCCAGCAAGACACTAGGGCCAAAAATATTATTATTCTCCGAGTGGACTGATAGTGAGGATCCTTGAATATGGTTTGGCTTGGCACGGCTTCATCATGTTATGTCACCCAGTACCAGGGCTTAATGGTACCTAACTACTCCTTGTGTTCGTCTAATTCTGGCGTACTCATGAATGAATGAGGAGATTAGCGAGACGGCAACCCAATATTGGTGAAGGAAGCATTACTTCTCGAAGTGTCTTTTAGATATATCCACAATGATGAAACCATCCCGCTGCGCTTTCCTCTGTCCCCGAGAATGCACTTTGGAAATACATAAGCCATGGCTTTGGACACCGTAATTTTAATAAGAGGGAGATAAAGAGAGTGCGTAGTGCGTTGCGTCGATCTCAGAATGCCATATTCGGCTGATGTGACGGCCTGTAGACACAAGTCTGGCTCAAAAAACTCTATGTAGCATTTTTGTTAACAGGAGAATTTTCTTGGTAGTCCCAAACATTATTTTCATCTTCCCACGAGTTCTTCTTGCAATTTCTTGAGGGTTTGATGGCAATAAAATGCAAGATCAACCTTGGATCAACCAAAGTGTCAACGGGACATTATAATTTTTGAATTCAGAGCACGCAAGATTGACTTATGCTGGTAAATGAGTACGGCAGGTATTTCAACATCCACGGGTAACCGAGGGTTCAGGAATAATTCCTGTTCACGATAATTGATTGTTCTTTCAAAGTTTGACTTCCTGGAACGGTTGGGAGCCTGAAACATGGGGGACACGAGGAACCAACCGAAGGTTGGTGACGAGTGTCCCACAGCTTTTAGTTGTCGTGTCTGTAGTGTAGCACAGGTTGGGGGTTATATTGCTTCGTATCATATAGTTATCGTTGATAATTACATGCTCTCTGACCGAAGTCCCGTAGCGGAGCACGGGTTCGCGCTAGTACACCATATATTTTGAGCTGAAGACCATCTACTCTGTTCGTCTAGCACAAGTGGTCGAATAATGACCATGTTTCCCACATGTACGGCATTTACGACGGCCTTGTCCATCACCATCCTCGACTACTTTGCTCAATCTAAACTTCTTACCCGACAGCTGCTCCTCGTGCGCAGCAGCAAGGTGTTTTTTGCGAGGACGGCCCTTGTCTTAATTGCCCGGGGAGGTAAAATGGCAGAGCAGAGTCAGAAATGGCAAGATCATTGTCCTGTGAGCGGCCTCCACCGTAGTCTCTCGTAGACAGACGCTACAACAAGGATGCTCGTACCTCGCATGTTGTAGTCTGTTGATTACCTCGATCGTTCGATCGGTGGTCCCGTTTATTATATAATCTCGAAATTTTCGAGGTCTAAAAGGCATCGTACAACGCGTTTTTAGTGAGTAGAAGGCTAGAGTAACGAATATTATTAACCTCAAATAAGCAATTCCTCCACTCAACTTTAGGTGAAAGAGCGAAAAACCATCGATGCCGAATTTTGACGGCTCGGCACACGGAAACCGCCGAGATTTCGATTTGCTTGCAAAGAACACTCAAAAATACATACCTGATTCCTGGAAGTTGGCCATGGTGAATATTATCTCGGCTGTGCAGTTGGGCTAGGCTGCATGCCGGGACATGGATCATCCCAATATCCTCTGGTGTGGTGCTCTGGGGTTGGCTGCCCAGGGTGTCAATGCACAATATTATTTCCTGCTGCACCACTCTCGGTTTGGCTTTTTGTGGAATTTACAATGGTAATATTCCCCACCAGGAGTCGCTCCATTTGGCTGCCTGTGGAGTTCACAAACAATAATATTCTATCTGTAGTGCACCCGATTTGGCTGTGGAAGGGATCTACACACAACAATATTCTCCCCCCCAACTTTCCCCGTTCGGCTGCTGAGGAGATATATGCCGCATAATATTCTCTTCTCCAGCTCCTTCCGTTGGGCTGCCGAGGGCATCTATGCATGATAATATCATCCTCTCTACCTCTGTCGACTCCGCTGCCAGGGGATTGAAACGAAATAATATTCTTTGATGCAAACTGCGTCGGTTCAGCCGTCCCGTATATTGCCTACAATAACACCCCCTGCCAGATCCCCCTTGGTTGGGCTGCCGAGGCCATTCATCTCGAATAATATTGTTATCCACAGTTCGCCGATTTGGCCGCTCGGGAAATTGAAGCGCAATAATATTCTTTCATGCAACTGCCTCGGTTCAGCCGTCCCATGTATTCACCTACAATCATATTCCCTCCCAGACCCCCCTCGGTTGGGCTGCTGAGGCCATTCACCTCCAATAATATTGTTATCCACAGTTCGCCGATTTGGCTGCTCGGGAAATCGAAGTGCAATAATATTCTTTCATGCAACTGCCTCGGTTTAGCTGTCCCGTGTATTCACCTACAATAATATTCCCTCCCAGATCCCCCTCGGTTGGGCTGCTGAGGCCATTGACCTTCCATAATATTGATATCTGCAGTTCCCCTGATTCGGCCGCTCGGGAAATTGAAGCGCAATAATATTCTCTCATGCAACTGCCTCGGTTCAGCTATCCCGCGTACTCACCTACAATAATATTCCCTCCCAGATCCCCCTCGGTTGGGCTGCCAATTCAGCTGCTGGAGAGATCTAGACATCGGAATATTATCTGCCATATCTCACTCGAATTGGCTGTGGAGGGGATGTATGTAAAATAACAATTCTCATGGCAGTCCCCTTGAATTGGCTGCCTAGGAAATATAAGGCAGTATTATTCTCTCCCACAGGTACCGTGATTTGGCTGTCCATTGCAGTCGTACATTATAATACTTCTCCCTTTATAATATTCTGTTCTGTAACTTCTTACAGTTAGCTACCGAGGAACTTTAGCTAGACTAATGCTTTCCTGTATAGGATTTACAATGTGCCTTCCTAGGAAATTGAATCGAACTTATTCATTCATCCCCTTGATCTACAACACTGTAACCAGCTCCAATCCCGGTCCTTTATTCCTCCATCTATCCTTCTTGCTTGTTTTCTTTGCCCATTCAAACATATCCTCTGCATGAGTTGCGAAACTGCCCACAGGTCCATCTGTTTCTCTGCATAGGCTCGGTTCCCAGGCTCATCTGGGGCCGTCTTTTCCGCTCGATTGTGCCACTGGTCCCGATAATATGAAAAGGATCTCACTGTCGAGATCATTTCATGGGTCACAAGGTTCTTCCCACCCTCCTACAACTCCAACTAAAGATTGACTTTGGTTTGAGGATTTTAAAACTGAGGTTACCCCACTTTGACCTGGATTCAACTGTGAAACTTAGTTGACTTCGGCCCTTATTCTTGCACATCGAAAATATTTTTAATGTGTTGTAGGGGTGTAAGATCGGTTTATCAGTTCATGACCGGACAGGCTAGGGCTATCATTTAAGGTCTATACCACGATTCTCCATGAGGTATTGAGCTCACAGGAAATATCCTACAGTCGGACGAGGTTTATTCTTGTTGTGATTGGCCGATCAATATCCGGTCCGGCCTCCACCCGTCGCTTCTCCGAATTCCGGACAGGCCACCCTTAGGCCTATTCCACCTCTGTGTACGGGGTTCACGTACAACAGAACCGGGGCCTCGAATGGCGGCATTTGGCGCGGCTGCACGCAGTGATGCCTGTGATCTCGCGGCGTAAGAAGGATGGCGGCTTGAGTGTATGCCGCTCAATAGGCAGAATATTGACACACCATTAGTGAAGAGAAATGCCGAAAAATAGGGGAAAAGAGGGAGAAAGCAGACACTACCTTCCTACTCTGCTCTCCAGTCCGCCGCACGACCATGTCAGCCTTCCTCCCCGGTCCTCTGCCGCAATGTGCCGCAATGGTAGCCCAGTTTTCCGTGTGCATCGAGTCGGAGCACGACGCCCGACTCTGCATGCTATTCTGTCCCCTGCCCATGTACATCGACGCCCGTGAATGGTGCGTCCGTATGTTGCTGATATTTGATGGGTGCAGTGAACTGATACCATTACAGGTGACTACTGCGCCGGGTGTGCGCCGAGACCAAACTCTTGCATTTGGACTTCCAGGACAGTTTGGAGAAAGCCAATGGCTGATTCCAAGGTATGCCCGCTTTCTGTTCGTCTGTTTCTTTGTGTTTTAACCCCGGTGTTTCTCAAGTTTAGCATTTTTGCGACGCTACGCATGTATGTACTTTCGTACGCTTTAAACAGGCCCCACTTTCCTTACATGCTTCTTCTTTCATAGCTCCTTGAAGGGCCTGACGTCCCACGCCACGTTCACTCCCACGATCGCCCCGTTCTCGGAAAACACTCCGAGTGCCCCCGCCGTCGAAGGTACTACCTACGCTGTCCCAATGAAAACCCGGACTTGTTCCTTGCACCAAAGTGAGCCTGCATCCGCTGTCGTTGGCTTAGCCTCGGCTGATACCGTATTGCACGCTAGCGAGGTTGGAGACCCCGGGACGAGGGAGGTAGGGAACGCGGGGGATCCTCACTAGCGCCGCGGAGCAGATGACGACGAAGGGCGGGGTGGTGCCGGAGGAGATGCTGAAGCTCGGGATGCTGTATGTGGAGTGTGCGGTTGTGGGGGTGAGGGATAGGGTGCCTGCTGAGCTCTCGGACGTGAGTGCCCCCCCTGTGTCATCCAATGATATGTGCACAGTGCCCCATAGTGCTTGACAGTGCTGCATAGTGGTAGCATGGGCCTGTACAGTGTTCCATAGTGTTCCATAGGCGGGATGAACCTATGGGCACTATGGCACTATACAGCACTGTCAACCACTGTCAAGTTTGATCCAGTTTTCCTGATGGGCCTCCGAGTGCTCGCGTAGAGGTCCTGTTCTTGAAGTTTGCGGCGCAGATCAACTGTCACCATCTTCGGCTTCTTCTCGTATTTTGCTTTCATCCTCTCCCAGATCCCCTTTGCTGTCTTCTCTCCCCTAACCTTCAGAAACAGTTAGTCAGGTATCACTGATGCGATCCCCTGTTTGATAACGGCCTGTTCTGATTTCCAGAACCGTCGGCGCTGCAAATATTCGGCCATGGCCCGAGTTTCTTCCGCAGTAGGTTGATTAGGATCTACCCCAGCAGGCGCTGCCGGTTCTATTGCTGTTCCGGTAGGCGTGTCCTCGGAGTGGCCGCTAAGACCAGCGGCATCTACGGCGAACAAGAACCTGTCACGGAAAAAGATCCAGTTTGTGTCGTCGGCTTCGCACGCGGGGAGTTTGGCGAAGTACTCGCCAAGTTTCGCAGTGGAGGAGAGCGTATTTGTTGACATAATTGTGAGGTGAAGTTATTCGGGATGTGTAGAGGTAGGCTGTATTCGTTCTTTGGTTATTTATGCGTGGGCGGGGCCCACAACCAGAAGAAGATAGAACGAATTTGAGAATGAAGTAATAAGAAGAATGATTATTGTGTCGGTGAGTTACAAGAGCTTTTATACTCTACAATAACTACTAGAACCTTCTAAGTATTACAGTATTCCCCCGGTCCTTGCGGCAGCAGATCAAAATCTGAGAATTATTGAGAGAGCATCTGATCTTCGGTGAAACTGAGTAGGCAGAAGGTTTCCAAAGACAGTTTAGAGTGTTCTTACATGAGGCCATATTTGTTGAACGGGAGTTAAATATTCAGGAGAAGAATCCGTGAAAAACATCGAAATGTCACAAACCCCTTTCCTTGCGTCAAACGTGTGACTTCCGTGACATCACTGCCAGATCTCCCATCCCATCGTTCATTGCACGACTATCTACGCTCTAGTCACTACCGGACCCATCGGACTCGTCGTCGCTGTCGTCGACCTTCTCCAGCTGCGGCTTTTTTGCCCGTTTGGGCTTTTTCGGGAGGTCTTTCTTGCGCGCACCACCTGCTGTCAATGTCGCACATTGGGTCTCCCATCGCGCGACCAGGCTATAGTGGGATATGATATATCATTTATTCTCGAGAGAGATCAGCCATGATACATCATCCTCTCTCGTGAGAGATGCACCATGATGTTCAGATGAGAATAAAATACCTTTTGGGTAATTACTCTCGCGCGCGCGCCCGCTCACTGCCCCCCCGCCCCCCCGTCCATTTGGTGGCAGTGCTCTCCCGCCTTGGCCCGATATGGCAGATGCTTGCGGCGACCCAGCAGGCTAAATTAAGCATACGATGAATAGGTTATATACATATGTTCTCACCAATGCTTTTGTGAAGCCTCCAAGCGCCTACTGGTGCTCCTAATGCGTTTGCAAAATGGGTGATTTGGCAGGAGGATTGGTTTGTTTACAGTTGTTAGTTCTCAATCCTTTCTGCTTCCTCCTCCTCACTGCCCCACCGCTCCGGCCCTCTGGCTTCCTCCCTTTGTTCAGCTAGGTGAGGGGTTTGTTGTAAACCTTTGTAAGTCCCATCTGACGCCTTAACAGCCCGCAATTCCTCATATCTGGGTCTGTGCAGCCCATACAAATCTCGCACCAGCCTACGCGTTCGCAGACCATATCGCCCTCCTACACCCACAGTACCGGCCTATATCCCCTCTTGGACATTCTGGACACCGTCCCCCGCCCTTTTCACCGCCGTTGACCCGCCCCGCGCCACACCACTGCGCGCTTTTCCCACCCCTCCCCCTTCCTCCTGCTCTGCACCTCCCTCTGCAGCCTATATCGACTTGGCACCACCCCGTTGGATTCTGGACACCGTCCCCCGCCCTTTTCGCCGCCGTTGACCCGCCCTGCGCCCCACCACCGCGCGCTTTTCCCACCCAGCACTCCCGCCGCTTCCTCCCGCTCTGCACCTCCCTCTGCAGCCCATATCAACACCAGCTCGTTGGATGTCGTGGGCGTCGCTGGCGTCGAACATTGTCCCATTTGTTACCTACTGTGACCACTACCATCCCCCATTTTTGCTACCAATGTCGTAATCAGTCTGTCCTTGCCTTAAAATATAATACAATGTCATTTCTCCCCATTGCAATTGAAGTACCTAAACAAAATTATGATGTCTTATGAGGTCTCATCCCCTTCCTTTCATCCAAAAAAAAAATAAAGTCGACGTTGTGGCTGTGTTGCCAGAAAAAAAAGGGCAAAGGTAAGCGAAGGCCCCTCACGTGAATCGAACACACGACCTCCTGTAATACTCAGTTGATGTAACTCGGAGGGTACCCCACAAGGACTTTTATATACTTGGATTGTGTACTGTATATGTAGCACAAAACGATTTACAAAACAAAAATCGTCCTTGCACATTCACAAAAATTAAAGTCGTTGTTGGCTGTGCTTGCCTGGAAAACAAAAAGAGGTCAAGCCTAAAAAGAGGTCGCCCGTGTGAATCGAACACACGTCCTCCTTAATTATGAGTTTCGGATAGCCCACTGGGACTTTTATATACCTGGATCGCGTACTGAATATGTAGCACAAAAACTTACCTGTAATTTATAAAATAAATATATTCACAAGACGTTGTCTCCCAATTGCCTCAAAGTCACTCAGTTGTGCTTATAGAAGGACGCGTATTCGATTCACGATGTCCCATGGGGGGGTGGTGTATGAACTCAGATAGCATTGAGACTAGCTAGAACATAACGAAGCCGTGGGTTAACTAAAAAAAACGCGCCGTTGAGGGCGGGACTAAAGACGTTGATGAGAATAACAGGCTGGTTGAGCAGCCACCGAGTCATTTACTTGCGCGTGCGCGTTCTATGGATACAGTTAGAAAAAGAAGGGAAATGAAAAAGCTATGCCACATACTTTTTCGCCGCCGGGGCGGAGGCCACAGGCCCTGCTGCCTTGCGCTTTCCCGCTGTCACTGCCGTCTTCCCCTTCACCGCCGTCTTCCCCTTCTTGGGCGCGCCCGAGTCCGGGAGATCCTCCGCCGCCTTGCGCTTCTGGTTGGCGAACCCGTCCAGCATACGCTGGTCTTCTTCTGCTGCAAGCTCGGCGGGCGAGCGTTTCTTCATCCGAGCGGAGCCGTCAGGATTCTTCGTCGCCGTAATGGCACGTTTGGGGCGCGAGCCCGTGATGAAGAGGTCGGCGCCGCCCGTTGGGTTGTGAAGACGGGCCCGCTCGCGCTCGGCCTCAGCCGCTTCCGCTGCAGCTTTGGCATCGGCGGCCTTCTCATGCTGTAACATGTTGGCCCGGAGTTTGCGATTCATGGCATCCTCGTGACGAATGCGCGCCGCCTCAGCAGTGGCAGCAGCACCCGTCAACATTGTGGGCGCCAGCGCCTGCGCTGCGATCGGTGGTGGTGCGTGATCGGGGATCGATGGCACCTGCGTGCTCTCGCCAGCAGCTGCAGGGACAGGCGCCTTGGGGGGCCTGCCACGCGGTCGGGGGTGGGAGATCGCCGGCGTCGGCGCATTCTCGGTGGTAGCTGCAGCGACAGGCGTCTTGCGGGGCCTCCCTAATCCTCGGGGTTTAGCGTTGGCGGCCGCGTTCTTCTTGTTTTTGGCAGCAAGAGGCTTTGGGGTGTTGCCCATCGGACGTGACTGGAAGCATCCAGGAATCACAGGCACCCCTGGTGGCGCCACTGCCGAGGCTTGAGGGGGACCGGCAGGCGCATACAGCTGCTTCTGAACTGTCGCCGTCGCATGGGCAACCGCCGCTGTGAACACGGACAGGGCAGATGCACGCGAGGGGATGGAGGGTCCTTGGGGGTGGGGAGCAGGAGTAGGCGTCGTTGGCGTTGCGGATGTAGAAGGCTGAGGTGTCGCGTTGGCAACGTTGACGGCACTTCGAGCTGATGTGATGCGACTGGGCGCAAAGCCTCAGCGCGGCTGCTGGGGGTGAACGTGAATGGTGCAGAAGAGCCTGCTCCAAAGGTGAATGGCCGGGACGGCGAGGAGGAAGAGCCTTCAGCGCCCGGTTTGGTGAACGCCTGGAAGAGAGTACTGGGGGGAGGGGGGAAATTGAAGCCGCTGTTGCCCACCTCGCGATCCTTCTCAAATGGGGCCCCGTGGAAGATGGCCCGGGGTGCTGGACGAGCAATGGGCATAGGTGCAAACTCCTCCGCCATGGGTTCGCCATCCGACCACGCATTCTCCGAAGTCCCCAGGCTGAAGCTGGAGGCAGAGGCGGAGTCAGACATGATGCCGCCCATCACCAGGTCAAAATCCTCGGGCCCGTAACGCGAGGTGTCCCATTCAGCTGAGTAAGAAAGAGATGGGGGAAGAAAGTCAGTGGGGGAGGTGGCAGGAACAGGTGGCGAGTCAAAGTCGCTGGGGGCGGCGAAAGCAGTTTCCAGCTCCAGAGTGATGTTGGGGGAAGAGGCAGCGGCAGGCGTGACGAGCAAAGGAGCGTTGTCGGGAGCAGACTGGGTGCGCGTCTTCCGGCGTATGCGCTTTGGGGCAGCACGCTTCGTGCTCTTTGCTGCGGCAGTGTCGTTGTCGCCATCGGAGTCGATCTCCCCGTCACCTACGCGCTGGTCGTCCTCCACGTCGCTTCCGTCGAAGGTGAGTAGGCCCTCAGGCATGGCAACGTCCTCATCGCCCGCAGCAAGACCTCTACGATCGCGAACCTCGTGCGCTGTTAAATCAAGTCTCAATTAGCTGCTATATCCACTTTAGACAGTGAAAACAAACGTACAGAAGGTGCGTTTAAGGAACTTGTTGAATTGCTTTTTGATGTCGTCCTCGAAGGTGGGATGGACAGCTTGGAAATCGAGGCCCGCCGCGTTGTACCAAAGCAGAAGCTGGTGGGAAGAGAAGCAAGATGATCAACATGCGCCCACAAACACCCACATCCAAAACGAGACTTACGTTTTGGTAGAGATCGCTCCGCCGCGACGGGCATGGGCCCACCCATCATCGAAAACCCAACCCACCCAGTCTCCTTCATAGTCGCTTCGTGAACCTTCGACAGGACGTGCCCAAGCTGATCAATCCCACTGCACAATTCATATCAGCACGCCACGGACCGACATCGTTATTCAAGACTTACTGCTGGTACTCTAACGGCGTGCGGTTGTCGTCATCTGCGGCGTCTGGCATAATACGCTCTGAGTTGAACTTGGCCGTGGCAGCCTCCACCTCGCTCTTGACGTCGTCGGACTCCAACTTGTAACATCTCGATGGCCGTGGTGCGCCACATGCTCATCCTCAAGCCACGGTTCTTCGCACCCGTGCGAGCGCAAGATCGTCCTCCGCCATCTCCACCTGCTTCCTCTCTTCCTCCGTAAGAATCGCCACCTCCTCGCTCGGATTCGCCGCCGCCGCCGCACGTTCAGCCTCAGCCTCCTCGTTGAGCTCGCCATACCCTCGCTTCAATACCTCCACTTTGATCTTCGCGCCGTATAGCTTTTGATACATCTCCTGTGGGCAAAGCGCACGCTTCGTGCCATCCTTCTTCAAGAGTCTGAAGAGGGAGCGTGTGTCTGGGTGCGAATCCTGGCAGGGTTACGCCTGGCCTTTTCTCGGTAACGCATCCAGGATTTCAAGCGCTAAAAAATAGCGTGAGTCCTAATTCTCTTTTTCAAAGATACATGCGCTCACCTCCTTTCTTTTAGTTGTACTCGTGCCCAGCCGCTGGAGCTCCTCGGGAGTGAGCGGCATGGCGCCAGGGACGCGCAGCGGCAATCCAAGCATGAGCTCCTCAGGCCAGAGCTGGAACCAGTCTCGCCATAACTGATCCCAGAATCGCGTCAAGGGCACTCTGGTTTTGTCCTCCACTGCGGCCAGATATGCTGACAGCCGGGCGAACATGAACTGGCGCTGCGGCTCGGACGCCCATTCGTGAGCAACCATGGTTGGGATCAGAGTGAGAGAGGGTGGAGGTGGGCTTTTTTTTTTGAAGAGGCTCCTTAGACGAAGGTGCGTTCCTGAATCGCACAAAACATATGTGTAACCACGGTTCCTCATGCATTTCTCATACGTGCCGATTATACGCGTTCCCAAACCGGCCTGCAGAAACACCATCATCCCTGAATCTGATGGTCTCGCGTCCCCCTTATAACAGCTGATTAATAAAATTCAGAACGAAGCTCAGTCTCCACCATGACGAACTTTCCGACCGAGCCCCCCACTGCCCGCCAGGAGTTGGTGGCTTTACTCGCCGCCGCCGACAAGCTCGCAGAGCGCGCGTCCTCATGAACCGCACGGCTCGTAAAATCCAGGTGCGAATCTGTCATCTCAAATGTCCGACCGCTCATATTCCTCTTTCAGACAGATTGCCCGACATCCTCGACAAGCTCGATGCCGAGGCCGCCGCTGATCGTACGTACTCTTTCAAGGTGACCGCAGCCTCACTCATATATTTGGACGAGTAGGTGTTTTTGTACCGGGGTGGCCAAATCTCCCGCGACTGTCACAGCCGAGCATGCCGATGCTCTGGACGGCTCTCGCACCTGGTGGGTGGTCTACGTCGGCCGTGACCTGGCCTCTACACAACGGTGTATGTACATTTTTTTTCTATGCCATTGTACTATCTAACCTTTCACGGTAGCGAGCAGGCTAACGCCCAGACCAAGGGCTGCCCCAACCAGCAATGTCGCAAGAAGACCAGCAAGTCTGAGGCCCTCCTTTTCTACCAGCAGAAGTGGGGTGAAAACGAGGTGCGGAAGTGGAATGAGGTTAGCGAGGACGATTAGTTACTTGCACGTCGTGTACCTATTCCTTCAAAATGATCCTATTTTGTGCAATGCATACATGTACTCGAAGAAGCACAAAGAATCGAGCAACCCTCAACGTGTATCTCAGCGCGCGCGTTCTTGTATCTGAAAGCGTTCACGAGGACAACGGTCCATGTGTTTCCATCCGCAGGATCTCGCATCTTTGATGCGTATATCCGTATATCCGTACAGCACGAGCGGCTTCGTGCCTCTTATGCTTTGCTTACTGGTCACAATAAAATAAAGGGTGTCGAAATTTTATTTGTGCAGATACGAGCCAAGATACAGTATGTGGAGACAGAGGATATGTAGTGGATGCTGAAACCGCCTGGCTTAATCACTATCGCTAGAAAGTGTTTGAGTAGAAGATCGAGGCATCAATTGAAACGAACGCACCTGCCCATCAGAATTGCCTTCCTTCCCCGAAAACACGCCCAATGTCTTCCCTAACGACCCGGAGATGACGCTTCAGAATTGGTGGAAGTCCCTGGATCATCAGAGTCCGGCAGGTCTGGAGGGAATGGATTCCACTTGGTAGATTGTTGGAGGAAGAGGAGTGATTCGGCGGCAGATGCCTCCTCGTGGGCCAGCATTATTTCACTGCCAACACGTTAGCGTTAAGTTGTTGTGAATAAACTGCACTGCGGATGGTACTTCTCTGAAGATGGCGCCGATGCCAAGGCTGCCGCTGAAGCTGTGTTCAGCCCGACGTTGGGCGTTGGCTTTGGTTGCTTTGGAGGGTCACAGCGGCGCCTAGCGAGTTTTTTGGCGGCCCTGATTAAAATTGAGGTCAGTTTAGCCGGTATGCGGAAAGTTGACTGCGACGCACCGTTTTTCTGCCATGATAACACGCTTCCTCTCCTTGACCTCGGGGTGCTTTTCATAGTAGCGGGCAGACGCCGCCTTCCATTGCTCGCGCTTGGTTTGGATAGAAAGAAGACGGGCCCGTTCTTCCTGCTCTTTGAACTGCAGCTTCCAGCGCCGCAAATCCTTACTGTTGGCATGAGGTTGGGGTACATCGCGAGGACGAGATGGTATTGTGCGCACAGGTATGCAATATATGCGCGCATCTCGGAACCACCGAACGGAGGGCGAAGTAAAGGCTCGGGCGGTGAGTGGAAGGTCGACGGCATGGCGGTGGAAGAAGAGTTTGGTGTGATGTCGTAACATTGATTGATGATCTTGACGGCTAGATTTGGAATCAAGCCCCTAATCCTTCCTCGTTCTCACCGCGCCGACGTGTACCAGCGCGTTAGACGCGTAATTTTTCCCTATAATGATTAAGAGAGTATACCTCACAAACATGTGGTATTCAGAAAGGAAATAATGTTTTTTTTTCATTGAGGTTTCCGCTAAATACAAGGAAATGGGCTTTCGCAATACACAGACCTATTATTCAGTCAATATGTTCTGTACATACTACATAAGGTACTTCAATGACATAAAAAAGATTCTGTAAACTTACAGACTTGTATACGGTGTTCTTCATGGTTAACTCTGCGACACATTCTCAGAATGTCTGCGCCAGTATCAACCCTGATTTTTGAGCGTTGCCCACGGGCACTTGTATTTCGACTCGCCCATCAGCGCGAAATAACATATTTCAACATCAGACCAGCGCAAGGATTTTGAAATTTCAACAGAATTCGGGCTTTTTGGGGGTTTTCGGGGACTGGAGAACGTCTAGTCTACTATCTATCCCTCAACAATGTTCTAATGGCACCTAGGCATCCATATTCGCAGTCTAAACTGGGGTCTTTGGGGTCTGTGGTCGGAGATGCACGAAAGGGACGCTAAATGAGGCTGGAGAACGACATAGTTTAAGGCTAAACTCACCAATTCAACCTGTTCAAATGTGTCCGACAGGCATATTGACATACACACTGAACCGGGTCCTCTAAATCTCTCTAATATTCTTTGATGACATTGTAAGTATCATGTAGGCATTTTTCCCGATTTTACCTGGGTTCAGGTATGTTGTGGTCGCCGACACATTGGTTTGGGCATCAAATTTGGTGGGAAAAGAAGGTAATTAGTGTATAAAATATTGCATACTGCTTCGTTCTCCTTGATTTTGAAACATATCATGTATCTGGCGAGGATCTATTGAAAAGGTATCGAGATCAGTAGATTGGGTGCTGCAGCAATGTTAGAATAAGAGAAAGGTGTTTACGCTCAGGAACGGTCCGAGTGCCCGGACCAATCGGAGTCCTTGCCGATATCCGCGTTAACTTAAGCGCGCGTGCGCGCATTCGTGCACCTGCCAATCCTGAGGCTCAGGCTCTGGGTTAGACTTGAATATTTGATTATGCAATGATTGCAAAGCATGATTTTGAACCCTGAATCCCGAAAAACTCACTGACTGTGTTAGGGAAACGAAAATCAATAATTTCACCAAAATTACTCCAGCTGGTGCAGCTCGTCTTCTTTTGGCCTAATTTTTGGATATAACTGTTTTGTGAGTTTTATTGAAGTCTAAATGGAAAATTTACATGTCTCAGTGGCGGAGATTCCACGCGCAGTGGGAGAGAGTGAATTTCAGTTGAGTTTGAGATTCTTGCTTGTATTTTGAATCTCGAGCTTCTGATTTCTGGCAGCGATATCGGACTTCATATTGAAGTCATTGTCCTGCTTCAAATTTATTCGGAAAGGGTCATAAAGAGCAGGAGGGAGAAAAAGGTGAAGTTCTCATGCACAGCCATGTCAATACACAGCCACTGTTGACATGGCTGTGCAGCTTTTTGAGCATGTGATCACCACCTTCATTTTGTATGATGCAAAAATTCATGAGGACTTGAAAACCCGAAAAAAGGTCCATTTACTGCTGTATCAATTTTATGTATAACCAACAGTCAGAATGGTGTCAGAGAAGGGTGATGTTCTCATACAGATCAAAGCCATGATGCCGATTACGGATTGACTGATCGGCGACTCGTTTGACACACTGATTGGCGACTCGGGAGAATACTCAAAACAATACTCCCGTTATTTCCTCCCTCACGCCACTCTCAGCAACGGACAACTCTCAAGGTATGTTTTCTCTTTTTGTGCCTCTCTCCTGCTGCTCCCATTACGCGGCCTCGAAGCGATACGTGGGCCTTACCACAGGCCCTACGGAGGCATAGAGGCTGCCGCACAATGGTGGCATGGGAGAGGCGCGTTCTTGACGTGTTTCTATGCGTTTTTCATTACTGTGGCCTATGCTAATGCACTTCATAGTACAAATACGCGTCGATGGCGCGTACAACGCGCCGCGGCACGCAATTCTCACCATTCGAGCTTGATACCATCGACATCGGGCAACCCATCGAGCAAGTGGAGATTGTCCGCTCCCGGTTCTCCATTGCACCACACATTCAGGAGGCCCTCAGATTGGCTGACCTTCGGGCCACCATGCTTGACGAGATGGATGAGGGGTGCGCAGAAGAAGATGACGAGTGGGAGGATGAAGCTCCAGTTGCATCGCGCGCTGCCACCCCTCTGTCCGTGCTGCCACCCCTCTGTCGCGCTCACTGTCCCCACTCTCCGACCTTTCAAGAACGCCATCTCCCCTACCCTCAGATGATCCTGCTGCTGCTCGCAGGCGGCACCGGGCAGAAAGGAAGAAGAAACGACGTCAGCGCGGGCGTGTGGCACGCGCACAGGCTGCCAAGTTCGGTCCGCTTCCCAAGGCCAAGCATTCTCAGGCGTATCGCGAACGGTCTCCCAAGCGGGCCAAACTCACACGCCAGGGCATCAGAACCCTGAAGGCTCTTCTTGAGGATGACAACGACTTGGTAGAATGGGATGGGCAGTACGTTTCCAACCCTCGGTTCCTGCCCCGCGCACTAATTTGATGCGCCCTCAGTGGAATCAAACTTATTGTCGACTCGGAGGGCCGGATTGTGGCGGTGTTGCTCGGGCGTCCAGATGGCGATGACTGGGATGAGGTTGTAAGAGAATTCGAACGGGTAATGGAGGGTGTTCGGCGGCGTGGGGAACGGTGCGGTATATTCAATCCGCAAAACCGTAAGCACCGCCGTGGCACATACCATCTCATGGGCTCCGGCGTCACGAAAGGTCCCGGCCAAGAGGTTTTGTTGTATTCCATTCTATAAGGCTACGTTCATAATCAATTTTTTGCACAGAAACCGGGCAATCTGAAGCACAGTAAGAAATATCGGCAGCTGTTGCAGCTGCTGATTTTAAACCACTACATCCGCCGGATGATTGGTTTCCAATCAAGTGGGTCTTGGCATGCCGCTCAACCCATTTATTGACGTATGTATTTCTGTTTCCAGGTGGGATGGCGCGGTACCTTCCAAAACTCTATGAATTTTTTTCAACAACTCTCAAAGGGATATACGAAAATCAACCAGAACTTGAGCAGCTTTTCTCCAACTCCATCTTTCCTGCGACCACTTGGAACCTTGGGCCGGACGTCGTCACCGAAGAGCACAACGACTTGCTCAACTTCGGCGTGTGCGGCATCGCATCCGGCGGCAGCTATAATCACAAGCGTGGAGGCCACCTGTACATGAAGCAGCTGAAACTTGTCATCGAGTTTCCCTCGGGATCGTCCGTCTTGATACCATCTGCCGCCATCACCCATGGAAACACCCCCATCGCCAAGGGTGAAACACGATATTCCATGACGCAGTACGCCGCAGGTGCGTTGTTCCGATGGGCAAAGTATGGGTACAAGAGCGCGAAGGCCCTTCTGGCGCAGGTAGGTGGGGCGGCGAAGAAGAAACTGATTGACGGGGATCCAGAGGCTCGGGCAGCATGGGCACTTGGTTTATTCTCCAAAATAGACGAGCTTGAGGAGGATCGTCGGGCGATTTTTGGCCGGGATTATTATAGAAATTGATTGCTGCACATGTATTTGCCTTACCAGATCATTTTACATCTTGACTTCTTGATTTGACTTCGTGCGATTTTCATTACACCGTCTTCCACACTTCATGTCAGAGGACGAATCTGCAAGCCCACCGAGTTTGCCCTCGGCGCAAAAAATTCGTTTATTTGGTGACCAAAGTAACCATGGCCCTAGTAAGCTATCTTTCAAATACTTCTACAAGAAAACGCAACTAACCGCTTCATGTAGCCGTGCTCAACTTCGATGACCCGCCGCTTGACCTGTGGCAGCACTGGATGGGTCTAGCAGGCGTGGTGGCCGCTGCAGAGGGAGGGGCGCGCATGATTGAAATACGGCAGATCCGTGCCACGCTTGTGGAAGAGGTCAACTACCAACGCATTGTGGAGAGCCTCAGGAACTTGCGGGAGGTCACTGGGTACCGCGCATATCAGAGAGCGAAGGCGCGCGAAGAAGAAGTTACCCGTCGCAGGCGTGCTGCAATCGACGCCCGGTGCGCCGCTGCGCATGCAGAAGTGCTGCGCAGGCTTCCACGCGCCAAGGACGTCTTGCGGAGCGGGATTCATATCCGTCCCACCAATGGTCTCCGCCAGCCACGCAGCACACCCCTGGAGGAGGACGAGCTTTATCTTGACGCCGCTCGCCCCACCCTGCTCGAGCACGTCAAGCTCGAGCACACCTGCACCCTTTGCCTCAACGCCAAATCTCACCCTGTTTTGTAAGTCTTGTGGTGTTTGTGTTTTGCTTCCACTCATTGGATGTGTTTGCAGTTACGAATGCAAGCATAGCCATTGCTACGTTTGCATTCGCATCTCCCTGGAGACGAGCTGGCTGTGCCCGCAGTGCCAGAGGCAGATGACTGCTCGTCCTCTCCGAGACGACGATGGTGCCACCGAGATTGCGAAGGACTACCCTGGGTGGGACGAGAGCAAAGTGGCTTACAGGTGGGACGGGTTGGCATTTCCTCGCCGCCCTATTTTGCTGAATTGGGAGGAAGAGGACTGATTTCTTTTGTTTTCTTGTCGTCGTACTTGTTCCAATGTTCTCCAGAGATAGTACTTTCTGCAATTGAAAAGGACGCGCACACAATTGAGGGGTGGGGCAGAAGAATGATTTATATTGAGTGCGTAAGGTAGATACAACCGTTCACGGTGCGCAGTTGGCCCAGTCAGTTTCAGCACGGTACGCGCACATATGGGGACGATATTGGCAAGCGATGTCGTAGACGATGACCTGAGGGACGTTGGCCCAAGGGAAGTTGAAGAGATGGTCGATGTTAATCCAACGTTCGCCGGTCTGCAGGCTGAACGGGTGTCAGCGCGGGTCAAAAACGATAATAAGTGGACGCACTTCCTAGTAGGTGCTTTCAGCACAAGAGCCTTGAACAGTTCGAGAGTAGGGTCATATATAACTAGATCGCGACCTTGAAAAGTTGTTATCTTTGATTTAAACCTAAGGTGAGCGACTTACAAAGGTTGTTCATTTGGTGGTTGAGTTTGAGTGCGATTGGTGGTGGCTGAGAAATTCGGTAAAGCAAAGCTGTGCAAATCCTGTGCAAATCACGGCCCCTGTTTGAGATCAAAGCTTGTGCAGATCCTCAACCACTCACTGTCGCGTCGTTGGGGACTCTGAGATGTAAAACGTCTCAGAGTCCCCAAACTTCTCTGAATCTCTTCTTCGTTGCTCTCTCCTCCTCCATGCCCAAGCGCAAATTGACCACCGACGACGACGACCTCAACGACGGAAGCGACAGCGATGACTCTTTCGAAGACTACGCTCCCCGCGCTGGGGGACAGCGCGTTCACCATATCGTCGACGAATCCATTTCAATTACACAGGACGGTCACGTGCGTTCTACCTTCACCACCGTCGAGACGCCTGCTTCACCTGCCAAAAAATCAAAAGTCACCCTGAATCCTGAGATAGCGCCGACCCCAGTGCCGTCCTCCACGGCCTGATTGGATGGAGGACTTTTCGGAGTTCGACGCCGAGTATGGGCCTGGGTTGCAGCAGGGTCCTCGGGACTTGCGTTCTTCGGTGAGTAGATTGGATTTTCATTTCAGGTGAAACCCTCCTCATTCTTGATCCATAGGATGATCCTAACGAGTTGTGGGCGCGATTGGATCGTGTCGAGTTTCTCGACGAGCTTTTACGCCATGATGGACGCGGCGACTACGTCCACCAGCATGTTTGTGCAGGTGGGGGCTGTGAGAGCGTCCATGCGGTGTTTCGCTGCACGGACTGCCTCCACTCTTGCTTATACTGCGAAGATTGCATCGCAGAGGTCCACCGATGGACACCACTTCATCACATCGAAGTAAGTGCATGATATTCGGTGTATTTTATTTTGTTCTCACAACGACTAAGGAATGGGATGACAAGTACTTTAGGCGTCGAACGCTGAAGTCTCTCGGCGTCCGCATCCAGCTGGGGCATCCGCGTGGGGAGCCTTGCGCTGCCCCTGTACGGGCTGCTGGGGACGACTTCGTCATCATCGGCAGCCAAACGATCGATGAGGTCGGGCTGGACTACTGCGGTTGCGGTACGGCGCGCTCAAAGCCCATCCAGCTCCTCCAGATGCGACTGTATCCCGCCACCGGTACCAATCCCCGTTCCGCGGCGACCTTCGCTGTGCTCGACCGCTATGCGCACATGAATCTCGAGTCGAAATGCTCCGCCTACGAGTTTTACAACAGCCTGGCGCACGAGACGAATAACACGGGTTTGGAACCCTCTCGGGTGAGTAATTTTTTGCCCATCATCGTCTATGGTGCTAACTCAGCCATGAAGGAGCGGTACGAGGAATTTTTAAGAATGACGCGCCAATGGCACCATCTACACCTGCTGAAACGTGCCGGGGTTGGCCACAACCCGTCCGAGGATCGCATTGGATCGACAAAGCCAGGGGAGTGTGCGCTCCTTTGCCCGGCATGTCCACAGCCCGGCAAGAACCTTCCCACTGATTGGGACAAGGTTCCATTCGAGAAAGCGTACGTGAACGGCCTTGGGATGCGCGAAACACTCACAAATACCCCATAGGTTTCTTTATGCCCTTTTTCTGGCGCTCGACGCCAATTTTCGACTGAAGCGCAAGGATGTCTCCAGTGAAGAGAAGGATCCCGGGCTGGGGACCGGCCTGGCGTTCTTCGGCGATGTGAAGGAGTACATGGACCATTTGGATAAGCACTGGGATCAGAAGCAAGAGGTGAGCCCATATATTTCTTACAGGACAAGGTACTAATGCACGATAGCGAAGCACCTGTGTCGCACACGACGCCGTGGACAAGCCAGACCGCGAATCCCTGGGCACGGCATCGTCAGGCATTGGCACGGTCGACTGCGCCCGACACAACATGAAGCGCCCAAACGCCGTGGGCGATTTGCAGAAGGGAGAAAGGTGTGTCCGTTTCAATAACGCGTTCTGACTTGCCTGAGCAAAGATAAATAGGTATCTTAACATGGACTATATGTTCTTCATGAGCCTCGCTGGCAGCCCGCTCCAGCGCCTCTACGTCTCCTACGATATTGCGTGCCAGTGGCACAAAAATATCCGGGAGCGTATGAAGATCTTCGACTACGAAGGCGTCCAGTTCAAGGACGGCGAGAAATACGTCGTGTTTCTCGTGCCAAAATTCCACTTACCTGCGCACATTGAACTCTGCAACATCCTATTCTCCTTCAACCTCACCCCTTTCGTTGGGCGGACCGACGGGGAAGCCCGGAGCGCGGTTGGGCGGACGCAAACCGCCTAGCCAACAGCACCAGCATCTCAGGGCCGGGGGCACGGCGGGATATGCTTGACGCCCATTTCCAGTACTGGAATTGGAAGAAGATTATCGCCCTGGGTACGCACATCCCCTTACTTTGCAGACACAGCGCGCTGATGAATTCCAGGCCGTGTAATGCTTGAGCGGATGCAAAAATATGTTCCCCTGATGCTGGAGACTAGAGCGGCGTGGCTCGACATGGAGGCGTCATTCTCGCCGGCTGTGATCGAGACCTGGACTGCCATGGCCGTTGCATGGGAGAAGGACGCCAGGGAGCCGAACCCATTTGCCTCGAAGATCAATCACGTCGACCTCAAAGCGGTTCGACGCAAGCTGGCGGTCATCGCCTCGGAGGACGTTGAGCACCTTCGCGTTCGCGGGGATATGCACGACACGGAAATGCTGTCGATGGGCCTGAAATTGGAGGAAGAGCAGTGCGTATACGTCCCTTCCTAGGGAGACAGTTGACTAACCTTCATGAGCAGGCGAAAATTGGCAACTCATGTGAAGAATGTTGGCGCGCACGAGACTGTGGATCAAGGGCGACGACGGATCGAGCGGGAGACGAAGCTGCGCCGCAAGATCGATGCCTGGATGATGGTGCAGCAGCTGTTCATCCCGGAGGTCGCACTGCTGCGGGAGCGCGAAGACGCAGCACGGAAACGGGTGGCGGCGACCCAGGCGATGCCGGGGATACGAGCTCAGGACATGAAGCTCTGGCTCCCGTCGGCCATCGGGACGCGCGTGCAGTGCGACATAGGGCTGCTGGAGTACGAGTACGACCTCCGCAAAGGCCAAGCCTTCGCAGCGTTGGACGAGATTCGCAGCCAGCTGCTCGTGCGCACGCATGAATACAAGTACAAGGACAAGTCCTTGCGCGGCAACAAGGCCAAAACGCGATCTGCCACCAGAACCAAGGCGATTGATGCCCGGATTGAGAGGGCGTCTGAGGACTACCGTAGTGCATATGCAGCTCTGGTGTCTCTCGGCGTTACGCTGAAACAGACGGAGTGGCAACAGCACCTGAAGCTCCTGAAGCCCGGGGACGCGCGGGGTCGGCCCAGCTCGTTGTTTGGAGACGAGGAAAGGCAGAAAGGTGGAGGGGGGCGAAAGAAGGCAAGGCTGGATCCTGAGGAGGCAGCACGGCGGGCTGCGCTGCGGGCAGAGGGAAAGATGCCAATGTCATGGATCTGGCTGTCCCAGGGTGCCGATGGGGAGGAGGGGGACGTTGTCGACAATGAGTGTGAGTCAATCTCACGCTGACTGCGCACTCAGGATACTAATGGACTGTCAGCGTTACGCGTCGAATGGGCGAAGACACGAGCAAGAGCCATGCGCTATGGAGAGGAGGTAGACCTCGGGGAGGAGGAGATGCGACGCGTGCCAGACTTCCTGGACTGGCGCAGCGAGTGGTGGAGGTCGCGGGTGGGGCTAAGGGCGGCGTTGCAGCCCGAAGAAGCTTTGCGTGAGGGGCATTCGGCCTACGCTCACAAGCAGGCGGGGATCATGGAAGGCCTGTCGGCCTCGTTCAGGCTGCAATGGGCGGACGTCGAGGGGTTCCTGGAACTCGCGCGCGCCGAATATGCTTCAATGACGCCGGACGATGGTGAGGAAGAGGAGGATGCAGACGAGGAAGGGCCTGATTCCGGCTGGTTGTCCGAGTAGACATAGTCATCTTATGTATTTCAAATTGTACACATATTGTAGCCACGTAGTATATCTCTACCTACCCCAATTTTTAGCTTTATTGGTGCAGAAATGCGTCCAGAATGAATGGGACGCTGCCAGTGGGGGTTAGCCTAATTGGGACATCTGTCAATGTGTCAGCCCGCTTCAGACGACAATGCCAAACAGAGTCATACATGCTCGCCGTTGTCTACGACAGCGAGCTTGCCCTTGTCTATATCGTTGATGGGAAGGCAGGGGCTTTTTCCCAAAAGGTAGGTTACTCTCAGTGATACATCATGGCGTATCTCTCACGAGAGCTCGGGATGTATCACGGCGGATTTCACCTGAGAGTGGGTGATGTATCACCCCCCCACTCTGCGGTGTGACAGGGCGTTGACGTGTGAGCGCGGGAGCGGCTATATTCGAATTCCCGTGTAATTCTAGCTACAAGCTAGCTACCTGCCTACCCTTTGGCTGCAGTCCATGCTAGACAGAGACAGAGATAGAGACACAGTATGCGATGGCAGTCTTTTGGTTACAGCGCCAGCGCCTAAGCGCTGAGTGCCAAATCGATGTGTTGAATAACCACCGAGCTTGATTCTTTCCGTCGTCTGATGAACAGAGCGAGAGAACGAAAACGGCGACATATGGCCGGATTTGAATAATATTTGAATAGTTCGCCTTGTTCCTTCCGCCACGACCCGCACCACACTCATTTTTTGCAATGCTGCCCTTAGTACTCGTCGCATCGCTCATCCCACTCGCGCTGGCCCAGCAGTTCCAACTGGCCCGGAATTATAACGGACAAGGCTTGTATGACCTCCACCTCCAGCAATGGAATTGGAGACGCTGATTCAGAGTGTTCGCAGTTTCGATCCCTGGAACTTCAAAATCGGCAACGACGAATTTGACATACAGGGACAGAAAGGAAACGGCGGTAAGAGCAGAGGCGTCGTTTGCAGCGGAGTTCTCACTCCACGGTGCCAACCCAGGCAACGTTAACTTTACCGACCAAGCTTTGCAAAGCAGCAATATCTCACCTCCGTGAATGGGGCCGGCAACGTGGTTATAAAAGTCGACGACTTCACGAGTGCCGCGCCAAACGGGAGCTATGGGCGCAACACCGTACTCATGTACTCGAAAGACACAATATCATCTGGAAGCCTGGTCATCATGGACGCGGTTCATATTCCGTTCGGAGTGAGCTATTAGCCTGTTTGCGATGCAGCTATTGGAGCCACCTGATGGCTGTTTGGCGTTGCGCAAACTGATGGCTACTATGGCTTGAATGGCTGATGAAATAAAGTCAGTGTATGCTTTTTTCTACTTGGAAGAGTGTCAATGAGTGTGTTATCATGCGCAGAGCTTAAGGAATGCTCCTAGTCTGCATGAGGCCTCCAAATTCAACAACATTAACTATTTTGGGCCTACAATCTGGTCGTTATATATGTGGCGGGACTGAACACCCAGACATGAGCTGAACGACTCAGAGGCAACTCAAGAACTCCAAAAA